>JAYKKM010000188.1:370000-504617 GCA_035772405.1 Chrysogorgia sp. JL179-B06 | reverse complement strand
AGGATATAAATAAAAATGTAAAAAAATGGTTTTTACAAAAATATCATGGAAACCGTGGATGCACGATATAATAGATTATTCTATTCAAAATATCCCTGTGGACAATGTCTTAACGGAAATATGTGTGGGGAAGTGTGTGCGAATTATATACCGCGGAAAGATCCAAAAAAAAAAACGTTGTTGTAGATTAAAGAGATGGTTGTTAAAGAAGATATGGTGTTAAAAGATTTTAAGAAGAAAATCCCATAAAAAAAAGAAACAGTATAAATAAGAGTAAAAAAAAATAATTGTTTATATATTTGTTAGACAATGGAACGTAAAGAAACAGCAGATGAACGATTTGAAAGATTATATTATAACAAACATCCATGTGGAAGATGTATTAACAAACACCCGTGTCCGATTCATCCAGATGAATTAAAACTTTCAAGACTAAACAGTTTTAAACGTTGGGTGTTAAACAAGTTAAATATACGGTGGAAATATACAGTGAATGTTTCAGTGGAAATAGACGAATAGAAGAAAAGACGTTTTTTTTAAAAAAAGATTTAAATGGCTGAGCGTGATTTTGATGAAATTCTTTACCCCAACATTCAATATTTATTACATGCTGAATTGTTTGAGATAGAAAAAACACGCGATTCAACGTTTTATTTTTTGGAATGGAGAGAGCATCCCTATCAGTTTAGATGTGCTGATTATGATTATAAATATTTTAACATTTATGTGGAAGATAAAAATGAACAATCTATATTTCGGAAACGATATGGTGGAAAAAGATATTATAGATTTTTAATAACCGGTTTTAGCTGGACTATGTCATTTTATGATCAGTTAGTGGGAAAACATGTAGTATTTATTGATAGAGAACCGAGATTACCCACGTTAATTTCAACCCTTGATTGTTTTGAGATAAATAATATCCCATGTTATTCAAAAACGTTTTTATATGGTAAATGTAGGGATTCAAGATTTAGATTAGTAAAATATCAGTTACGTAAAAATTTTGATGGTGAAGAGCTTTATTTAGTTCTTATTAAAGATGAAAATATATTATCTTTACTTAATGTGATTTATGGTAGCAGTAATGGAAATTATATTGTAACATTAATAAATAAAATACATTTTGATAAATCTATGTTGCAACAACATGTATATTTAGATTGTTGTGGGTAATTATGTAATAATTTTAATGAATTAAATATTTGAAATAAAACAGTTCAAAATAAATCGAGAAAAGCGTTTTTTATTTAAAAAAAAGAATTTATATACACTTTTTGATCTATGAAATTATGTATACCACAATCTCCTGCCACATGTGTTGTTATATATTGTTTATAATTAAGCTTTTTATTTTCGGCATACTCCATAACTTCCAAATTTATATATAATCGATTCATAGGAAAGCATGGATTTAGGATTTGTTCACATTTACGTACAATAAATATTTGATTTCGATAATTTTCTTTAAGATAGTGAAGATCATACTGTTTGGGTTTTGACATATTGCTTGCATGAGATTCAACTGAAGAATGAACCCGAAAATAAAAGGGTTTTTATTTTATTTAGATTAATGTGTTTATTTAGCTTAATGAATTTGAAAAAAGCTATATAAAGAGTAAGAGATTTTTCAAAATCACAGCAATATGATTGAAACAATTTTAAGAGTTGTTCTTTATTTTCAATATTTTAACCAAGGAGAAATTGGATATTTATTTTGGTTATGTGGATTATTTGATTATTATCGTGGAAAATATGTCACATGTCCCATGATGAAATGTAAAAACAACATTCGACCCCACGACGAAGTAAGTTATATAGTCAATATGAAAAAAATCAAAGGAACCCATGGAATGGAATCCTATTTTATCCTAGAAGATCGTTTCTCTTATATGATCCCGAATTTACAAGCAAGTCAAAGAAAATATTCCTTGAAGAGAACACTCTTTCAACGTACTTTACTAGTTGAATCATCAGACACGTTATGCTGTAGTTTTTTTTTCATTTCCCGATTGTTTTAAATAATTATTTATTGTATTACCCCTTGAAAACCACTCAGATTTATTTCAATGTTTAAGATCCAAAGATAAGTACCATTATAGATATTTTCTACAAAATCTAACGTTTGAAAGAAAATACATATCTTATACCCTGGGTTATGGAAAAGAAAGTTTAGTAAGCAAATTTAAGCACATACAGCGCGAGAAAGGTGATTTAAATCTTTTTTTAAATATTTATTTGTTAATGGTAGCACCAAGTATTTTCAATTCTTATGTTTATTGTAGTTCAACTAAAAATATTATCATGATCACTTCATGTTTTATATTTTATTGTCGTGAACATAACCCTTTAGGAAGATTTCTCAATAGACAAAAAAAAGGTCTTTCTGAAAAAAATATTAGATATGATTTTTGGAATTTTATATATTATATAAAAATGGGTAAAGTATCCTTTGATAAATGTCGGTATAAAAATTGTACGCGTCAAAGTTATTTTTTTATTGAGTTTGATCCCCTGAAATTAAGTATTTTAAACAAACGTAATTATGATTTAAATGAAAACCCACTAGTACAACCTGTCGATGTACAATTAAAAAATTATGGGGGAATCGGAGAATTTAAGTATAATGAGAAAATATTTGCACATGTAATAATGATTGAAGATGAAGTAAAAGATTTATTTACTATGATAAGAAAATATATACAAACAACATTGAATTATAATTTAATTTCAAAAAATCCTATATATGAAGACGAACTGACTGAATCGAATGTGAATTGGGATAGTTTTTATAAAAGTATTAGGGAACAAACGTGTATGTAAAGAAAATGGAATTAAAAACTTGTATAAAATTTAAAGTGTTTGCGTATGATGTTATACGAATGGAAGAAGACGAAGAAAATGAAAAAGAATTTTGGATGAGATGTGGGAGATTTTGTTTTGCCCTTCGAAAATTTTATATGGAAAAAAATGAAAAATGGAAAATAAGTGAATGTTGTAAAACTATTCATGAAATATCTATGGCCCATTTAACGAATGCTGGACATTACAGTCAAAACAAAAGATTTGTTGGATTTCATGAGGGGGTTGATCCCCTAGATATTCAACAATATATGGAACATTTAGATGAATTTTACGTAAAAAACTATCAAAGAAAAAATATATCAGTTTTGATTTATTATATTTTTGAAACCATTCATCCTTTTTCCGATGGAAATGGAAGAATAGGGAAAGCACTTGTTGCATTTCTAGAAAATAAAATAGAATGTAAAATAAAAACAAAAAAACAACATAGAAAGTTATGTAAAATTTTAGGAGTTATGCAAAGAAAACAAAATAGTTTATTTGATATAAAACGTTGGTTATTAGTGTAATAAAATTTTTTTCATTTTGATGGAATACAATTTTTTTAAAATTGTGCGGAGGGTATAAAATAAACACTGTCCCTACAGTGATTCATCATTTACCCTTCACTCGGTAACAGATTCAGAGATGGTGGAGCTTTTTGCACGACAACAATATGATCATTTTTATAAAATGCAATCGTATACAGATTTGTCTGCAAAAATAATTGCACAAAAAAAAATCAACGGTAATGCTATTCTCGCAAAAGTATATCCGACAAATAAAAGATGTGACAAGTACACATACAATAGCGCTGTTGAAGTGAAAAATGATCATATTCCCTCATTGTTGAATGTTCTTAATAAGATTAGCATTCAAGAGAAATTGGTGCAGATATTTTTTGAAGTGGTAAGATTTGAAAATTGGAAAAAGCAAACATGCCGTTTGGTTGTTCGTACAGATGCGTGGGGTGGTTTGGAAATTTGTTATCAACATCAAGATAACGAATTAGCCGATGCAATGGAATTTGACGATGATCCAACACCGACAACCAGCAACAACAACAACAACAACGCAACGCCAAGTGAAATCGTATGGTCTGATGATTGGGGTAGTTTTCATATAAAAAAGAAAGATTCCTTGGATGAATATATTATTGCCCCTACGACAGTATACCACCCTGCCCAAGGGACATAAATACCCACCCTACCCCCGACAACACAACACGCAGTATTGGCACGGACACAAAGAAAACCCCCCCCACCTCTTTTTGCCGACGACGTCGACGCGGACGACGACAAAACGCAACACGATTCGCCAACTACCCGACGCACGTGCTGACTGATGCGGTTTGTCACCGATTCAGTCCCTCAGTACTTTCAGAATTTTTTTATTCATCGTTTTATTGTTGTAAAACATATACAAGATACCATATGTTTGTACGGTGATCCATATAAATAATGATTTAGCCTGTCAAAATATCGAATTTGATTTTATGGGGATATTACGCGATCAAAGAAACTCGTTGATGACCTTGAAGAATATTATATTAATTTTAATTTCCTTTATTATAGAATATGGAGTAAAACGAAAAAAAAACTAAATTTTCTGCTGACTTTATTGAAAAACGCTTCAGAGATTATTAAACGGAGAGACATTAACTGATGAGGATTATTCTAAGTTCTAGATATACATGTTAGTAGTAGTAAAAAAAAATATATAGACGTTTTGAAATATGCTGTTAATAAAAATAAATGAACCATGGGAAATTGATTTAGCTGAAAATAAAGATTTAGCCCCGATATAATAATCAATATTCGTTATTGGTTGGTGTGTATTGATATTTTTTCAAGATTTTGTTGGGTAAAAATTAATAAAAAAGACAACGTCTAATAATGTTAAAAATAAATTTGAACGTATTCTTCTTTGAAGAAGGAATAGCCCCTCTTCAAATTCAAAGTGATGAAGGAACAGAATTTCAAGAAATACGTACGAAATTACGTAAAAAATATAATTTTGAAGTATTTCATACGTCTAATTGAAGAAATAAAAGCATCCCATGTGGAACGTGTAATTGGAACTTTATAAAACAATGGTTCGTCGTTGTTTTAACAGATGACTGGGAAGAATTTGACGTATTACTTTAGTATTGTACCCCTTATTGTTATGGCGTTATAATAATTCTCCCAACCTAAAGCATTAGACCTGGTGCCAACACCTTTTGAAATTTATCCGCGAAGAAAAAAAAGGAAAATACGTAAAGTAAACAAAATAAAATAGTACGTGATCATTTAATTTATCCTATTCCCACTCAAGATCTGATACGAGAAGGTACTCGTGTTGTACGTATTGACGAGAGTAAAAAAATAATATTTTTGAAAAAAGCCGCCTTCGACGATGGACAACTGAGATATTTTTTATTATAAAACAGTATTTATCACCGATCCCGTTACATATCAATTTAGAAGACGAACAACGTGAAGAAATTAAAGGAATTTTTTATCGTTTGCTGAATTACAAGTTTTTAAAAAAAAAATGACATTCTACACATTGCTAGTAATTCAATATCAAGAGGACTTCAAAAGAATTTGATTAATTGATTTTGAAAATGAAAATTGCACAACCCATTGATGCTGTTGAACAAACTGAATGTTTTTTAGGAAGTTTTACAAGGTTTGGTTATCCTCAAACCAACTAAAAATTATTGTTGGTGATGAATGTTTTTTTTTTCATTTATCTATAACCTATAAGAATTTTTATACCCGAAGAAAAATAATAATTCGGTATCACGCCAGCAGTGAGTTCGTTTTTTACATCGGATAACTTTATTATACCCGACGCCAATTTATGACTTTGTCTTCGTTAATTATATTTTTAAATAATATCTTAGAAGGATTTGACAAATTTTTTTTTACCATCGGATTCAAATGGGGAACGTAAATTATTAATGTTAATGTTGAGATTGAGTATTGGGTATATGAAAATGCGCGTAAAGTGTCAGCCCGATGGGTTACAGGTAAATGCGAATTTCGATTATCTAACCAAGACTACAACTAGAAAAAAAAGGGTATTCAATATGCTTCTTTTTAATCAAAAGATTAATATATTATTTTCAAAAAAAATAGCTTTTATGCTAGGTTTAAAAAATGAAAAAGGTCTTGAAATCGTACCTCTCTTGTTTGAAATAAAAAAAAGATAACCCTACACCTCGAACCCTTTTTTCTAAACATTTTGATTACTTACCGATGTATCCGACGGATTAAATAAAATGTTTATATATTGTGATGAAATAGAACTGGGGGTTAGTTGGTGATAGTTGTTCCGAATTGTTAACAACAGTACCCATTCAATGGAATCGACAAGGTGGTGGGGGGGATGGACAATTAGTTTATTATAGTCCCCAAAAATCCATTGAGAAAATTAAAAAAAGACATTATAAGAGAAATTTCATATTAAAGTTAAAGATACTACAGGAAAATTAGTTCCTTTTGATTTCAGGAACGCTTAGTATTGATTGTTTTAATACATTCAACATAATGCTTTTGATTGTTCTTGAAGAAAAAAATGGGGAAATGATAATTAAAGAATATAAAATATTTTATCCTTTTTCTCTTTACGTGTTAGTAAATAGTGGGAAAAATTTTTTATGGAATTTAAATTCGATTGAATATAAAAATATCAAAAATTCATTTCGAATTACGTGTGCAAACAAAATGGATTTCAGTGCAATAACACAATCAAAAAAATAAATAATGGAACGATTTCAGTTTCTTCATCTACTATTATTTCAACTGCAACACAACGTTTTATATATACTATAAAAGAATTATTTTATATTGACGAAAAAAATCCTTATACATCATTAAATGATGAAAAAAAAAAATTCCCCTATTTTTTATTTATGAGTGATAAAGAGGCTAAACAATCACTACAGTTCTTTATTAACTATGAGAATAACGTGCCGTTAACAGGTGAAGAAATTAAGATATATATAAATTTATTTGAAGAAAAAAATAATGACTGAAAAAATAAATGAACTATCCGTAGAAGATTATACTGAATTGTTAAACGGTAGAAATCGTGGAAAAAATTATTCCTCATCATATTTTGTTGTGAAAAGAAAAAATAAAGAAAATCCAACTAAGAAAGAAATTTTATTAAATGAGGGTGTGGGATTACCCTCAAATTTAAATTTAGATACTTATTATACAAGTGATAATAAAAAAAAGAGAAAAAAAATAGATCCAAATGTAATACGTTTTTTACAAAATAGATAGACTGTGTAAAAAAAAGTATAAATAAAAAAAGTTATATAAAAAATCATAATGTTGTGTATATTATATTATTTTTATTGTTGTTATGGTTATTGTTGTTTTTTAAAAATAAAATAAATGACGCGTAAAAAATATATCAAAAAAAGAAAAAACAAAAGAGGAATAAGAAAACGCAGAAGAAAAATACAAAAAGGAGGTTTTGGTGGAGCATTGGCACTGGGTATGTTTCTTCCTCAAGTGTTGGGAACACTTTCAAATATTCTTAAAATTAACGTTTAAAAAAAAAAAAAAATGAGTAAAAAAATTGAAGATGTGGAAAAAAATGACATATTATTTAGCGAACCTTTACAATTTTTTACTTCATCACCCTATAATGATACGTTTACGGAATGTCGTGAAACTGAAATTATCGCAACGCTGTCGAAAATCAATCGTCAGTATACACGTTTACAAGCCATGGGAACGCCGTTGGATTAATGAAAACAAGCGATGCTAAAATAATGGCTAGAGTATCGATTAGAAATGCTGCTGGACTTATAGCACCTGCAGCATCGGGGTTTTCGATGATTACATTACCCCTTCGTACAATGTGGAAAACAAAAGAATTAAAAATAAATGAAAATTTAATTACACCATCAGAAAATTTTGCACATTTTGCATCATGGATACAATTTATAATGCGTCAAACACCGTCGGGATATAAAGATTCTAAAGAGCTTAATTTAGCATATTTAGATACAGCCGAACATATGAGTGATATCGTGGGTTTCACTAATAATGCTAATGTCGTAAATGCAGGAGGGAGACAAAAAACAATTGCATTTCAAAATCAATCACAGAATTTGATAGATGAGATTGATTGTTCATTATTTAGCGAAGGTGGTGCTGAAATATATATTCCTACAGCGTATAAAGTCGAATTACGTTTAACGCGTGCATTAAATACAATTGTAATGATGGGTGCCAATCATGCGAATATGCCCGTTGCTGATACTATAATTACCCTAGATGATTTTAAAATAAAAATTCCTGTATTTAAACCCAAAAAACAATTATCAAATGCACTTACTATAGGGATGGTGACCCATAATAAAGAAACATTATATTTATACCACCAATTATCGTTGTATTACTGAATCAGTAGCTGCAGGACGAAATTCGCATCAAGTAATCGATGTGTTTAATGGTAGCGTGCCTACACGTTTATATATTGTATTTTCTCCATTAGCAAATTGGAACGGATCATATACTCATAATATTTTTGAATTTAACTGGCCTAATTATGATAATGTTGAAGTTTCAGTAAATAACGCTGTTGTCGGGAGAATTGAAAATCATGCTGAAGCTTACTCAAAATTACGTTCGGTATTAAATCGCAACTATTCAGAAATGCCCATGACTTATAATGACTTTATAAACGGGTATTCTATATTAGCATTTGATTTAACAGATAATAGACCACTCTCATCTTGCAGTATTACCCATAAGACCGTCGGGAAATGTTAATGTGGATTTTCATTTTTCTCAAAATACAGTTGTAGGGGCGTTAATATTTGTTGGTGAATTTCGAAATGAAATTAGAGTGGGATTAAATACCCCTGCAAGATTATTACACAGCATTTAATTATCAACATTTGTGACAAGGGGATGTACAAAAAAAATGAAGAACACAAAACCCATTACAACAAAGAATAGAATAAATAAACAAAAAATAAAAAAACCAGTTATTAACAAAATACCCCTAAATCGTGAACATATTCTTGATGAATTAAAACATATTCTTGATGAATTAAAATGATGAATTAAAAAAAGAAGAGGTAAAAAAAGACGAGAAAAATGATAATTCAAGAGATGATGATGATGAGGAGGATGATAGTGAAAATGATATCGATGTTGTTAGCGATCATGTTAGTGATGAAATGGATAGTGAAAGTTCCGTTACCTTCTTCTTCATCAAGTTTGCGAAGATGATTTAAAATTTTTAGAAACATTAGTTCAATTAAATAAAATAAAGAAAAAAAGCTTTTGAAAAAAAAAAAAAGGATTTTTTACCATCGTTAAAAAAATATCTTAAAAGCAGATATTGATAACAAAAATACGTTGTTAGATTCTCAATTAATTAATAAATTACAATACATTGCTAAAAAATAATTTTAAATAAAAAAATTTCTATCCAACTTTCCAGTGATAATAAATATATTTTTGAATAAGTTTTCAAAGAACAAAATAAAAGAAAAAGATTTAAAAATATTATTATCTGAGGATTTTCGTATAATCAACATATATCAAAAAGCATACAAATTACTTAACCAACAAATAAAAAAAAATGACCGAAGTAAATAAAAAGCAATTAATTAATCCGAGTAAATTAAATGAAATTTTAGATTTAATCAAATGATCATGAAAAACGAAAAAATTATTGCAGGGAATTAACAACAAAAATAATTTCGATGTTATTGAAAGTAAAAATAAAATGAAAGAAGAAATGAAAAAAGTTAATAATGATCAACGTGTCGCAGAGAGTATGGTTAGTTTTTTAAAAAGACAACAAAATATGAAAAGAAAAAGTAATGAACTTGAAAATGAGGTGACCAATGATGAATCACCCATGGTAAGGAAAACCCCGACTGTGGCAAGTGGTCAACAAATAAAAGAATTTCTTGAAAGGAAAAAAATTAAAATTGGGGGTACAGATATAATAAAATTAAACGGTGTTGGAAATAAACCATCATGATTTATTATACGATTTAACGCAAAATGTCAGCAAACAAAACATGTTCAATCTTACACAACAAAAGCAGACGGCTGCTTTAAAAGAATTGAAAAAATTACATATGCCCGCCTATTATATACGTAATATAAAATTACGACAACGTTATATAAATTTGGGAAAAACCACTTCGGGTCTTTCGAGTCACGAAGAACCCTCTACATCACTCACCACCCACATTCCTACCCCACCTTCAACACCCTATTCAACACAAAGAAAATGGCGACGCAAAAATCAATGAATTTACATTGTTTTTTTAACCCAATTTTTATTTACGAACGAGATTAATAAAATTTCAAAAATAAATAAGTTTTTTAAATAAATATTATTTGGGTACATTTCCTGCAAATATTTTTCCTAAAAAAATTTATTATCCCTCGTGTTGGATTTGGAATACGGATGAAGCAGATCAAAACGGTCAACATTGGATTGCTATATGGGTGGATAAAGAAAAACATATGAATTTTTTTGATAGTTTTGCAAAAGATGTCTCGTTTTATAAAACGTGAATATTGGTATGATTATAGTTGTAAAAAAAGGACTAACATTTCAATATATTCAAAGTAAACAATTACAATCCAAAAATACTGCAGTGTGTGGAAATTGGAGTTTATTATATTTATACCAATCAATGTCGTAATGAATTCGAAAATAATAATAAACAAAAAATATTTAAAAATGAACGTATTAAACTAAAAAACGATATTAAATTTAAAAAAAAAATAGAAACAATTTTAGGTAGTGTACTCGTAGGAATATATAATAAAAAATGTAAAAAAAATTGTAAGAGTAATAACAATCAGTCATGTTTGTAGTTTTAATAATGCCAATTTTTAATTAAAACAAAAAAATTAATTATTTACAGTGATTTAATGGATTTTTATTATAACCCAAACCAATTGACCAAATTAGAACCTCGAGCACCCCCTTTTTGTTTTCTTTTTCTTTTTCTTTTTCGAATACCAATTCCCAATTGATTTCCAACTAACGACCCCAAAGGTCCAAAAATATCTAGAGCACTACCCCCTTTTTGTTTCTTTTTTCTAAGGATAATTCCCCTCCTGCTTCTATATCTTCTTTTTGCCATGTTGACGTGCTCCTAAGGAATGCCCGACGGCGCTACCAGAGACTCCAATACCCCCCTTTTTGTTTTCTTTTTCTTTTTCTTTTTCGAATACCAATTCCCAATTGATTTCCAACTAACGATCCCAAAGGTCCAAAAATATCTAGAGCACTACCCCCTTTTTGTTTCTTTTTTCTAAGGATAATTCCCTTCCTGCTTCTATATCTTCTTCTTGCCATGTTTTTAAAAAAAATTCATACACACCCCCATACTATATATATACTTATTAAAAAAACGATTTTCAACAATTCTTTTTATTTTTTTAAACAAACATTTATTTTTCTTTTTTACATTTATTTACAAATCATAGATTATCGTTGATTCATGTGGAAATACATTGGTTCTAATTCTACAATTTTCATACCCTTTTCTACAATTATCAAATACCAAATAACCATAGGGTTTCTCATTAATTTCACTTAATACTTTATTAAATCTATTTCTATTAATTTTTTTATTATCACATATCGTATACATATTATTATAATCGCTTAAATTTTTAAACATAACATAATATTGACTATTGACACGTAAATTTCGCAATTTACCATTACCATATGTTAAATTTTGACATGTAAAAATAACACTAATATTACGATGATGGACATCTTGAGTTGCAATATTATCCTATTTCTTTTCAAGATTTTCCTTTGATGATGTTGCAAGTAACATGAGATCATCTAATATTATTAACGTTATTTTCACGGGTATTCGTTTGTATATCGGTAATGCGGGGAATACCCTTTTGAAAATCGATAAATTCAACACTAATATCTGTTTTTTCCGCAAGAACTTTTTCCATTTCAGCGTACAGAGGTTGATAAATTGAATATAAATAAACAATTTAAACAATTGCGGGTGTAATCATAATGTTAATATTTTTCAATAATTGTAATATCCAATATGTTTTCCCACTTTGACTAGGGCCGCATAACGTTAACATAAAAGGGTGTTGAAATGGTAATGAAACATTGTTCATTTCAGTTATCTAAAAATCCAAACGGAATCGTATTAAAATTATTTTTAACAACACGTTTATTAAATGTAAATGAAAATTTTTTTATTTCATCCTCAATAAAAATATGATTAAGTTTATCTTTACATATTTTATTGTGTTATTTAATTTCGATGATCTGATCTTGATTTTTAACACATTGTGTCAAGGATAAAAAATTCAATTTTTTCTTTTATTGTTTCATTTTTTAAAGTAAAACCTTTCACATGAATACATTCCTGATTTAAATTAGTTATATACGCGTAACATTTTGGACCCGTTTGAACAAAAATTTGTTATCCATTCATTTTCATTTAATTCATTCGTTCAATCTCCTAAATAATTTCCCGTTTTAACATCAGTATAATTATTTTCATCAGATATATAAATAACAGAATCTGTATCAAAATAAAAAACGTGATCGTCTAATTTAACGAGTAACTCGTATAATTTCAAACGTGCATATGCAGTGACAAAACATGCAATGATTACATTTCCCGTTTTTAGAGGGGTTGTTGCATCATCAATTTTTTCATATGTACAACGTAATAATGTTTCGTTTATAAATTCCATCGATGTTAATTTTTTACTTTTATCATTGGCAATATTTAATAATTCTTCATAATCGTTTAAAAAACACACTTGTGTATTATTTTCGTTTTGAGCAAATTTTCCCCATAACGAATTTAAAAATGTTTTTGCAATAGTTCTTAATCCGGGATTTTTCTCTATTTTGTCTTTATCTAAAAAAACATTTTCATTTTTTAAATAATCATTACAATACTGTTTATTTTTATCATCATTTTTACTTCCATCCTGCGTTCAAACAATCCGTAGGAATTCCTGAAGATTCTTGTTTGATTTTTAAAAATTGATTTACGTATTGTGAAAAGATTTTTTCTTTGCGTTCAAAATGATATATTTCGTAAAGAGCAATTATTTTATATCCCTTATCTATAGCAAACATTAATCTCAACACTGGTCCAAGTACCCGTCAAGTATCGATCGCTTTCATTATGTTCACATTTATTACATTTATCCACAGCACATTTATAACATAATGGAAATAATAATTTCCCATCTATTCTAACGGTTAAAACAGGAAAGTAAATATTTCGAGGAGGTAAAATACAACATTTTACAAAACCAAATATGTCCTTGATTTTTTTTTTATTACAATCTTTCCCCAGTAAAATAGTAGGATGACCCACAGGAAAATCATAATTTTTTTGTACATGAGGGTATAGCGATGTAAAATCTACGTAACTTATTCGTTCGTTGGGTTTTGTTTCTTTAAATAAACATACGGGGGAAGTTCGTCCCCCATATAATGCGTCACGTGGTGTTAAAGGAGTAAACGGATAAAATTTTTCTTTTCTTTTCAATTAATTGTTTCTGTGTATATTTTTTTTCTTCTAAATAATCACATTCCCACATCTCGATTAATTTGTAACCGGCATTTTTTATTGTCCAAGAAAAACGTTGCGTATTTGCATATAAATTACTAAATTTTTCGTTTGTAAGAACGTTTAATGCATAGGGGTCAAAACATTTGGGACATCCGTGATAAAAACACCCATGAAATTGATATATCGTTTCATTATAAAAACCATCGACAAAACGGCCTAGAATTTTTTTCTCCCCATTTTGTGAACAGATATATTCTAAATTTCCTCCTAATTCTCGATTAATTTCATCTAACCAATCAATAGCAATTAAACTCTGTTTTACACCCCCCCTATACCCCGAAGCAGGAATAATTCCTACACAATTTTTTTAAAAAAAATTAAGTCTATACACTTTCAAAGCTAAACTAGCAATCGTAATACAATTCTTTGCATAAAAGGGGGTGATATGACCTATGGTACCGATCATTGTAGAAAATTTAACACATCCCTTTCTTAAAATATCTACATCACTACAACAATAATAATAAATCTCTTTACGAAATATATATTTCTCTTTCTTTTTTTCTAAATACCATTTTTCAAATTGTGGTTGCTCTATTCATATGTTTCGTATCAAAAAATTTCCGATCTACAATTTCACCCTCATAAGTTAAATCGTAAAATTCATAAGGATGAAATCCTTACATTCCCCTTGAAGATCCATTGCTTTTGGAATATCCGCTAATTTCATACCTAAAAAACAAATAACTATCGAGGATTCTAATATTTTGTTCTTTAATTATTAAACTCATTATTTTAGTACCGTTCATTATAGTATTCGGCATTATCTGTTTTATTTCTAAAAGATATTTTAAAATAAAAATAGTATCAAATCGACCCCCGTTATGAGCTATCCAAACGGAATTTGTTTGTTCAAACATAAATTCACATAAAGTTTTCAATAACATTGTTATCAAAAATAAATTGTCTATTCCCACAACAACTAACTTTTTCAATAGTATTATCGATAATGTCTTGATCCTTTTTTTCAAATATTTTTGTTTTTTTAAATTCAATATGTTGACATTTTTTTACATACCTTTGTGGACGATACAATAAAACGGTACGAGCAATTTAGTTTCGGTTACTTTTGTTTCAAAAATCAAAAAAAAATAAAGTGGGTTCACTTTCTTTCCTCTTGTTATATTCAAGTGAAAGGGGTTTCACATAACAAAAATGAGGTTGTTTCATGTATTTATCACAATGAAAACAAAATCGTTTGCTACAATCATGTTTAACTGTTTATTAGAAAAAATGAAAAAGAATCGAGGACAAATTTTGTTACAGGTTTTACAATAAAAAAAATATTGACACGGTGTTAAACGATCATAATTACTTTGAGAGGGTTTAAAAATTTTATTTGTTAAATGATTTGTAAAACAATTTTCATCATAAAAAATTATATCACAACTGCTACAAATAAGTTTATTATTTTTATCTTTACACTTATTCGGATATTTATAACATCGTAAACAAGTTAAGTTATTTGTAGTACATAGGTGATTATCGATATATTCATGGCGTGTAAAATGACTCATACATTTAACACAAAAAAGAACTGGTGTTAAGTTTAGAAAATTCCTTTATGCTTAAGACTACATCGTAATGAATTATTATTTAACCATAAACATACAATTTCATTAGTTAATTTAATAAGATTACCCTCACTATCAGTTCGTGAATCATAAATTATATTATCGGAATGAGTGTCAGCATACACTAACGAATCAACACCCTGTTTTTTTTAAATAATTATTATATACTAACTCAAACTGTGGGGCACCAACATTACCCTCGGGTATCCCACATTCTCGATATACATTTCGAATTTCTTCACACGTAAATAAATCATCCACGGGTTTATTGGGTTTTCTTTTCATTATAAACTATTTAGCGTCTTGTTTTAAAAATGATAAACCCACTAATATTGCTAAAGCAAAACAGCAATCTTTCACTGTACGAAATAATACATGGCTAAGAATATAAAATACCCCTGTGCGAAATTTACGGCCATATTTTTTTACATTACTTTTCACACCGCCTTTATCTGTAGCATTTCCCTTATTCAAACTATTATAAATACTTTTTTTCCTTAATACACAATTTTTTTTTTATTTGTACTTATTCCTGCGGGAAAAGTTTGAACTATTACCTTACTATTCCATCCATTAGCTATTATTTCTTTATTACTCTGCATAAATTTTTCCATAATATTTAAGAAATATTTAACGTCAAAGTCTTTCACGGGTAAAACGGCTGTAGAGAAAAAACTTTTTGGCGCATTACTAAAGATAAATCTAACATAATCATCATCACTTTTTACATTTGCCCGTGCAATGTTAATTAAATAAGAAAAAACCAACGATAACGATTGAATAAAACTAATAAAATTAACCGTTTTTTTCCCGTGAAACATCCAAAGAAAAATGTTGTTCAGTGACTTTAAATTTTTCTCTACTAATAGTTTCTATATGATTAACAGAAAAATAATCGTCTATTTTTTCATTTTTCTTACTTTCTTTTTTCTTATTAAATAAACTTACAATTTTATCTATATCTTTTTGACTATATTTTAATTTTTTCTGATCATCATTCATCTTCTTTTTTTTTTCTAAAACAAGAAAAAACCACGCCGTTTTATTTTTATTTATGTTTTCGTCTTCTCCATCAACACGATCAATAGTAACATCGTATGAATCCTGTATATTAATACATATCAACGTAAGTATAGGAGGGATTTTTTTTGATAATAAAGAACCCATTTAAAAAAAAACTAAAACAAAAAAAAGAGAGTAAAAAAAAATATGAGTGAAATTGTGTATATTGAAATTTATTTACAAGCGTCTAATTTACCTTATATCGGGTATGAAATTCAAGATAATGATCCTTCAATATTATTTACGCCGTATCTTTTAAGGGAATGTTTACTAAATTTTACAGAAGATAAAGAAAAGATAATACCTATTTCATCAAAGATTTTAAAACAAAGAATAACAGAATTAAAAAAAGAAATATACAACTGCCCCGAAGATATTATCTATAAAGTTGAATGTTTGGTAAATTTTATTCAGACACATGAAAAAAATAATGATTATTTAGGAATAAAAACTATATTTAAAAAAAAATGGTAAGAGTTAAGTTACCTCGAAAAAAAAGACGCAATGATAAATCTCAAAGTATACGTCCCGTTCTTCAATGTAGAAGTAAAACCTTAAAAAAAATAAGATGTCGTAAACGAACAGCAAAAACAAAAAAATGTTGGATTCATTTAGCAAAACAAAATAACTTACGTATCAAGAAATCAACGATCCCAAATGCGGGTGAAGGATTATTTGCTTGGAAAAAACCTTTTAAACCCGATCGTAATATTTCTTATTATACGGGTTCAAAAAACAACACAGTCCAAATTGGATCGTAAATATGGTAAAAACACAAATGCTGTATATAGTATTTGTAACGATGCAAACACTTGTATCGATGCTTCTTTGACAACTCACGCCGCAGCACGTTATGCGAATAATGGGAAAACCGGTTCTATATATAAAAATAAATTCCGATTTTGTTTACGACCCCAATAATAAAAAAATGTATTTAGAAAGTATAAAACATATAAAAGCCCATGAAGAAATTTTTGCAGACTATGGTGATAACTATTGGCAGAGAAAACAACCTTCATAACAATGGTAGGAAGAATAAGAGGAATTACGGGGTGGTGATTTTAAGGGGAAAAAAAGGCAACGTGGGGTATTTTTAAAGGGATAAAAAGGCAACGTGGAGGAAATAAAACAGTCAATAAATACGGCAAACTTTTTATAAACGATTTTAAAAAAGAGCTTAAAAAAAAAGCTAAAGTAGTAAAAATTATTGCAAAACTAGGAACGAAAAAAATCAAAAGACATTTTCAAAAAGGAGGACTTGTATATCATAAACCCAGAAACCATGTTGAAAAGTTTTTAATGTATTAATTTTTTTAAAATAAAAAACATACATTCAGTGTATTATTTCGTTACATAAGAGGTTATTGTCCATTGAATATTTTTCTACATTATAAGCTCTTATTTCATTAAAATTTACACTGATGAAATTTAGGGTAATCCACATTACATTCGCATTCCCCTTTTACATTTTTTACAAGTGTATTTTATAGTTTTATTATAAACAAAAAAATCATAATATAATGCTATAATACTCCTAAAGCACTCATAACTAAAACAATGTTTTCTATCATAATCTAGTATCTTTAAATATTCTCCAATTCTTTTGTCGTTGATACGTGGGGATAGGTCATCATTCCATGCTTCACATATTTTACGAAGAAATTCATAACATTCTTCTGGAATGTCGTGTTCCTCTTGATGTATAACATACATTTTGGGATTTTTTGAACATTCTACTTCCAGTATAAATTTATACCGTAAATATTTTTCATAATCAGCAATAGATATTAGTAGATGATATCTTGATTTTTCAATTTCCACACTTCCTACTAATTGCCAAAAAAAAAACGGATTCCATATAACTATATTGTGTTAAATCATGATAAATCTTATATCCCTCTTGATTTTGTACTCGCTGAAACATAGCCATGACACGTGACCCTCTTTGATAAAACGATCTTTATATATTATACCCCAATCTACGTATATCCATCGGAATAAACAATAGAAAATATCGTATTCATTATAGGGGTGATTCGCTTCAGCCAATTTAAGACCATATTTTAAAAAAAAATGCTCATCTACAAATTGAATGCGTTGAAATCAATATAAAATCTTCGTCAGCAGGTAAATTATAAGCTAAATCTACAAAACGTTTACCCTCGTTAAAGAAATTTTTCTTCAGGATCAATAAACAATTGATTAGAGCTAAAATAGGGTTTATTAGGTTTTTCCAATATATGCTCCAAATTCACCCTGGTCGAATAACTATTTTTTAACTTGAACAATACTCCATCCTAATGCATCGTTATATTGTTCTACAATATTATTTTTAAGTTTTACATCAATACTATGAATTATTTTTCGTTTATACCAATCTTTTTTTCTTGCTTCTAATTCTCCCGTAAGATAATTCGCTTTTTTTGTTTGAAAACTTCTATTGTCACTAAATGTCAATGAAAAATCAGTAAATGGCCCTGGAGCACGAATATTTGTTTTAATTTTAAAACCGTCAAGAAAACTCGATGGTATTACACCGTGTGCCCAAGGTACTTCTTGAAACGCATATAGAATATTTGCTGATTTTAACGCAATTGTCGCGTATTTTCTTGGATTATAAAGCGAAAAACGTTCATTATAATGGATGATTTTTTCTGACATCATTTTAATTCCAATAAGAGAAAAAAAATAAGAACGTTTTATTTATACTATACGTAGAATGATATCATTTTTTATATATTTAAATGTACAAAGAGTTTCTATGATCATCTTATTTTTTTTAAAACTTCTCTCTCCTTCTATTTTTACAAAAATAGTGTTTTTGATAACATGTACATCATTAACAAAATAATAACGTTCTAATGTACGTTTTATTTTTAAAATATAAACATTTCTTAAATGTGCTTTTTGATAATTTTTTAAACAATCTTTGTGTTTCTAAAAATAAAAGGAAAATACATTCAATATTTTTTTTTTTAAATCAAAAAGTGTATTTTTTTATTTAGGTAAAAATGTTTCAGGAGAGAATAAATTTTAAAAATTAAATTCCTTATCATACATAGAGAGTACAGATCGTTCATTATCCCCATCTTCTAATTTACGAAACAAACATGCAGCAAATAAAAGACATTCAAACAAACTACAATGATACAATAAACATTGTGGGTTCACTAGTATGATACCAACAATTTCTTGGTTTAAGATTATAAAACGAAAGTAAATAATCGTACTTCTCAATTCCAAAATATTCAAGATTCACACAATGTAAAATAGTTTTTTCTTGAAGTGTTTTAACTAACGACGATTCTTTATCACCACCTTTATACCCGATAATAGCATTCGGGGGAAAAACATTACGAAATAAATAACTTAATCTATTTATAAGTTCACTTTGACTAAAATAATCTCTTGATTTTTTTTCAGATAAATAGTCTAGTCCATGACATCGATATTGATAGTAGACAGTAGACCGTTCCCTTCGAGTTAGTTCTTTGTAGGGTTTTAACTTCCCATCATAACAATGATAAATAAAATATTTGTTCGTTTGAAGTTCGAGAAGAGTTACTTCACGATAACTGGGTCTCTCTCCTTTAAAACTGGTAACATTCACAATCCATTATATGTGTGATACGCGATAAAAATAATTTCCTGTCGTTCTTGGGATATTTCTTCTTTACATTTGTTTAATGCACAATTATATTTACCCGCATACAACTCTTCGATAGTCGTTCCCTTCAGATTTCTTCCTGGAGGTTTGTCTCTAACGGGATGTAGTCATCTACTTCTTTAATTTCGCTGCTCTTCTTCTCAAATATTTTTGCCATCTCTCTCTCTCCTACACTCAGGACTGATATTAATTATTTTCGACATCGGGTTTTATAATTGCATCCTGCGTAACTATGTGTTTACTGTGGGTAGATTAGTTTGACCAATCAGAGTTTCGTTGATTAAAGCTTTCATGTCATCCCGATGATTTGTGATACTCATGTACAATGAATGTGTGCTGTGGGAATTAGAGGACGCGAATCCCTAATTAGCGATTCCTTCTAAACAAATTCTTGGGGATTAGTTGCCGCAATGTTGTGTTGTGGGATTAACGACACGAATCCCTAATGTTGTTCCAAAACACATACACGTCAAATCAGTTGATATATTATATACTCGTGGGATTAGTTTATACATACAATAATACTTTTTTCAAATTTTGATCAAAAATCGTGTTAAATTCTACATGTAGAAATATATATTATAAGAATGGGAAAATAGTATATATACAAGTCGATTTCTTTAACATACGCGTTCCATCATTCGTTTTTGAGAATGTCGTTAAACATTGGTGATAAAAGAAGCTATGCAGAAGCTAATGACCACGGTCCCAATATTAAGACGATATTGAAAAATTGTGTATTATATACAACATTTTCGTAACCGATACATTGGATTATTATTTGCCGTCTGTGACTTATGTGACTATTACTATGGGGGAATTATCGAATGTATGGAATTTGAATCGAGACAAATTGGTCGTGGATATAAAGACTACGCCTATATTGAAAAAATGAAACCTGAAATGCATCAAGATGAATGTATGGATTGGCGAATCTTAACAGATAAACAACACTATATAATACCTGTTGTTCATACACAACGAAAATATTATATTTATGGTGAAAAACTCTGTGAGCGTTATCACAAATTACTATTAATACCCGCTCAAACATTAATGAAATCTATTTTTCATTTGAATGATAATCATTCTGATAATTTTTTTATTGAAATTCAAAACAGTTATTACCCAAGAAATGATATTTACCACTTTATTTCTATTACTATTAATGATGAGCAAACTACAATTCCTAAAGCGATAGGGTATGGAGGGTCTTATCTTTGTAATACATTACATAGACTTAATCGTTGTTTTAGTCATGAATTTTACATATTGCTGTATTTATTTATATTTTATAGATCCGTTTTATTTAAAGGCTACTTTTTATTATCTACATAATTTAGATAATTTTGAGAAAATAGTGTATCAACTTGTATGCTGTTTTATTTTCTTTTGCGAAAATCATAACCCTATATCAAAACTTAAAACTAGTAACGATAGGGTTTATACTTTTAATCTCGATAAGATTGTTAAGCTGATGCTAACGAAAACCCCACCCTGTACCTGTTGTTATAAAAATTGTCAGAAATACTCTTATTGGTTTAAATTATTCTATAAGACAAGTAAACCCTATAAGTTTAAAGTCAGTTTATTATCAGATCAAGTTAAAAATAATAGTATTATACAAAATAATACCCCCCTTAGTTTACAATATTACCCCCCGCATATGGATATAATATATAATTATTCTATAAGGGTAAGGATTACATCTAATACCAGTACATCAACTACTTTTATTATTAAGAGTATTATAGAATCATATAATATTAACTTTGAAGATCCTGACATTATAATACAGAGTATTGAAAAATTGTATTTAGACTAATTTAAAAAATTCAAAGAATATATTCCACAACCAAAACCACGACGAGTGTTTTTTATCATGGGGGAATAAAATGAATTTAAGATGTGAATTTCTAAAATCTAAAATTGTTTGACGTACAAATATTTTGATATAATATTCCTCATTATCAATGTGTTTAAATCTAAAAAAACACAGGATTAAAGCAAAAAATGCTATTATTTGTCCAATTTCATGGCGATCCACACGATTATAGACATCTAAAAGTTCACGTGGACATTTTAAATAGGCAATAATATTTTTAAATAAATTCTCATGTTCGTCAAGACATTTCCACACACTTTGTTCCATATTTTTATTGATTTTTATTTCAAAACGTGCCAGTTCTTTTACCATGACATTCCACACCTCCATGTTTTCACATTACTGATATTTTTATTTAGAACAATATCATTTTATACATTTTCGGTTTCTTTTTTTTTAAATCATGTTTTCTTTTCAAATCCTTATTATTATCCATTATATATCGTTTTTCCATTAGGTCACTCGTAAATTTTCTAGAACGCCATTGCAAATATTGTTTATTTATATATAGTTTCTCAATATAGAGACCCTCTAACTCACGATATTTATCGCGTTGTGTACAAATAATATCTTGATCATAATTCGAATAGATTGTCATTCGTTTTTCTTCATGATGTTCATCGCCTTTTTTTTCACGTTTCATATATATTAACGAACGTTTATAACATCTTTTCTTCAATGGTGGATCGTTCAATACTTCTCGGTCGTCTTCCTCTTCTTCTTCTTCCTCTTCTTCACACACTGGAAATAATGGCTGGGGTGAATTAGGTGGTTGTGGTAGTTGTGGTGGTGAAAGAGGAATAGGAGATAATGTTGGGGAAAGAGCATTTGCTAATTCATCCACAATTTGTAATAATTGTTTTCCTTGTTGAAACGGGTACCATTTCATCACACATTCGTATTAAATTCGCAGGAGAAGGAATAGGGATTTGTCCAAAGAAATCAATAGGCATATCGTATATGTAATTATCTAATTCATCTTCGGGCCGTGGCGGTGAGATCGTTTGCGGGGGAATAGGAGATGCATTATACTTTGCTTGCGGTGTTTGAAGGGGTATATTATACTGTTCTTGCGATAGTAGAGGTAGGTGGTTTACTTGCGGGGGTAGAGACGGTATCTTTGCTTGCCACGACGACACGTTATACTTCGCTTGCTGTAGTAGAGGTGAATTTACTTTCTGGGGTAGAGACGGTATCTTTGCTTGCTGTGTCGATGCGTTATACTTCGCTTGCGGTAGTAGAGGTGAATTTATTTGCTGGGGTAAAGACGGTATCTTTGCTTGCTGTGGCGACGCGTTATACTTCGCTTGCGGATGTAGAATGTAACTGGGCTGTTCTTGAGCTATCGGTACAGCGAAATTTAATTGCGACTGTGCAATGTTGTCTTTAATTGTACAATGTTTGACTTTCTTTTTTCCTTGACGGCATTCACCATCTGAAATATCCAGAGTCTTATTACGATATTCTTGTCGCTCTAGACGACGTTGTTTTAACATTTTAGGAATATCTTTTCCCCTACTTTCAACCCGAGCAATTGATTTTCCACTTTCCAAATTTTTATGAGTCTGCTTCACACGAGCCATAATGATATTGTGACTAAAGAAATTAGGAACAAACGTTTATAAAAAACACGTTAAAAAAAATGGGGTATCCTGATTGGTTGAACTTAATTCCCTAATAAAATATCGGAGTATTCTCATTGGTTGAATGATAAAATCAATATTATAAGACGCGCTCCGACGATTATACATGTAAATCTTTTTAATCTTTTTGTTGACTTAATGCAGTACACTTTGCTTAAAAATATTTATCGAAACGTTGCAGGGAAAGATATATAAACACACGTTAGAAGTCATATATTTTTTAAAACACTTTCAAAATGATAGCAGGTTACTAAAGAAAATCCACTGTTGGTAATACTAACCGATTTAGCAAAGTATTTTTCACACATTGAATATCACGTGATTGAATGTCGTAAAAGTCGAAATGTTACCCAACAATGCACGTGCCGATAGAATACTATATAAGATACTATTGTTATGGGATGAGAAATATATATATACCTACTCATCGGACGATTTTACACATTTGATCGGACAGTTTGTACATGTAGCAATCGAGGAACCTCCGCCGTATCAACCATGAATCAAGCAACATTTATAGATATAATATCTATGAAGGCTCTATCTCGTGAACGAAATCTACAGTTAATGGGTTCAAGACCCATATCCAAACCTGCTGGCGAACCGATACAGATGTATGAACTTTTCTTTAACGATGCACATAACAATTATTTTAAAATCGAATTCGGTTCATCCGAACACACTAAGATTGGTAAAAATATATATCTTACCAACCAAAATATATTTATCGTAAAAAAACTAATCCCTTTGTATATATAGACATCTCTAGCCAAAAACATTAGTTATTAGACACGATGGCAACAAGTATAGATATAAAAGAAATTAAACTTAATAACGTGAAGTTATACAGCTCTGAGTTTTTATATGCCGTGTGCACAGACTCTGATTTTTACGTGGTGGGCTTGATGCGCGACGATAACAATTGGTTAAATGACCGGGATAAAACTTGGCTAGATGACCGACGCGGGATAATACTGAAAGATTTTGATCTTACCTCTGTTCTTAATACCCGAATGGGAGTCGAAGCTGGAATTATTATTGCTGTGATTCATCGCCAGGAAAATCAAGAAGATCTCGTGGTTCGGCATATCTTCTTTGTAAACTCTTACACGATGTGTTGTAACAATCCCGAAGTATTACGTTAAACATTAAAAAACCATTATCATCTATTTTGACATGTGTGAATTAATTAACACGCTCTCCTCGATATCGAGCTAACGGGTATCTTAAAATATATACTAAATTGTGTGAAAAGTGTAAAATAAAGTATCAAAAAGCATAAAAATATGTTTAAATAAGTGTAAAAATGCTTAAATATCTAGAAAATAGACGTATTTAAACACATATCTCTACGGAAATATATATTTCACAGGGACTAATCCCTTCAAAATGGCCGCTAATCTCTACAAGTAATTAAGGTTAGAACTCATTAAAAAATCGTAGCTACCCAAGTACACAAACAAAATGGCCGTTAATCCCCAACACGTATAATACATCAAACTTTTGATATCGTAGACCCAATTGATAATTATAATTCCCCGTCTTTAATCCCGCAACACAAATTCATTGTCCCTTACCCCTATAATGAATCAACTGTTTTGACATAAGGGGAGGAATTAGAAGAAGATGCTTATTATATATACACGTTCCTAAGCGTTTAACAACACGTATTGTTCCTACCCTATAATTAATCAGACTGTTTTGACATAAAGGGCGGGAATAGAACACGACGCTTATTATATATACGCGTCCTTAAGCGTTTAACAACACGTATTGTCCCTACCCATACTAATTCAAATGCTTTGACATGAAGGCTTTAATGAACGAACTCTGATTGGATAGATACGGGGGAGGTTTGATTATAGAAACTCTGATTGGTTAAAGCCGCAAACCATTGTAATAGACCGTAGACCGTGCTTATAAATATATGCACGTAAGAACGTCTCGCACCACAACGATTTCAAGCTGAACCCACAGAGCAAAAAGAAAAAACGCGAAAAGATGTCCAACCAACCCAAGCCCGACGCCCCGACCGTCCAGAAAACTGCCGAAGTCAATGTAAGATAGCGCTAAAATGTTTTTACTGTCTGTATACAAGCGACATGTATTTATTATGTTTTTTATACTTCTCTTAGAAAGAAACCATCCCTCCACCCCCTATCGAAGTCACCCAAGAAACAGTACCGGGGGTACTCCTGGTCCAAGATTTGGATGGTGAGAGCGAGTGGGCCTTCCGTGTCCAAACGGAGTCGGAGTACTCATTCGACTCATACGACCCTCCAGAACCCGAAGACGATGACCCTCGCGTATGGGGATATGTGGACACTCGGGGTGAGGCATTCATGTTTTTTGAGAGCACCCAAGCGATGGTCAAAATAAAAAATGACATTTATATTTTTAATTTGTAGGGGTGGTATATCGAGGGGTATTATACCCAACACGGAAACCCTTCAAAGACATTACCAACTTATTTACGTAAAAAATCTTTTTTGTTTTCATGTGTCTAAATATATATATTCATCCAACTTTTACATCGTGTGTGTGTTTTTACTATAGCTAACTCTTTCATCATACGCTAACGAACAACCCTTGCGTAAAATAAGCAATTCATTGAACAAGGGATGACCAGATTGTCGCTATGGACCTGAGCCAATCTCATTCGAATCGGAAATTCGACTACGGGTTGAACGCGCGCCAATGCAATTTACTAATAAACAGAACATTGGAAGATGTCAGAGTCTTGTGCCGAAGCACAACTTACAAGCGAGAAAAACACACACAACTGATAAAATATGATACAGCAGCTGCTTATATACTCACCTAATCTCTTAAAAATTTATTTGAGATTTTTCCTCCAAATTTATTTAAAACACTTTTACACCTCTACTATTTTTATTTTGGATATTTCATCTCAAATTATTTTGAGGTTTTTCAAAAACTCTAACCCTCAAACTTTTTTACGAAGCAATACCCGAAATAATTTTTATGAGTTATATCCTCTTAAAATATTTTAGGGAAATATCCCTTTTTAAAAATGTTAAGGTTTCTCCAGATCCCATCTCTCAAACTGGGAAGCAATACCCGAAATAATTTTTATGAGATAATATTTTGAGATCCTTTTTAAATATACCGTCACTAAGGAATATCAGTCATTCGGCCATAAGATGGCGGCGAGGTAAGAGCTCCATGGCGGAAATTTCTATGATTAATTCTATAAACCACAATTTGATTATTTTTATTTCAACATCGTACAACTCTTCCAATAAAAATAAGACAGTCCAAGTTTTATTTTTATTTTCAAATTACAAGTCTTCAAATAAAAAATATGGCGTTTTGGATGGTACGTGTAAGTATTACATCACATCGGGTGAGGTATGATGGTTATGTATAATATAATTTTTTGTATTTTTTTTCAAAACGTGGGTGTCAGTATATATATCACTGTGTGAATGATGATTTGACTAAGTGCTGGCACGGATGCTATATGGAGTGTTGAAAGCGGTGATGGATCAGGAATAGGAAGTTTAGTCGTAGAATTTCGTGTTCCGATTAATTGATGATCAGTAGGGATAAGTTAACCAAGAAACCAAACATGGTTAAAATGATGTCATTTTAGACATGTTTGGTTTCTCGGTGAACTTTTCCATACTGATCTTCAGTTGGTCAGAACACTAAATTCTACAACTAAACATCCTGTTCCTGGTTCATCACAGCTTTCAACCCCCATATAGCAAATGACGTCAGTACTTGCTTAACACTATTCACCTTGAATGACCTTCAATCTCTGGTCGTTCAACTCAGGGACGACTATAAAACTGGTCGTACAACAACACGACCAAAGTGATATATATACTCTTGACCGCGACCACTTTTTGACTAATTTTATACATAAAACCTCTTGTATACGACCAGGTGCATATCCCCCCTGATTTGATGGCTGGTCGTTCTTTACAGGGTGACCACACCTTAAAAATACGACACCCCCCTGGAAATTTGGGACTGGACTGTGCTCTGATTGGTCAATTCAAATCATACTCGATTCTGATTGGCTTAGAGCTCAGTCCAGTCCCTAACACATTGATAATAATAATATATATATTATTACTACTCGCAGGTATACATTTATTGCAGCACCGGCACAAATGAGATATCACATTTTCCCGAAGTGTGTTGAATAAGTCTCCACCAGCCATAGTTATGAAAAGAACTGTTTATCGCGAAAATGAAAAACTTCGCGAGAAATTGCGATAGCAATAGCTCCTGAAGAAACTGGGTGCGAGAGCTCAGCATCAACCAATCAAATGACGAGTTTCATTATTTTATTGTAATTAGGTACCGAATTAGAATATGGTCATTATTATACTATATATACTATATTATACTATATTATACTATATTATACTATATTACACTATATTATACTATATTATACCATATTATACTATATATATGTATTGGTTATTCAACCGACCGAGGTCAATCAGTTGTTTATAGGCCGGCTAAATAACTATCTTATCAGCCAACAAAGGAGGTTTTCTCTTGGGATATTAATTTGAGGAAAGTAATTGGCCAAAAGTGCTGTATATAGGTTATAGCACCGATTTTCGGGATATTCGTGATATGTATTCCGCGGTAGATCAAAGAAAACCGACTTTGTCGGCTAATAATATACTTTATATCATGGTTCATCGTCGGGTTTTTTTATATACCGCGGGCTGTATAGAGCATACAGCCCTATGAATATACTAATTAGATAAGAAATGAAGAAAAAAAACTTGGAAAATCTTTGTCCAATGTGGAAAAATAGAAAATCTTTGTTGGAAACCTCTTCAATCATGAAATAAGTAAGTAATGACCAAAAAATAACCAACGTAGTTACCTGCTTCTTGGTAACAAACCTATACTTAATAATGCAATATCGCGTGTCACTTTAAACATGGTATCGTATGTGGGTTATATGTACTTTATATATACCTTGTAAATCCTTGCAGTATCGGGCTGAGGTCCTTGTCTCCAACCAAGCTTGCAATCGTTATCATACTCGTTAATATCCCAGCAATTGCAAAGCAAAGTAATATCGAAATCCAAACCTTAAAAACAAACGTAGTGTTACGGCATGGAAAATGATAGCTGTATATCTGGCTTTTTCCCTGAGAAAGATGCACATTTTCAACTGCAAGTTCTAAGTTAATAAACAATTATTGGATGAGGCTAAACAAAATATCAGGAATTATCCCGACCGAGGTCAATATTATCAGCTGAAGGGTGAGGCGGATAACATTTGCCGAGGACTGGATAATTATTGTTAGTAACAACCAACAAAAGTGGTGTATTACAAATTCGGCATTCTGATTGGCTGAGCTACTAGTGGACTATTGGTGATAGACCACTAGTACCGTTATCCAATCACAAACCTTCTGATAACTGTAATATTTGTATTCTGACCAATCAGAAGGCACAACAGAAGTCATAGTCTGGTTGCCAAAAGGCCGTTTGTAGCATCACCTTGTTTTGTAGGCCCTGCGATGGTTTTGTATGGTTTTGTATCCATGAAGCTTGGAGATTAATAATCTGGATGATGCCATCCCGGTATCCTTGGAGAATTTGAAATAATCCACATTTTATGTCCAACCATTGCCGCCATATTGGAATCCAAGATGGCTGCCATAATTGATGGCACATTTACGTTCTTTTTAAATGTATCCAAACAGAAATATTGAAGTTATTAACTAATAAATAGCATATTGTTGTTTTAACGTGCCATAGTTTACATTGGATTCCTGTAAAATTATCACAATTGGTCAAAATCAGTCACAATACAAAATAGAAGAGAATAGGACTGACCAAACAATTTGCAGGCTCATATTGCAGCAGCCATCTTCTGAAACACTGTAAGTATTTTTGGTTTGTTCAATTAAAGCAGTTTTTGGTATTTGAATTAAAAACATTCTTAAAATTTAGAATTAGATAAAGCAAAAAACTTATTATAGCTAGAAAATGAAGCCGAGTTTATTATAGCTGGAAATCGAATGATGTGCGATTCTCTCGATCATTCACTGACCGCAAAATGGAACCGCGCAGGACCGCGTCAACAGCCTCTTATCGTTTGTCCTTTACAAGCTGGTTCGGAGCGATGTATATCTCGTCTTCTATCGCTATTATGAATATATTATAATGGGTACAACAGGAAGTTATCGGGCTGGATCGCTGGCGAGCGGATGTCACCAAATCCGCGCAGGATGCACCCTTATCTCCACGCAACGTCATCTTATCAGTCACAGAGAACAAGAATCAGCTCATCGATATGTGCCAACAAATACCAGAAAGAGTCAGCCAACTGCAAGCAACTAATATCAGCTACAACCATAGATTGGTATTAACAGGGCCATCTCCTACTGCTCAAGAAGTATGTCATAAAGGAATTATAATCCAAAGGAGTTACCTTAGAACAAGCCACGAAGAGGCTGATGTGATTATGGTCCAGCAAATGGTCGAGGTGGCAACGCAAGGAACAAAGTGCATCAAAGTAACATGCGACGACACGGACGTCTTCGTCTTGTTGCTGTATTATTAGGCAAATAGCAAATTGACGTGCACAGTGATGATGGAAGGAACAAGTGCTCAAAGAGGCATGATTATCATAGGTCAAACAGCGCTAAAGAATGCTTCAATTGTTCCACACCTGCTGGCTGCACACGCGCTCACTGGATGTGACACAGTCGGGTGTCTTTAGGGTATTGGGAAAGTCACCGCCATTAAGATTATTTCGAAGGTACTGAAACTCGACTCAATTGGTAAGCCCAACAGTGACATGGATCTGGTGATAGCACAAAACACATCGTTTCTAGCTGCTAGTAGTAGGAAAAGGAGAGTTCTACCCCACCTCCGTCATCCTGGCGACCGCTGACCAATTTGTGTAAAAAAATGGTCAATCCAACAGATCGCGGGCTCAGAAACCCACCTCCCATCACTCTATCAGCCTTAGGTCAGTACCCCGCTTGTCCCAACCACTTCCCCAACCAACCCCAACCACTTCCCCAACCACTTTCCCAACCACTTCCCCAACCACTTCCCCAATCACTTTCACTAACGCTCACCTTCGCTACGCTCGGTCCCAGTACCCCACTTTCACTACGCTCGCTTTCACTACGCTCGGTCCAACGTGGTCCATAAAAAAAATAAAACCAAATTTCCAGTTTTGTTTTCTAACCAACCCTCACATCCACACGAGTCTCTCACCATGTATTCCTGACTTGTGGTGGGTGTTCATATGTTTCGCTAACTCTTTGTCTCCGCCAGGAACTCTTGATTTACATATGCTACACACACCGTTTGTTTCTACCATCTTACGATCACTATGTCTTACATTCACGTGGAGTCTCGTTGCTGTAGGTGTTCTAACGTACCCACAACCACACTTTGTTTTTCTCTTTTCTCCAAACCCAATTAGTTTTGGTAAATGACTCATGTTTTTGTTTATTGTGTATCACCCAACTGTTCTCATTGATTTTGTGGCGACCTAATGCTAGTGTGTTAACCCCATCAGGTAGAATGTACCCCACTTGTCCCAGTACCCTACCTTCGCTACGCTCGGTCCAACCAACTTCGTAAAAAAACAAAACCAGATTTCCAGTTTTGTTTTCGAACCAACCCCAACCAACCCCAACCAAAACCCCAACCCCTATTTGATATCTTTGTATTCTAGTAACGCTAACCTGAGTTGTTGGTGACAAAGCCTCTAACTTTATCGCTAGGAGTCTTGAGTATTACTACTCTGTGAAACTTGAGTATGTGTTCACTGATCTCCTTTATACCTCGGAGTGTTTTGTCCACACGACGTGCAGATCTGCTCCCACTCCTTTTTCAATTTAAGTTCTTCATCATGTTTTTGTTTCATGTGTAGTCTAAGACCAGTCGGTGTCCCTTCGTAATCACACGTATAGCAGACTAATTTTCTGTGACTCATGTTTTATTCTCTATACGATAACACGACTGTCCTCGTCGATTTTGTAGTGATCTAATGTCAATGTATTAACCCTATCAGGTAGAATGTACCCCACCTTCGCTACGCTCAGTCCCAACGTGGTCCATAAAAAAACAAAACCAGGTTTCCAGTTTTGTTTTCTAAAAAAGTGTCTAATTATTTTTTTTTTACCTGAGAGTCACACGACACTCACCCTCAGATTTATGATAGCTGTTCACATGTTTGACCAGCTCTTTGCTTCCGCCAGGGATCAATGTATTACATCTACTACACTGATTATTGCTAGCCCTTATCATCTTACGTCCACTATGTCTTACTCGTACGTGAAGTTTCATGGCTGTGGGTGGTCCAACGTATCCACACTCACATCGCTCTACCTCTGTTCTCATGAGTTTACTCACACTTGTCACCTTGCTCATATTTTTATACTATCTACTTAGTCTCATGATTAACCTTCTCAATTCGCCAATGACCTAACGCCAATGTATTAAACTCCGTCGGGTAGAATGTACCGCTTGTCATCGTTACTACTCAACGCCGTCCTTGTTGACCGACTCTGTGTAAATTTCATGTTTTCGCGATCTAAAGGTGTTCATGGATCTTGTCTGAGATTCTTTGGTGAGTAGACAGTTTTTGTAGTCCTCGAAGGTTATAGCACTCTTAACTACCCCCTTCTTGACACCCTTACATTTCTTTTCTTCTCCTCTCAATGTCTTGCACGCATACAGCTTAGCTCTTAGTCCAACAAATTCTAGAATTTGTTCACCCATGTTCTCGTCCTTCATCATTCCCTAAAACTTTTTGTTTAGTCCAACCTCTATGCAGGATGGGTGGTCCTTAGTGTACCCTGAGGTGTCAAACCTCTCACTAACATCTGCAGAGATGTCTTTGTAAAAGTCTTCTGTGTGGATCTCGTACATTAATGAGTCTGTGTCTGTGGACAACAACTTATCACAGTCTCCATACTTTGGTTTGATGTAGTCGTAGTGAAAACTCGTACATCACTGTCTTACTTAAGTCTAGGATACTCATTCCTAAGGTATACCGGCTTGTTGAATTTTACACTTGTCCTCTTCATGTGTACTGCCATTAAGTTCTCGTCGAATATAGTCCTATGATGATAATTTGGTTTAGCTACTAGTTTTCTCATCTTGTCCTCGTTAGTGACGAGTTGGATGTCTACCCTGTTGCGGATGTTTTCCATAGTCTTTCCGAAGACGCTATTGTTCATGAGCTTGAAGAAGTCTTGCTCAAAACTGTTCTTAGCTTTTGTCCTGAGGTTTGTGTTGAGAGCTATGTACTCCCCCATCCATGGACTTTCCTTGAATGTTATACCTCGATGAATTTTGGTGAGCTTCATCCCTAGTCTGACGTACATCTCCAGATTCTTCTTATGAAGAACATACTTGGTCTTGTTTGTTCAGGTTTGGGATCAGCTTCTCCACTTTGTTGACTACGAGTCTCTCTGGAGCTAGGGGATGGTCGTTATGGAGATCGTGTAACTCCTCAGTATATTCCAAGTCCACCTCTAGTATACAAGGTACGTCTCGCCACTGTTCCAAGTCACTCATCCACTCAAAGTCCACTCGTAGGTAGAGGCATACTCATCGCACACCCGTACAAGTTGTTCGCATCTAGGTAGGGGTAAGAATACACTAGGTTTTGACTTGTCAAACATGCTGTCTCCCTGTGTGCTCCGTGTTTCTTCAGATAGTCCATATACTTGTTGTTGACCTGTCTATGTCGGTGAGTAGGTCTAACTCTACCTTTGTTGTCTTCAGTAGAGCATCCCATGACAATCCTGGAGATGTGAAGTAGAACGCAGGATCTAGTGTGTAGTTCTTCTTGCACACTTTCCTAAAATTCTCGAACACGTCCTCTAACAACATAACATCTGTCTTGAGGTATAAGTCGTGATACTCCTTCATTGTCTTCATCTCAAAGTGCTCCCACACATTTTTAGCGTGTGTTGTAGTCATCGTCAGTTATATCAGAGTCTGTAAGTCTCGAGTAGAACTTGTCTTTTGGTGGTAATGTTGTCTCTCTGAATTTCTCTAGACAGTCCATGTACTCGTAGGGGTACACTCCTTTCTTCGAAACAAGCTCAAAGTCTTGTTTGAACACTCTCTTAGTAGAAGTCAGGCTCTCAGGTGCTAAGTTCTTGACTAGTCTGTCTAGACTAGAAGCCATGAACTTGAAACTATCTAGAAACCTAATCTCTCTTTTGATGTCCTTCTCCTCACCATCTTTGTCAGTGTAGTGGTCCACCACCACGTCTTTGCTGAAGGAGATGTACTTCTCCTCGTTGTTAGGAATACACTTAATGTCTCCCTCTGTGACTCCCAAATTCTTCACGAACAAGTGTGCGTCATAACCAGACAAGTTATGGAAAATAAGGGGTACGAACTTAGGTAACTTGTACTTAAGATTACACGAGTTATGCGCGGCACCTCTGAATTTACCAGTCAAGTGACAATGATCTCTTACTTTACGATCTTTCTCAAACCCCTCCTTTCCACACAGCCAACACGTGTTAGTACTTTCAAACACCTTCTTGTCTTCTGAACTGTAGATCATTGGTTTTGCGATCTTAAACTTTTCGTACACATTCAACACAGCTTTCTCCACTTCTATCACAAACTTTTCACCTTGTTTCTCATCTGGTTGAGATTTTGTGTAGAGATAGGGTTCTTCGTAGTGTAGATTGTCGTCAAAACATTTGAGATGAAAACAAAATCCAGATGGTGAGTGATGTTGGTATTGTGTAGTAGAGCTATGACTGGGGTTGTTTGTACAGGTTGAGATTGGTTCTATGAAAGATTCGAAGTCAGCGTAGATCACGAAAGGAACGTCTTGTGTCTTATAGTTGTTTGTGAATTTTAGTGTGTCACCAGGTTTTGACATCTCTGTTTTAATACTATCTACGTTTGAGCAGTACTCGTCGTGTTTACTAAGTACTTTCTCACTACTAAAACTATTGAGACATCGATAGCAATAGTGAATCCTACCATGGTGTTTAGTTTTTGTACTAGACAGTAGTCGACTCATGTCTTTAACCATGTGTAATGTGCGTTTCACCTCACCATCGTCGTTTTCCTGTGTGATGTACAACATGTTAATAGTGTCTTTTGAGTTCCCTCCAATAAGAAGTGGATAGAGTCCTAGCTTTTTCGTCATATCCAAATACGTTCACACCTATTTTGTTGTTTTTAGTAAACTTTTTGATATCTGTCAATGGTGTAGGAAATGAGATACATGTCCAGTCATACTTTTCGGACTCTTTTCTTAGTTCTTCACTTAGTCTCTCTGGATGTTTTTTGCTTTAGTGCTCTTGCAGAAGTGATAGCCCACTTGGAACACTCGTTGTCTCTCTTATTTTGAACGTTGACTATAGCTTTCTTTTTAGCCAAGACCGCTGGAGTAGGAATATAAGATGATCCACTCATTGGTTTGTACGTGTCGACGAATATGTCTAACTTCACGACGTGGTGTACTCGCCAACTACTTCCTCTTTTCAAGTAGGTTGATAGACTCTCTAAGATCTTTCCCACCATTTTGAAGTACACTTCACCCAAGTCAGTTCCAGGTAGTACAACACTTGTTAGGGAGTGAAGCATAGCGTTGTCCTCTACATCCCCATTGTCAGTTGCTCTCACCATGACGCATTCTAGGATGAGCTTAGGTCTTTACTCCCTTCCTCTTCTCTACTTCGTCTTTCCAAAGACCTTGGACTAACACTTTTGTGTTTGTCAAGAATGTCTTTGGATCTACTTTCTCTGGTGCCGCTATTGTGAATGTCTCCGAAAACCCGTGTAGAGCGGTCTCTGATCTCTCGAGTGTTAGTGAGCTCTTGAATAACTTGTTAACTTTTTGTTTTGAAGAATCTGAACGCGGTTGTTTGTTTGTTTTCTAACAGGTTTAGGTACGTAGTCCACAAGCCAGTCGTACCATGAGTTCATCTTCTCTTTCACAATAGGTACGAATTTTGCGTACATTGTTGGTGTCATTGTTGGTCCGTTAGGTACAGGTTCATCCATAATATTGTTCATTGTCTCTTTATTGTAACGTTGTTTTTAAATAAAACCGATTCTTTTAAACTAGTCACTATTTTTCAAAAAAACGAGTCTTTTGAAAAACATGTTGTTCTACTCTAGTCTGACTCGCAACCTGAGTCTTCTTCGTTATCTCGATTCAAAAACTGATCGTACTCGTCGTCGTCTAAAAGACCAAGGAGAAAGTTGAATATCACATTCGACGAGTTCTCGTAGTGTTCAACAACCATTCTCAGAAGTAGATCTAAAGTGGTCTCACCATCTTCGTTGGTGTAGAGTCGGTTGAACTCTTCAAGTCTAGAGTTTGACACATTTTGTCCTTGTCCGAGAAACTCGAACAAGAGTACAAGTCTCAACATCCTTACGTCTTCACTCATCCAGATACCATACACCTCTTCAACAAGTTCTTCTCTCGAAAAGTTCATTGTCTCTTTATATAGTGTCGTTTTAAACAAAGGAGGTCGATTTTACACTATCTCTTTACGAAACGTGTACGTAACTCCATCGACCACGAGACTCTTTCCCACTTTTATACGATAGGTGATAGACCCCGCAAACATTTTCAAACTGTTTGCTAGCTTAAATAGACTCTTGTACTTTGTCTCCTCTCCAGTGTCTATGTTTGTTTTGATCACGATCTGAGCGGGTTTTCCATCCTTACAGTGATCGTACCTCTTTGGTGCTTCTATGGGTTCCATCTCTAGTGTCTCTCTAATTTCACTACGACTTCGCGTTACATCTTAGTTTGACTCCTCGCTCTTTCGCGATAGCTTTTAGATCTTTAAGAGTTTGGTGGTCGTCCTTCTCTTTTTTTGGTTTTGGTTTTCTTACACTCTTAACTTTTGGTCTCTGAATTTTGTTGAGTGATCCTTTTGGTCGTGTCATCTCTTTGTTATATTGTGTTATCTTTCTTTCTTTAAATTCGTTTTAGACTCTTGTCGGCTAGGAGGTTGAGAACTCTCTCCCACTCTTCTTCAAGAGTGAGCTCAGGTTCTATAGGGAAGTAGTAAGTTTCACAAGTTCACTAACCATGTAAATAACAGTGTTCATTTATTGTAAAGTGTTTCCAAACAGAGATGTTTGGGAACTATAACTCTAACTTAGAAGACTACACGTTTACGTTTGACCTTTGTCTTGGTGTCCTCCTTTTGGTCTAAGATCACTAACTCGTGGAGGTACAACTGTAGATGTGCGATCTCGTCTTTAATGAACACACTACTCACATCAACAGCTGCGTTTACTTTGTAGTTTTTGAGTTTAGTCACCTCGCTAAACTCTACTTCCTCGTCGTCCTCCTTGTAAGTTGAGAACAACTCTGGGTCGACCTTTACGTACACTTTGTCATCGTAAAGTGGACTCTTAACTCCTTTGACTACGATGTCCTGGTCTACGAGGCTCTTCAAACAGTCCTCTCTGATCTTTTTTAACGTCTCTTGTTGATCGTCGTTCAAACACAGTGTGGTTGTGAACTTCTTTGCGTCGAACTTGCTCTTTTGGACACCGAATGTAAAGACATCCTTGAACAGGATGGGGTCCATTGTGACACTCATTGTTGCGTCACAGTACTTCTAGTTAGACTTGTAGTTACTTAAATTCATCTCTCTCCTTTATTATACTATATTTTTCTTCTGTTTAAAAACAAATGTCGATTCTAGGTAACGTACATTAGGGTCTTGTATTCAACCCATCCCACACTCACATACATTACTCCCTCTGTTATCGACAGATAGTCTTGCATCTCTGGTGATGGTGTGTAGTAGTCGTGAAGTTGTGGTTCTCTGTGAAATGTTGCGGAGAGTAAGTCAAGAGCTGCGTTCGTGTCATTTATGTTGCGGTTAGCGTCCGACAAAGCAAGTCGTAGTCTCGCAAGTTTGTCTCTATGTTCGACCTCTTCTTCGTTCCACTTTTCTTTCTCTCGCGCAAGTCTCTCCACTGCAAGATTGTGACGTTTCATCTCCTCGCCATACTTGTTTCCATCTAAACTTTTGAATAGAAAACCAGCACCTGCAAACGCAAGCGCGTTAAATAGTCCTCCTGCCATCATGGTTGTCATCTCTTTATTTTACGACAAAAATCACAACTCATCACGTAGTTGTCAAGAAACTCAACATTAGGAGTTTATATGTTTGAGGGTACTATAATAAATGTTTACAGGAGCACGATCACGACAATCACATCTAGAAGAGTACGCAATTAAAGTACTCAAACTCGAGAAAAAGATTACAGAGTTAGAGGATTACGCAAAGTTTCGCGTAAAGAAAATAAGTACTCTGGAGTTTGAGAACAAACAGTTTAAAAAGTCAACAAGATAGTGCGTTCGCTAAAAAGAAGTGAACTTTGACCTAGAATTTAGCCATGTGTGACATATGTGTGACTAGGTTTTGACTAGATTTGAGTCATGTGTCACTAGGTTTTGACTAGATTTGACATATGTGTCACTAGGTTTTGACTAGATTTGACATATGTGTCACTAGGTTTTGACTAGATTTGAGTCATGTGTCACTAGGTTTTGACTAGATTTGAGTCATGTGTGACTAGAATTTAGCCATGTGTGACATATGTGTCACTAGGTTTTGACTAGATTTGAGTCATGTGTCACTAGGTTTTGACTAGGTTTTGACTAGATTTGAGTCATGTGTCACTAGGTTTTGACTAGGTTTTGACTAGATTTGACTAGATCTAACTAGAAATGGTTAGATCTAGAGAAACTAACTACAGTATATAGATAAAGATGGAAACCATAACAAATAACAATCCAGTGAAGATAAAAGATCCACGACGAGTGGCCTCAGGGAAAAGACTCGCCGAAATTAGTAAAGAGGCGAAAGAGAGAAAAGCTCGTGAGAGACTTGAGGAGGGAGAACAATGTGATGAACGTGAGCGAAGCGAAAGCGGTTTTAGTTTTGGGTACGTTATCGGAACGATTGGTGCTATCACAGGTGTTGGTGCGCTATACTTCGCGTACAAACAAGACAAGTCTCAAGACAAGTCCTCAACTCCGTCATCTACACAACCATCGTTGACAACACATACACCTACCATATCCACGACCTCTACCTCAAACCCAGCCATCGAGGCTTTTGACTAAGTTTAGGTAAACCAAACAAAAAAAAACAAAACACTATAATAAAAGAATGACAGATCGTAAAGTAATCATGAACGAAGTGTACGACACTTTACTCTACATCGCAGTTGGAGTTGGTATTAGTATGGCGTGAAAGAAAGTTTTTGGAGAGTCTCTAGGTACACCAAGTAGTCTAGTTGGGAACGTTGAAACTTGTGGCTGCAGTGAGTGCTGGAACAGTCGCTGTAAAATATGCACAACAGAAGAAACTTATCCCTGACGACCCTTTCAAGTGAGAGATGTGGTTCGAGTTCCATTTTTGTTAACACCTAGTATTTTTGTAATGATCACTCATTACAAAACTTGTTTACCGACGCTTGTAGAACTTACTCGTATGTTCTCTCGTATTTTCTAGACGTCTTTTCTATTGTTAGTCCAAGATCTGTGACGAAGTCGTCGATAAACTTTGACATCTGTTAGAAAACATCACCTTGTCGTACGACACACCACGCAAAAAAGACTTTAGTTGGTTGAGAATTTTGTCGTACGTAATGAAACGCAGTCTTGTAGTCTTTAACCCTAGCGTCTAACTTTTTCTTTGATATGAAGGCTTGTAGACAAATTCCAAGTCCAGTCAGTGTTCCAAGAACTATTGGGTTTAGTGTTACAATTCCAACCACTGCTCCAATAGATGTTAGTCCAATACTTGTTACGTTCAAGAGTGATTGTAGTCTCTTTAAACATTTCCATTGCCACTTGAGACATGTACTATACTTGTGGTAGTATATGTACAACTCTTTTAGTTCTTTGATCTTGGTCTCTCCCAAATCGTTACATACACTGTTAATTTCAGAGTGTTATAATAGCACCTTCATAGGTGTTAATTCGACACCTTGTGGTGGTGCTAAATGACAAGTGTTATTCTAGCACCGATTGGGGTGCCAATTTATCATAAAATCATGAGTTGGTATAAAAGTGCTAATTTAGCACCTTAGATATCTAACACTTTTTTAAGGTGCCAAAATAACACCTTATCTGTAAGTGAAAGTGCTAAAATAGCCCCATTTCAAGAGTTACATTTTGAGTGTCAAATTAGCACCAATAAACACGTTTTTTCGCATTCAAAATGGCGGACGATGAAGGAGCGGCGAAGTTTTTATAGACAAGTAAATTGGAAAAATATCGCAATTCTTAATAACTTATTGCTATTTATATGATCGCAAAGCAAGTTTGGTTAAATTGAACAACTAAAAGATGAGTGGCAGTGGAGCGAAGGCAGAATAGGAAGATTTTAAATAATAACAAGTTGGTTCGTGATATGGCAAGTACCTTTTCAATTGCTGGTGAAGAAAATGATCAAGTATGCTTCCGGGGTGCACCAAAAGAAGCATAAAAATCCCTGGTAAGCATGATGGAGAGGTTGTTGGAAGAGAACCAGGTACATAATTTAAATAATTCTTACTTTTTCATGAGCATATAAAACCCAAAGTATCCTGTTCCCAAAATTTACCTTTGGTGCCTTATCCTCCTAGGTCAACCATTCATTAGAGCCCCCATGCACTAGCATATTGCTTGTGAATTAACACATTTTTAATTCATATTCTTTTTCTCTTAACAGAGATAAAGAGTACAGTGGCTGCTTTGATCTTACAAGATGTATTAAAGGAGAAGGCAGCAGAACTATTGTTTCTAAAAATGTGTTATGTAAGTGTTTGCAATTAACAATAAATATAATTTTAAAAACGTATTGCTTTTAGCCCATTAGCTGGCAAGGTGCCCGGACATGCCCTAACTTTAGTGTTTTACTGTGTCAAACACCAGGGTGTTTTTCTTGTTAGTGGTAGGGTACTGCCAGTTAATGGGTTAAGCTATTTATAAACTGTCTGTGAGCCCTTGTCTGAGCCTTGACTTTGGTCTCCACTTTAAAAGTGTATTTAACTACCCCTTTTGTGTTCTAGGCCTGGAAAAAAAGGGTAATATCATGTTTGTAAAACCATGTACTGTGCCATATAAATAATGTTTTGATTTTTATATTTAGGACGATGAATCAAATGGTGAAGAGGTTTCCAAGACAACCGAGCCAAGGCTTGTTGGATCTGGAGATCTTCCCACGTGGATCCCCTGTTCATTGCTGTAGAAGGACAAATATTCCTGAGTTATCTTCAGTAACCAATAATCAAATACCTATGGCAGTGGTTCTCCTCGTTGGTACATTTTATGCATGTATTAAACATGGAATACACACCAGGTGTATCGAATGTTTATGCCTTCTTGGAGGCTATTATGTTGAGTCGGCCAAGAAGCGAAGAAAAAGGATTTCTGTGCAAAAACTTATTAAAGAATTGAAAATTACTATTAGCTCATAGTTACACTCGCTCATTGGATAACTATACATATTTTATGCATATATTAAAGTTTTTTATACATATATTATAGATAATATACATATTTTTTTTTTTATAAATATTTTGCAGTTTGTGTGCCAAGGAAAATACATTTTAGGATATTATGGTGGTGAAATAGAACCATAATCAAGTGCTATATTAACACTAAGGTGTAAGTGCTCAAATAACACTTAAATCCGGGTTATTATGACACCACAAATGGTGCTATTTTAGCACTTCGCAAGGTGCTAAATTGACACTTTAAATAGAGGTGTTAAAATAGCACCCCAAAAGGTGCTATTCTGTACCTTTTTATTTAACACCACTTTTGGTGCTAAATTAACACCCTAAAATTAACAGTGTATGTGGTTAAAATTTATTACACTTTTCTTTCCCATAGCCCTTTTGTTATTATGCTTACTCCATTTGTTTAAATACTAATGTAGAGATCTATCATTGACGTGTCACCAGACAACGTTCCTTTTGTTTGAGTAAAGTAGACAGAGAACATAACGTTGTTGGAGATATTTGTTGTGTTCATTATCCTAGAAAGTGTGTACTCTTTGTTGAGTGAGAATATGTTAAATATTCCACCTTTCTTTGGAATTTTTAGTGTCATCAGATCTAAAGTCTCTAGATTGTAGTAACTATACTTTCCAAGTTTATTCATCACTTCTATAGAGTATTTCAATGTACACTCTACCATATCTTTACCAGAGTTTGTACTAAACGAGTGAGACATGAGTGTCAGTGTTGTCTCGTCTGAAAATCCTTCCATCGAGATGTATCTATAACCACCAGAAGACTCTCTAGTGGAGTGCAATGCAACCCAAAGTGATGCAAGTGGATAGTTTAGTGTATACTTGAAAAATTTTTTTGATTCGTGTGGTGTCTCTACCTTTTTAGGTTGACTATATCCAACGTGTAAACTCATTTATTTTACACTATATTCTTCCATCATACCATTCCCAATCTCGTCAATGTCTTTTACGTCGAGTAGACCCACCACTACTTTTAGCCCGTAGATCTCACCAGAGATTGGTTTGTAAAATCCACCAGAGGAAGAGAACCGTTCGTTAGTGAATATAGATCCAAATGAGGCACCAATAGTATTATGGTTTGCAACAAAGACAGAGTCGGTTAGTTTTATGTTGTTAACACGTACATGACCTAACAGTCATCAACCAATGACATGATATTAGGTGTTTGTCTGTAGTTGTTACCGAAGAGGGAATAGTACACTCGTACTCGTTAGGTGGCCATCCACCTCCGTACACTAACTTGTTGTTTGTGTTTAACTTGTACGCTACAAATTTGTCATTATTCCCAGTGTCATTACCAACGATATATCCCCAATCTCCTTGTGTTTGTATATGTAATAGTCTAAAACACTACGAAAACACTGACGTTCACATACATGAGTTCAGGACATTTGAAAAGCATGGTAGTTGATCTTAAATTTTTTATAAAACCATCGCCATGGGTTGGACTTTTGTTGTATACGACTTGGTGGAGGTAAGACTCCTCGTCTTTTACTCTCTTGACCCTTATTTTTCCAGGATGATGTGTCACTAACACGTTTGAAATGTTCACGTTAAAGATAGTCTTGTAGGGTAGTGATGTCTTTTGTGGTGGTAGTACGGTTTTGTCATATCCACAGTATAAACTCATTTATTCTACAATACAAACTTACTCACCATCACTCCTACCAACATTAGTGTCATAGGAAGCAAACTAGAGATAGACGAAGTAGGTTCGGTAGACAAAGACGTAGATGGAGGAGGTAACACGTTTTTTGTGTCATCCAGTGTTTCCAAATGTTCTCCACCATTAGAGTGTATTTATGTACCTTTACTCACACTTTTAAAGTTAAGTTCACTATTGAATCCAAATACCATGTTCGTCTCTGACGACTCTCTTAGTAAATTATTGTATCCTGGAATAGGTGTTTTTAACAAAACCATACTTCGTGGTATTAACCACGTGTTTGGAGTGACCGCCATGTCTAATTTGACATTTGTGTCTTTAATAGCTTTGTTCATAAGATTAATCCACGTACTTGGTGAATATTGTACAACTGCGTCCTCTACGATATTTCTAAAAACTTGTTGAACTTCACGAGCACTAGCACGACCACCTACAATACTTTGCTTAGACTTTGCCTGTGCACCAAGTAGAGCGTAGACGTACACTACTATAGATTGGTTTAAGAGTTCCTGACCTAACTCTGTGATCCCATTACTGACTCTTGGACAATAGCGTTTGTAGTCTCCTTGTATGTCTTTGATGATACTTACCCAATTACCACCTAAAGGGAGATGATCTCTTAACACTCTCCAATCTGGTACATACAACCTGAGAATGTCGGCGATGTCAACACCACTCTTATCAAGACGAAACATTACCCTTCTCATAGTGAAATACACATGAAATCTCATGAGACTAGTGATCTGTTTTGGTATGTCAGGGTTTGGTGTTAGGTTTTGTAAAGAAACTCCAGACCTGTACGTGGCTACGTACATAGCAGTAATAGCTTGGTAGTAACTCTTCGACAAAGTCCACACCGTACTGATCATACTCCCATCTGGTCCATCCTGATAGTACTTTTTTGTGTCTATGACTATCCTCGGTAAACTAGACTTGAAGGAGTTCTTATCGTCAACATAAACATTGAAGTTGTTGACTTGGTAGTTGAGTACGTATGGAGGATATATAGCATCAGAGGTACCAGCTCTCTCTGTTAATATGAGTTTTTGTACTGTACCACCACTGTTCCATACTCTCGGGAAAGGTGTGTTGTTATGTAACCATTTCCACATACTTTGATCCTCCTTGAATGTGGTGCTGGTAATGTCAGTCGAGAGTATGTCACTATTCCTAAAGTATATATATATACTCTTGTTACGTCACCCTGTTGTGTTTGAACTGGATCAAACTCAAACTTACTCAGTGTAGCATATGGATATTTTTTGACAAGATCCGACTTCGCTTTCTGAGTTGCGATCTCAGAATTCTTAATTGCCTTGTCATAGTTCACACCATAGTATGCTCGTATCATTTTATTTGTAGTATAAATAAAATGAAGAAACTATCAGTATTTATCGAGAATAGTAGGAAAACAGTCACGTTTGGACAAGAGTTTGGTGCTCCCAAAGAACTCAACTCTGATCGTAAAGTCGGCGAGTGTGTTTTGGGACTACAAGAACGTGGTCAAAGACTTCAACGACGTTATTCAGTATAACTCGAAAAAACACACGATACCTGAAGGTTACTGGTCTTTCGAGAGTCTTGTGACATACTTCTCGGACGACAAAGACATCAAAATAACGATCTCACGCAACTTGTACGATCACACATGTACGCTAAAAACAGAACATCCTATTAAGTTGTACAAGTTTGGAGAGTTACTTGGTTTCCCAATGGATACCATAATAGGAAAAGGAGGGGAGGTTAGTCCTAACAGAATAGACATCAACAGAGGTTTAAGGTTTGTAGAGATTCATTGTGACACTCTTGTAGATGAGACTATAGACGTGTTAGGTAAACAAAGTAGTGTTATCACAGTTCTTCCTATCACATCAGAGTCTACACTAAGTGGTAGTGTATTAACATTTTCCAACTGTCGAGTCTAGTGTTCCTACTCGTAGTGGTACATACAATAACCTGTCTTTTCACACTAAAACAAATGTGAGTGGTATAGACGAGGTAGGAGTGTTTTGATCGATATTAATATACTTTTCAATAAAAAGTATGGACAGTGATATTGTAACAGAACAGAGTCTTAGAGATTTGTACTATAACCCTGTGACTGGTTATCAAAGCATGGAGAGACTATATCAAAAAGCACTAGAGGAAGGTTTGAACGTAAGTAGAAAGTCTGTGACAGAGTGGTTAAAAACTCAGGACACTTACACACGATATAAGTCTGTAGTGAGACGTCACAAATTTCGAAAGACGTGGGTCTCATACCTTGGAGAACAAATTCAACTAGATCTCGTCGATATGGGAAAGTACAAAAACAAGAACAAAGGTTACTATTGGATACTCACATGTGTTGAGATCCTTAGTCGTTACGCTTTCGCTATTCCTGCATATCGTAAAGACACAAAGAACATGACAAACGCTGTAGGTGAGTTATTACAACAATTCCATGAAAGATTTAGGATATATCCAAAATTTGCACAATTTGACGATGGACTAGAATTTTACAACGTAGGTGTTAAAGACTTATTGAAAAAACATGACATAGAGTATTTCTCTACAAACTCTGACAAGAAAGCAGCTGTGGTTGAGAGATTTAACAGAACTCTAAAGACAAGTATGTGGAAGTACTTTTACAGTAAGGGAACTTACAAGTGGATAGACATTCTGAGCGATCTCATTAAAAACTATAACAACACTAAACATAGTAGCATTCTCATGAAACCAGTAGACGTGACGAAGGACACTGAGAGTCAGGTGTGGACAACACTTTTTGGTAGTGAGTTTGGTGAGTTTCCACATCCAAAATATAAACTTGGACAAAAGGTGAGAATAAGTAAGTACAAAAGTATATTCACCAAAGGGTACGAAGCAAATTTCACAGAGGAAATCCTCTTTGTGAGTAAGGTAGTTCGTGAAGATCCAAATGTTTACGTTCTTAGTGATGAAAGTGGGGAGGACATCATTGGAAAGTTTTTATGAGGAAGAGATGTCTGCCGTAGAAAAGACAGAAGACGCTACGTATCGTGTGGAGAAAATTCTAAAGAGACGTGTGGTGAACAAGAAAAAGATGGTTTTAGTCAAGTGGGCTGGTTACGACGACAAACACAACTCTTGGATTCCAGAGAGTGATGTAAAAAACCTATAAAAAAATACTCAAAAAAAAAAAAAAAAAAAAAAAAAGCTATAAAAAAAGTTCTCTAAGAAAGTACTCTAAAAAAAAATACTCTAAAAAATTCTAAAAAAAATTCTAAAAAAAAAACTAAAAAAATTTCAAAAAGCTGTAGTTGCCAGTCACGCACGAATGTTGTTGTTAGCAACGCGTCACGTGGTAACTCGAAATTTCGTGATTTTTGAGTTTTTTCGAAAAATACCGCTATCTTTTTGAAAAAAAAGTTTGCTAACAACACTAGTGTTACTCTTGTCTATCGAGACCACACTCGTGACGTTTCAGTAGTGAGAAAAAATATATTGCGTACTCGTTTAACGATATATCTCGAAAACCCCCATCGTTCTAGCACGCCCGATCTCAAAAAAAAAATAAAATATATATATATATTTTTTTTTTCAAAAATTCAAAAAAAGTCTATAAATAAAATAGAAGGTGGTGAAGATGTTTTTGAGATGAAAGAAGTGTTTCCAGAATACGATAATCTAGACAACGAAGAACTCGACACAACTCTTAACGATCTTAACCAGGATCCATTCTAGTCAACGAGGATCCATTACTCACCGAGAGGATCACATATATCAACCGTCTTCTTTTAGCCGAAACAAGTTTTGGTGGTGACATAGCAACAGGGGGTGACTCACGTGTAGTGAACGATGTGTTTGCACAAGTAGACAAGTACGTTCAAGACTCTCGCGAGGGACAAAAACTTAATCCTTACTCAGAGAGTGTGTTAGAACTTAGAAGTAGAACTAGTGTAAAAGACGGTAAAGTGTATTTCAAAGAAAGACTAAGGAATGGTAGGTTCTCACCTAGAGAAAGAATAGTGCTCAGCAACGTGAACGACTCTTACGTGGAAAAACTCGGCGAAAAGAAACTCAAACGCTGTGTTACAATTCGATTCACTCATTAATAGTGCAGTAAGTGAGACAAACACATCCTCTAACCTACCAATGATTACTGTCGTAGACCAGGTACTAGTACCAGACGACGTTCTTGATAGACTTAGTGTAGAGGATCAGCGTGTGGTTAATGGCGTGTTAAACCCGTCGAACACGATCTTACCAGAGAGTAGAGTTGGCGACCGAGGAGCAGTCCAACTTATGATCAACGAGTTTAGAGAAAGAAGTAACAACAATCTTGAGCGAGCAAAAGAGAGTGACCTAGCCACTGCAAGAGAACTTTTTCAAAAGTCATTTGACGAAGACGTGGTAGCAGACGCCTTTGAACGACAGAGAGTCATAGAAGAGACACGTGGTGAGCAGGAAAAAGACGTGACACGACTCGAAAAAGTGAAAGAATGGTTCAAAGAGAACTGGGTAGGTGTCTCTGCACTAGGTATCGCTGTCGCAGGTCTAGTCACAACTATCATTGTTGGAGCAAGGACTGTAATTACAAAAGGAGCGAACGCAACACTATCATTTGCAAAAGCAGTGAAAAACATAGTGTCAAAACTAGGACCATGGGCAGCGAGTCTCGCAAACCTTATGTACACCATACTCAAAGCAGGTGCTCAGGGGTTATCTTTCTTAGCTAAAAATCTTTGGCTTGTCGTTGTAGGGTTAGTGTGGTTATTAGTAGTAATGCGAAGAAAAAAGTAGTAGGTTCACGAATTTTTGTATTTTTGAGAAATACAAAAAAAAAAAACCCTAATAAATGAATAGTAACAAAGACTTATCACCGCATGCAAAGAAGTCTAGCATGTCTACAATCAAAGGACCACGTACACGACATGTCGTGACTTTGAACCCTAACAAGGCTAATCCTAACGAAACACTCTACATTAACATACCAAAACTCAAACCAGACTCATGTTTAGTCCCAGGAAGTCTGCACATCCTGTTTGACTTCAAAAATGCAAACGCTAAGAGTTGGTTTTTGAACAACTTGTCTAAACTTTTACAAAGCCAACTGACTATTAAAATGGCTGGAGAAGTTGCGTACGACAATGTTGGTGAGTCTACCATCGCTGTTTACAAAGATCTCTGGAAACCTGAGAGTGAACGAGATGAGATGATGGAGTTCGGTGTTGCTGGAGAGAACTTGCGAAAGTTAGTGTCTAAGGACGACAGTGGAGCCGCGAGTGGAAATGTCTCAAAAGTTTCTGACGCGTTGGTGTTTGGTGTTTTTGGTACAAAACAAAAAATATCTCTCGATAAAATTTTGGGAGACTCTGGGTTGTACGCTCCGTACTCTATGAGCAACAACCTACAGTTCGCTATCAAGTTACCAAGTGCTACTGACATCATGGTTGCACAATCTGGCAGTGCTGTTGGAGGGTACTCTCTAGAGAATCTAGAACTTGAGTACGAAACAATAGACAACTTGGACTTGGCTAGTGAGATCACAAGTCTCTACATGGTTGGAAAGTCACTACCGTACGAACACGTCACACTCATGAAAAAGAGTCCATGGGGAAAAGGTGAAACCTTGATTAATGAAAACATTAACTTACCACGAAAGAGTATGAAAGCTGTGGTGTTGTTATTCACCAAAGCTGCGATTACTGACTCCGAAGAGTTTGTGTACCCTAACATCGATGGTGTAAAAGTCACTATCGAAGGAGTTCCTAACGAAGTCTACAGTCAAGGAATTCCAAAGTCAAGGTACTACTCTGAAGCTGAACGTCTATTTGGTCAAGTCGATCAAAGTGTTACACATAGGGAGTTCTACAAAGATAGCTTCGCATTGGTAATAGATTTGCGGAGTACTAAAGATCAAAAAGTACATGGATCAGGAAAGAAAATTATGAACACGCAGAGTGGGATCTTGCTCGAAATCACAAAACGTGCTACAACCACCGACTTGATATGTCATATATTTGTACTATCAGACGCGTTGTTAAGCATTGCGTCAGGAAATCTACAAAGTATCCAGTACTAGACTAGAACTAACACATGTTTTTTTTCTTATATCGAAGTATAAGAAAAACTAAAAATAAAAGATGAATATCCCGTTTAACATGTTGATAGTAGGACCAACCTATTGTGGAAAAACTTTCTATTTCTTAGAGATGTTAGAAAAACATTTCAAAGGAACATTCGACTACATTGTTCTTCTTTGTCCTACCATACTCTGGAACACGACGTATCATAAATGGAAATATTTTCACGACACAAACTTCATTGTTCTACCTGTCGAACAGGACAATGTGAACACAATGATGAAATACGTTGTTGACGTATACACCAACACGAACACACTTATTATTCTAGATGATTGTGCAAGTGGACAAGATGTAAAAAACAGAACTAGTGAACTTGTCAAGTTAGGCTACTCTGGTAGACACTACGGGTTGTCTACTATTGTTCTAACACAACAGATGACAAGTATTGCAAAACCTTATCGAGAGAACATTTCAAGAATAACAAGTTTTCATAACACAAACAAAAAAGATATGATAGAACTTATCAACGACTATTTGAATGGTGTTTCCAAAGAAGATGTGATATGTATCACAAAAGAATTAAGGGAAAAGAAACATGCATGTTTAGAAATAAATCTTAGACACCCATACGGATACGAAGTCATTTCTCCTGAACAAAATTTACTAAATAAAGAATGAATCCAGAAGACTTTATAACTTCAGCGAACAAAGAAAAAACTAGTGCGAAAGACGTGAACAAGAACACAGGAGAAGGATTCGACGACGATAATCTAGCGGAAGATATGCGAAAAGATGTCGATAGAAAAAGAGAAGAACTTTTACTTTTAGCGAGTGATGGCGAAATAAAAAAAAGTGAAGTGTACATTAGAAAAGCAAACTCGAAAACTATACTAAAAATGTTCGCCGAGTACGAAGCCGAAGTTCGAGAGAAAAGCACAATCTTTTTGTGTGATATGTTTTTAGCGAAGTTCGCAATGATGATGGGTGGTCTCGACGCAGTGGAAAAACCTGATGAGATGGAGAAAGAACTCAAAAGAGACCCGTATCTTAACAAAGATTTGAAAAGTCTCATGTCAAAACTAACACCAATGATTCCATTCCTTGGACTACTCTCTGGTGGTCTCACTGTAGGGAAACACGTGTATAGTCACACTAAGAGCGACAAACAAGAAGAGAAAAAAGAAGAAAAAGATGTCTAAATCTAACCACTCTGTAGCGTAATAAAGAAATGGGAGAATATAGTGAAGATATGTATGACGACGACTTCGACGAAGAAGAGTATAGTGACAGTGAAGAACTCAGCGAAGAAGAGTATAGTGAGGAGAAAAAGTTACTCGTAAGACCCTTGTCGTCACATTTGAACAACTCTCCAGAACCTACCAACGAGAGGATGGAGTTGTTCAAAAAAATGTTAAAAGAGCTAGAGGGAGAGAAAACAGAGTGTAGTGGATGTGGTCATGAACATGTAGATGAAGTTCAAGCGTCTTTGTTTTGTGTGTCATGTGGTGAGGAACTTGAACATATCTTAACAAGAGTATCAAACACAGGGTCTCTCAAAAAGAACGTGAACACCCGTTTTAAAAGTTTCGTGAAACTAGTTAAGAAAGTGAGTAAAAAAGTAAACATAGAAAAACACATCGAGAGACTAAAGGAAAACTTTAAATCTCTAGAGAGTGGTTTTAACCGTTTTGGTAGTACTTTTCCATGTGTTAAAAAATCTTTTTTTAATCTACACTTTGTACTCTCCAAACTACTAGAGCGTCATGGTGTATACGTTTACAAAGAGAATGGTCTTAGAGTTCCAAAAAAGAACAGTGTGTTTGAGTTTAACAACTTGGTAAGAGATAGTCTACAGTGTGAAGAGTGTGTGTTACTAGGACATCATTGTGAAGAGTGTGAAAACTATGAAGAGTGGGAATGGAGAAAGGTAGACAAGACTAACAAAGACGAGTGTAATACACACCACAAAAAGTGGGAAGAGTTTCACTATCAACAAGGTAGAGGTGAGAGATATAGACTTGAGCAAATAGTCATTTGCAACAGAAACCATATAGACGAACAAGCGTAGAAGAGTCTATCTACAAAGAGACTACGAAAGAGTAGAAGAAGACGAACATTGGAGAGGGAGGTACGTGAAATATTTAGATTGGTGTTTTGCACCAGAGTGGATTAATCAAACATCTAAAAGAAAGTCAATACCTAAATTTAGTGGAGTCTCAAAATATAAGTGAAACAAGTGAAGAGCATTTTTATAATTTTTTTAAATTATAAAATATTTTACTCCTCAACCACTTTCGACTCTACACTCTCAACCACTTTAAACTCCACATTCTCAAACTTTTTGTCTACATGACTCTCATACCCAGCTAGGACATCCAACTCTACTACACCATCTTCTTTTCCAAATTTTACACCAAGTTTTATTCTTCGATGTGTATTCACAGTCATGTTGTGTAGTGGTTGCGTTGGTTGTATTGGTTGGTCTTGGTTTTTATTTTTACTTGATAGACATCCCATTTTTATTTTTAGCGTCACTAGGACACAAGGATATCAAATAGGGGGTTGAAGGTTGGGTTGGTTGGGGTTGGCTGGGGAAGTGGTTGGGGAAGTGGTTGGGGAAGTGGTTGGGAAAGTGGTTGGGGAAGTGGTTGGGGTTGGTTGGGGAAGTGGTTGGGACAAGCGGGGTACTGACCTAAGGCTGATAGAGTGATGGGAGGTGGGTTTTCTGAGCCCGCGATCTGTTGGATTGACCTTTTTTTTGACACAAATTGGTCAGCGGTCGCCAGGATGACGGAGGTGGGGTAGAACTCTCCTTTTCCTACTACTGCTGCTTGCTATGGTAGCAAATGCAGTGATAGCATGTCGGATGTTCGCTATCAGATATGGTTAGCCAAAACAGAAAAACCTTGAGTGATGAAAGTGCCGGCCCAAAATTGAAGTCACTCCCCCCAACCTCAGAAGCATTTGCGGAAAATGTGAAGCGAACACACTTTCAGGCACGTAAATGGAAGACAGCATTAAGTGAAGATCCTCCACGTCGCGATACAACTGAATTTGGCTGGTCCAGAGACAACACAACTAGATCACTTATTCCGCCGATGCTACCCAGCCACATGGCACCAGCTCCTCCACAAATTTTAGAAATGATTGGCTGTGGTTGTGCTTCAGAGCGTCTATGTGAAAAAGCAAGGTGTAGATGCCATAAAGCACAGTTATCCTGTACTGTTTTTTTGCAGTTGCTACAGCACAGACAGCTGTCATAATTTCTGGACAAAGAATGTCAACGATGATGATGAAGAGGACAGAAACGATAAGTTAGAGAACATTGAATATGTGGATATATGTGTTGTGACGAACAGTATATAGTGTACATTGTATAATGTAATTATAATTGTAGTATTTGCAGTAGCTACTGTATATTATGTACCAGTTGATTGCAATATATATATATATATATATATATATATATATATATATTGGATTGCCATCTTGGATTTCAGAGATGACATATATTTCAAATTGCAAAAGGGTGCTGGGGTGGCATCATCTAGATTATCAATCTCCATAGCATAAAAACATAAAAACAACAAAAATCAACCGAAAGTCGTAAAACAAGATTGATTTCAGTTGATTATTAGAAATGGCGGCCATATTGGACGTCATCTTTGAAGTAATTATGGAAATTCCGAATATTTCAAATTCCCCAAGGATGCCGAGATGGCATCATCCAGATTATTAATCTCCATCCTTTACAGATACAAAAATCACAAAAACCCATTGGGGGGCCTACAAAACAAGGTTGAGCTACATTCCACCAGACTATCACGCTGCAAGCAAAACCTGAAATCAAGTCCAAACATAGCGTCCGCTAAAATTTGTGTACGAGTGATGAAATTATGAAAACATTCGCCCGAAAGTAGTGGAAAATTGTTCAATTTGACATTTTTGAATAATAAAGTGAATTATCTTATGCCTATTTAGTCTATATACACCAAATTTGAAGCAAAGTAAAATTACAATATTGTTTTTTGTGAGCGATTGTTTATAATATACCATTGAGCTACTCTACATTTTGAATGGGGAAACTTCTACAAACGAAAATGTGAAACAATCTGAAAAATTTGGAACAACGTTTGATAAGACTTTTTTAAGGTTGTTTATGATTGATACTAAAACAATTAGACAACGAGCACTCGTTGTCTATGAGCAGATAGTCATCTCGGGATTCGCCCTCGTTGACTATCTGCTACTGACCATGGTCATTACAAATGCTGCATTCCGATTGGCTACTCAACCGTTGTCTATTCGTGGTAGACCATGGTGGCGAAACGCGCACAAAACAATGGCAGAAAAATCTCGTTTTGAGGAGGTTTCAGATGAGTTTTTGGATAATTTTTTGGAGAATGCATGATTTGTAATAGTCTGTTGATTTGTTTTTACTAAAACAATTAGACAACTCGTCCTCATTGTCTATGAGCGGATAGTCAACTCAGGCTTCTCATAGACAACTCGGACTCGTTGTCTAATTGTTAACAATAGGCCCGCTAGGCGTTAACTCGGGCTACTGTAGCCTGCGCAGGGAACTATGATGCAACAAGATACTTCCCAGCGCACATAACTGACTTCAAACACTTCCAAGCAAGTAGCTGGCCGGCAAAAACACTTCAGTTGAAACCACACGATCGAAAAGAAAGAAGACACATGCACTGGTTGTATGCATAGATGTAGAAACCTAGACTCAACTACCACATGTACACAAGAAATAATACAGAAATGGAGTCGAAACGACTCGTGCAACCACAGGTAGCCTCAGTAATAAAGGATTTTATGTTGGTGTTATTAAAAAAAACAGTTTGTGTGAACCTTAGAATGCAAATTTATACTTGAAATAGGTTAAAAAGAAATTAAACAGTTGTTTTGGTGAAATTCTCAGTGTAAAATCCTCTTAATTTCCTAAATTTGGCTAAACAATCTTAGGTCCAGTTGTTTATTAAAGGCTGGAAAGTTGCCTTGTAGTCTAATATATGCAAATATATAGAAATATATGTAAATATATAGCAAATATATTCAAACATGTAGTTCTAAGTAATCAGGTACAGATCTGTCAGTGCAGGGTGGTTAAATTTTCAACATTGGCAAACTGCACACTTGTAACAAACCGCCTCGATTACATGGAGGCAAGTTGGCTGAGTGTCCAAAACTGGCTCACAAAGCTAGCCAGCATGCAGACGATTCCTGTTTACGCTGACGCGCCATAAACATATTTATAATTTTAGTGCATTTATAATTTGAGCATGTTCTCCTCATTTAGTATTTGGCAATTGACAAATTACTGTCTCGGTTAGTGAGCCAGCTCAGATACCAAACCAGCTCGCCTCCATGTAACCACGGACAAAAATCAGCTTGAAAGGTGTGTACAATGTATCTGGCTGCGCAGACCAACTAACATACGCAGTTGGGAACAACAACAATTTGGTCTGGGTGTCAGATATGAGATGTTCAAGATTTGTAAGCATTCAGCTTTATAAATACGTCAACAGTATTAAATTCATTTGCAAACTCAACAATGTTCAATCAAATCCAAAGCTATATTATTTCTTAATATCTACACAATTTGTGAATAGACGACGAATAATAAAATGTATGTAAATTCTGACATTCATAATACATGTACCTGCGACAAATCAAGGTATTAAATAACGAATAGTCTTGATGAAATTAGAATCACATTGTGTTTATTTTGTATAACTTTACATACACCACAATAAACAATTCAAGCAAATGTAAAGAAAATTACAAAGGGAAAGTTACCACAATACATTTAAAGTTTGTCTTCAGCGAGATTCATCAGCCGGTAATGTCAACATGACAACAGCGTATTTACCTGGTATTTACCACTATCTGGTCTAATATTATGAACAAGATACTTCCCAGCCACCTAACTGACTTCGAACACTTCCAAGCAATGGCTGGCAAAAATACTTCACTTCGATTCGAACCATGAAAAGAAAGAAGATACATGCACTTGTCACAATATTTATATATATATATATATATATATATATATATATATATATATATATATATATATATATATATATATATATATATATATATATATATATATATATATATATATATATATATATATATATATATATATATATAATATATATATATATATATATATATATATATATATATATATATATATATATATATATTGCAATCAACTGGTACATAATATACAGTAGCTACTGCAAATACTACAATTATAATTACATTATACAATGTACACTATATACTGTTCGTCACAACACATATATCCACATATTCAAGGTTCCCTAACTTATCGTTTCTGTCCTCTTCATCATCATCGTTGACATTCTTTGTCCAGAAATTATGACAGCTGTCTGTGCAGTAGCAACTGCAAAAAAACAGTACAGGATAACTGTGCTTTATGGCATCCACACCTTGCTTTTTCACATAGACGCTCTGAAGCACAACCACAGCCAATCATTTCTAAAATTTGTGGAGGAGCTGGTGCCATGTGGCTGGGCAGCATCGGCGGAATAAGTGATCTAGTTGTGTTGTCTCTGGACCAGCCAAATTCAGTTGTATCGCGACGTGGAGGATCTTCACTTAATGCTGTCTTCCATTTACATGCCTGAAAGTGTGTTCGCTTCACATTTTCCGCAAATGCTTCTGAGGTTGGGGGGAGTGACTTCAAAGTTGTCTGTAATGGCACCACTAATCTCTATATAGAGATCGGCGAATGGCACTTGCAGCCAGAGACATGAATTGCGCCGACGCAATATTGGTCAATATAAATAGCTCTTTGTCGATGACGTTTCAATTAACAGTAAAATAGTTCTATGAAAATTTTCAAATTATTCGCGTGAACATTTATAGGAGCTATTGACTGATCATGTATTTATGTATTATATTATATTATATTGCTATGTGCTATTCCTACCAATTAACATACCTAAGTTTGAATGATTTCCACCCACAGTGTATATACCGATCATCATATATGCGGTTATAACGGTACTCGATAAGCTAGCAAAACACTCGGCGGAGTCTGCGGTATATCGCCGTTATAAACACTCGTGCTGTTATTTAGTACTCAATAATCACACGCGGTTTTCACTTACAAAGAGCTATTTATATTGATCAATATGGCGTCGGCGCAATTCCCGTTTCTAGCTGCAAGTTTGACAAGCGACTTCGCGTGTTCGCCATTTACAAAGCCAATTTGCAATGTTTCGATCAAATTTGGAGAGTTTTCGACACACGGTTGCTGGCGCTGCAGCCGCGGAGGAGGCAGGATATTACAGTGCATTTTCCATTTATGTTTCATAAATAAAGATCGCGATATAATATATATTCACGGTTAGTGGTACGTCGCTGGTTTTTGAAACCCTATTTTTGATAAATAAATGTATTAAGATTTTTATGCGACAAAGTGATATGTCTATAACGCATTCATTACTAAGTATATTCAATTTATATCAATTTATATTCCAATTTATATCCTTTTGCGTAAAACTTTACATTTATTATGTTTCATTTCGGATCTTTTGAAAAGATCATTTTGTTTACCAATGCAAGTCTATGAAAAGTTTGGCTAATTAAGGCATCCGTGAGTATATGATGTTGTTTTTTGTTTTCAACCAATTCTGTTTTTAGGCGCGTTTATACAATACACGTTTTTTATGTACTATTTACAAAACGAGCAGCAGTGTTTTATATCTGATAAAACACGTGATGCGAGTTTTTTGAATAGCTTCAAAAACTGTGAATGAGAAACATGGATTTTAAATAGAAAATAAAATCTCTAGGGAATAGCAACTTGGTTGTCGTCTCGCAAAAATTTTAATATGAATTTTAAATGCCGAGGCGTGGTAATGCCGAAGCAATACATTCTCGGCAGCGTTTGTCTTTGATATGCCTCTAAAGCGACGATTTCGAGAACCGAAAAGCGAAGAGCATGCAAGAAAAGCGTGTGAGTACTATTTTAGGACCTCCAAGGAATATAACAGAGAGGGGGAATGGTGATTTGAAAGAAGAATGTAAGGATTTAATAGACTTCAGTTTGGCTGATTTTGAATTTGACGTTCCCGACGAAATGTTGAGTAATTTGCCGATGCCTGCGAGTGAAGGTGAGAGGATATCAAATGTTAACACGAACATGTCGACTTGTGTGTTCAATAATTGTACTTTCAATTTTGCTGAAAAGTGATTCTTGAAAAGAGCTAGATCGCGGTAGTTCTTAAATTTGAATGTTGTTGTGCGAGAATTATCATTATGTGTTGACACTATAATTATGTTAATGTAAGAATGCGATCTTTATACAAAAAATCTGGGTCATCACCTACCTATACTATCAAGTTTTGTGATTGGTTAATTCAAACAATAAAACAATAGAATCAGCCACAAAGAAACCAATGTCCTAACCCTATCACTTTTGTTCCATATAGCCAATCACAAAACCTGTTCATTTTCGGTACGTATTTACCCAAAAATCTTTATATAAAAATCTTTATATAAAAATCTTTATATAATTTAAATAACAAAAGTCTATTGTGTGCAGAAACATGACCAAGTGTGCTTTGACTAGTATAAAGACACATGCACGTGACTGAATTCGTGCGCAAGATTGGATTATTGGTTTATGAATTATTCATGAGTTTTTGAAGCTCAAATGGTGCCTTTAAAATATAAATAATAAAAAATAAAAATTAAATAATCAATAATCAATAAAATGTTTCATATTACATTGGAAATAGAGAATAATGCATGATGTGCGTAAATATGGAATTTATTTCGAGATATCCTGTTCAACACGAGAAATAAATGTCATAGTTTCAAGCATACAGGTAGTATATTATTCTGGTTTTTTTTACACGGACAACGTACAATGAGAATTAATTTTTATTTCACTCAAAAAAGATAATCATTGGATCGTTGAAACGATATTTTCAAACGGAAAAATATTGTATTTTTACGTGTGTTGAAATACGATTTTCCTCAGTTGCCAAAAACTCTGTATCTCACTAATATTTATGAAATAGAAAGCATTTACCATGGTGAATGGCAATGTTGTCTAATTTTATCTAATGCCTACTGTACCGAATTCTATTCAGATGCAAAATTAAATTTAGAATCCTTACAAGATTGTTCATTGTTCCAAATGATATCCATGTACATCAAGTTAGCCCTTGATACAATATTATACCGTAAAAGGATTTTGTTTTTAGGATGTCGCTATTTTAACGTCATCTCCTTTATCGGGGTGACGTCAATCAACGTTTATCTTATAAATTATTGATCTGCTCTGTTTTTCACTTTACCAGCAGACGTAGCACTTAACCCTGGTTTCCATATGGTCGCTACGCTGTCTTTACGGTCGCGGAAGTGAAGCAGCGAAGCTTGTTTCTTTTGTCATTACAAAAGAAACACGCTTCACTGCTTCACTTCTGCGACCGTAAAGACAGCGCAGCGACCATATGGAAACCAGGCTTTAATAAGTTGTCTGCAGAAATGCATTGTGCTTCTTGTTAATTTGCGTATTTTTTTACTATATACTTCTTTCTTTACTATGACTCTGACTATATGACTCTTATATGAGTGGAACTGCAGGTGGCACGTGCAGAAGGCGCGTTGTCCCTCTACTTGGATGGGTGATCACCATCTGGGTATACTGACTTCCCAGCTGCAGACTCATGTGAGTAGAGTTGTTGATTCTCTCCTGTGCTTCGAGGGTTTTCTTCAGGTTCTCCGGTTTCCCCCTCTCAGTAAAATCAACATTAAATATTCCAGGGATAGGAGTAGCGCCCACCCCTACCTTCGGGTAGCAGCTAAAGAAAGAGATCCTACGGGTCTGTTCCGGCTACGGTCGCCCAAACATATATATATAAGTTTCGATCAGTACTGTACTTGTAAGAACTATGCAATATTGCCATTTGCCAGCGTAAATTCGTTTTCCAAAGCAACATTTAAGTTTGTCACTATTGTTATTTTACGTGAAATACGTATCTGCAACAACCCCTCGCTCGCATGTTCTACCCCTGCCAAAGTTTCATACCCCCTGCGGGATATTCCCAATCCTTGGTCCCTAGACCTCGCACACTAACTTAGAAATTAATTGGCAATCAGGCCCCAAGAAGTCCTGCATCGCTTCGCTATTATTTTATTTATTATTATTTAATCTTATTTGTGCACGGTAGTCCATCAACCATATAGTTACAATGGTTAAAAAGATAAAATTAAAAAGTTGCTTTTCATGGGGCCGTGTGTTAAAATGTCATAAAGTTCTAAATATGCCTAACTAATCTATATCTAACTTACAAACTTATTAATTATGCATGCATATATATGTACAATGCCGTTAAAATGATTCTAAAATAATTAAAATACAGTAACCCAGGCTTTTCACACGCTCGGCGGACTCGTTGAGGTAGAGGTTGGTCACGTGATCTGCTAAACGATTTTGTGTCAGGAGAGGGGTGGCCTTAAACACGTCGAGTTGACGAAGCCGTTCACTGATGGTTTTTCCTTTGAAGTCTTCACGTTGTTGTTACCACAAGCGTGTATTGTAAAGATCTTGTTAGTGCAGTTTTCCCTAAATATTTTTCATCTGTTGCCAACGTTGTTGTTCGCCAAAGAATGCAATGCAATTCGTTTTCCAGGCAATTGTTTCCGATCGTTCTATTTAAAACCTCATTTAAATCAACAAGTATACACAAAATAAACCTTCGACATAATATTTAAAGAGATTTTAGAGCAACCTGGTTTGTATTTCTGCCTTTAAATGCGGATTCAAAAGTGGACGGGTATTCTATAAATGCTCGTATTTCTACGGTTAAATATTAATTTTTTGAAAACTTTACATCGTTAAGGCGACAGCGTTGGAAAAGTTGCCAGAAGATTTGTAGGAGAACAATTATTTAGGAGAATAATGATGTATCGTTATTATCGACATATTCCAATAATCGTAGAGACGTGCGTTAGAAAGAAATCAATGACCAAAGAAGTTACCTGTCGTATCTTGACTAATGTCAACAAACCCTTTGTCACCCTCCCTAAACTAACATAGCAACGCTAATTAAAAATATGCTAGATTTTAGCAGTTCACGTGACCAGCGTCTACCAGGGTTTTCGCTCAGCGAGTCCGCCGAGCGTGTGAAAAGCCTGGGTGCGAGGTTGATCATTAGTCAGTAATATTTGACACTATATTGTTACGCTGATGGGAAGTGCACTCGAGGATTGGGAAGTGCACTCGAGAGGCCTTGCTCCACGTTAGATAGTTAGATGCAATGTCTGCCTGTTAGTGTCGAGTGAAATCGGTGAATTTAGTATGTATATGGATAAATCACTGACTAGTATGCTGATCGTGTCTCATTAGCTCAAAGGGTAGAGCGAAAGTAGCCATTTAAAAATCATTATTATTCACCACCCGAGTTCATAATCCTCATAACATTAAATCTATAATTAGTTCTCGTGCCATATCTCGATTGTACCAAACTACACTGATGAGCTGTGGAACAGCGAAACACGTGTCTGTAGATTGACACGGTCAATGAGACACGGTCAGAACAGTCAGTGATTTTTCATTATACATATTAAATTCGCCGCTTTCACTTAACACCAACAGCCAGACATCGCATCTAACCATAATGTGGAGACTGTTCTGACCGTGTCTCGTTAGCTCAAAGGTCAGAGCGCCGAAACGTTGATTCGGGACCAGGGTTCGATTCCGGTTGGGGCAGTCACTTTTTCCATATATGTATTTGACAATATTAAATACAAGAAGTTGTGTATCGCTTCGCTACTTTGGGAAGTGCTCTCGAGAGGCCTTTCTCCACATTATGGTATAGCAAAACAAAATGTTACTAATGACTTAAACTTTAAATTTTGACGGATTACCTAAAATACACAAATCACAATCCATTAACCTGCAGGCTATATCAAAAAACAAAATTCGGAATGTATAAGACTACCAGCACCTGCAGACATGAAATTGAAAATGAGACCCATTGTTGCTGGACCTTTATATCCGACGTATATACTTAGTAACTATATAGACATAATCCTTAAAGCATTGTGCAAGCATGTTCCTAGCTTCATCAGAGACGACATAGATTTTCTCAAAGATTTACCAGACGAAATTGATGAAAACACATTTCTTGTGTCATTCGACGTTGTTTGTTTGTACACGAGTATTTCCCACGATCTAGGAATACTCCTAGATCTAGGAGTAACTGCCATAGGATACTGGATAGGCAATTATACAACCTCTTTACCTCGTCCCTTCTCCAAGGAATTTATTTTAGAAGCCATTTCACTTGTTCTAATAAAACACTTTCCATTTTGACAACAAAATTTACCAACAAATCCAAGGGACAGCAATGGGCACGAAGATGGCTCCAACGTACGCGACATTGGTCATGTGTTTTTCTCGAAACACAAATGTGCCGCAAGCATTCAGAAACATTTGGTAACAGGATATAGAAGAGTTTACTAAAATTTTCAAGAGATTCTTGAAGATGGTTTTCTGTTTTGGAAGAGATCAGTAGCAGACCTAAACATATTCCACGACCTATTGAACAGCCTATACATAATAACATCCAATTTACAATGGAGAAAGAAAAGGTTAAAATACCATTTTTGGACGTATTAATTCACAAAAAGGAAGAAAACTTCACACAGATATTTTCTATAAGAAGACAGATACGCATTAATACCTAAACTTCAATTCCTGCCATCCGAGACACATTAAACAAAACATTCCCATTCCCTCGCAAGGAGAATTTGTTGTATCGTCTCGAAACCAGAAGTAAAATATCAAAGGCTACATGAACTCGAAGGATTTTTAAAAACACAGAATTACCCCAAAAAAGTTATTTTAAACGGCATTGAGAAAGCGAAATCACTGCGCTACCACTAATTATAACGCACAATCCAAAAAATACGCAGATCGTTGGAAAAATTAAAACCTGAAATTTCTCAATAATTCCAAGATGTTCCTCACCTCTAAATGTCTATATCTCTCGTGATCGATTTGTTCTCTGTGCAGCGTAGCTCTTTTCCGCAAATGTTCTGTCTGGCCGACAAAACTGTGACATTTAACGCAAATTATAATTATGCTGTTACCAGTAATTACGACATCACACGTGCAACATCTTGCTTCTTCACATTTGGTTACAGTTTTAATAATATCTCTTTAAGTTTTTTAGTTGACGTCTGCTTACTATAAGATTTGATTTGCCCAGTATTGACTTCATTTTTGTACAATATGCAATAATGGAGAATTCAAAATAATGCCGATCTATCAATGCCTGAACACGAACCGACTATTCAGAGAATCTAAAGAACAGGATATTATAAATTTTCTACAACCAGGATCTTAACCAACGATGATGTCATACGGCGGCAAAATATACCGACAAATCAATAGAGAACAATAGCATTAACATAATAATACAAACGCATTCCATAATTATAGTTAGAATAAAATTACTTTCTTGGAAATGTAATGACGTAATGCATGATATTGATACTTAATAATGTATAAATACTAGGAAAACCACTCGTATGTCATATGCACCTGAAGAGCTTAATAAAGTGAAAACATTAGTGCAATAAGCAAACTTAAATGAGTGTTTATTATTTTATTATATACATTCTTTTTTATTATATACATTGTAAGAACTTTATTTATTTCAAGAGGGTAAATGCGTAACAGTTAGTTATAACTGAAAAATTTGCAGCCCTCAAATTACTATAAATAGAAACAATTTGGTATAAAAATACTAAGATCTAAAATAATCACTAAAACATACTATACTCTGAGAGACCTAACCCTCAGACAAGGTAAAACGAGAAATGTTATCATATTTATCAAACATTAACTTTCTATACGACTTTTAAAACCATTTAAAGTCGATAGTTTACGAATACTATTTGGGAGACTGTTCCATAAACGAGATATTGAGACTGAAAAAGAGTTACCACCGTCTGATTCATATTTATATCTTGGGCAATAAAGATTAATATGTCCGTTTATTGTGGTTCTGTTATGGCGGATATCACTGTTTCTTGGGAGGATATTCATGAAATAATCTGCCGTATCACCATGCAATCTTTTGTATACAAGAGAGCATTTAAGTAGCTTAGACTCATCGTAAAATGTAAGCCAACCAAGTTTCACAAAAAGATTTACGCTATTTTTGGACCTATCATTATTATCGGATAATTACATATCGGACCTACCTATTATTATATACATGTAATTAAATTCAACCAGTTTATAAACGAGAAAATGAACATCATAATACCTTACCTTAAAACAACTATCATCAGTATTGGAGAAAGAACAAAAAATTGCATATCAGCTGCAAGATACCATGTATGTCCTAAACAATGCTGCAATGTTGAAAATGTATTAACATAATTAAAATACAATGCATTTATAAAAAAACATATTACGTAATACCATGTTTACCTGGATTTCATTTGTTCTCACTGGTAATTTAATCCCTAAATGCCTTTAAAATAGAGAAACTTTCTAATTTTCCCCTCATTAGCATGCGTGACCGAAAATACATTCAGAGTTCTCGATGAATTTCAATCAATACAAATTATATTTCATCTGTAAACATGGTATTACAAATTAATATCGCTAATATCCCTAATATTTAATCACTAATATCCCTCGTATTTGATCACTAATATCCCTAATATTAATCACTAATATCCCTAATATTTAATCACTAATATCCCTAATATTTTATCACTAATATCCCTAATATATAATCACTAATATCCATCATATTTTATCACTAATTTCCCTAATATTTTATCACTAATATCCCTAATATTTAATATCGAATATCCCTAATATTTAATCACTAATATCCCTCATATTTAATCACCAATATCCCTCATATTTAATCACTAATATCCCTAATATGTAATCACTAATACCCCTCATATTTAATCTCTAATATCTCTAATATTTAATCACCAATATACCTCATATTTAATCACTAATATCTCTAATATTTAATCACTAATATCTCTAATATTTAATCACCAATATCTCTCATATTTGATCACTAATATCCCTAATATTTAATCTCGAATATCCCTAATATTTAATCACTAATATCCCTCATATTTAATCACTAATATCCCTCATATTTAATCACTAATATCCCTAATATGTAATCACTAATACCCCTCATATTTAATCTCTAATATCTCTAATATTTAATCACCAATATCCCTCATATTTAATCACTAATATCTCTAATATTTAATCACTAATATCCCTAATATTTAATCACCAATATCTCTCATATTTGATCACTAATATCCCTAATATTTAATCACCAATATCCCTAATATTTAATCACCAATATCCCTCATATTTAATCACTAATATCTCTCGTATTTAATCACTAATATCCCTCATATTTAATCACTAATATCTCTCATATTTAATCTCAAATATCCCTCATATTTGATCACTAATATCCCTCATATTTAATCACCAATATCCCTCATACTTAATCACTAATATCTCTAATATTTAATCACTAATATCCATCATACTTAATCACTAATATCTCTAATATTTAATCACTAATATCCATCATATTTAATCACTAATATCTCTCATATTTAATCACTAATATCCCTCATATTTAATCACTAATATCTCTCATATTTAATCACTAATATCCCTCGTATTTAATCACTAATATCCCTAATATTTTATCACTAATATCCCTAATATTTTATCACCAATATCCCTAATATTTTATCACTAATATCTCTAATATTTAATCACTAATATCCCTCATATTTAATCACTAATATCCCTCATATTTAATCACTAATATCCCTAATATTTAATCTCTAATATCCCTCATATTTAATCACTAATATCCCTCATATTTAATCACGAATATCCCTAATATTTTATCACTAATATCCCTAATATTTAATCACTAATATCCCTCATATTTAATCGCTAATATCCCTCATATTTAATCACTAATATCCCTCATATTTAATCACTAATATCCCTCATATTTAATCCCTCATATTTAATCACCAATATCCCTCATATTTAATCACTAATATCCCTCATATTTAATCACTAATATCCCTAATATTTAATCTCTAATATCCCTCATATTTAATCACTAATATCCCTCATATTTAATCGCTAATATCCCTCATATTTAATCACTAATATCCCTCATATTTAATCACTAATATCCCTCATATTTAATCACCAATATCCCTCATATTTAATCACTAATATCCCTCATATTTAATCACCAATATCCCTCATACTTAATCACTAATATCTCTAATATTTAATCACTAATATCCCTCATATTTAATCACTAATATCTCTCATATTTAATCACTAATATCCCTCATATTTAATCACTATTATCTCTCATATTTAATCACTAATATCCCTCGTATTTAATCCCTAATATCCCTAATATTTTACCACTAATATCCCTAATATTTTATCACCAATATCCCTAATATTTTATCACTAATATCTCTAATATTTAATCTCTAATATCCCTCATATTTAATCACTAATATCCCTCATATTTAATCACCAATATCCCTAATATTTTATCACTAATATCCCTAATATTTAATCACTAATATCCCTCATATTTAATCGCTAATATCCCTCATATTTAATCACTAATATCCCTCATATTTAATCACTAATATCCCTCATATTTAATCACTAATATCCCTAATATTTAATCACTAATATCCCTCATATTTATCACTAATATCCCTCATATTTAATCCTAATATCCCTCATATTTAATCACTAATATCACTCATATTTAATCAATAGTATCCCTAATATTTAATCACTAATATCCCTCGTATTTAATCACTAATATCCCTAATATTTTATCACTAATATCCCTCATATTTTATCACTGATATCCCTCATATTTAATCACTAATATCCCTAATATTTAATCACTAATATCCCTCATATTTAATCACTAATATCCCTAATATTTAATCACTAATATCCCTCATATTTAATCACTAATATCCCTCATATTTAATCACTAATATCCCTCATATTTAATCACTAACATCCCTCATATTTAATCACTAATACCCCTCATATTTAATCACTAATTTCCCTCATATTTAATCACTGATATCTCTCATATTTAATCACTAATATCCCTAATATTTAATCACTAATATCCCTCATATTTATCACTAATATCCCTCATATTTAACCCTCATATTTGGTCACCAATATACCTCATATTTAATCACTAATATCCCTCATATTTAATCACTAATATCCCTAATATTTAATCTCTAATATCCCTAATATTTAATCATTAATATCCCTAATATTTAATCACTAATATCTCTCATATTTAATCACTAATATTCCTCATATTTAATCACTAATATCCCTCATATTTAATCTCTAATATCCCTCATATTTAATCACTAATATCCCTCATATTTAATCACCAATATCCCTAATATTTTATCACTAATATCCCTAATATTTAATCACTAATATCCCTCATATTTAATCGCTAATATCCCTCATATTTAATCACTAATATCCCTCATATTTAATCACTAATATCCCTCATATTTAATCCCTCATATTTAATCACCAATATCCCTCATATTTAATCACTAATATCCCTCATATTTAATCACTAATATCCCTAATATTTAATCTCTAATATCCCTCATATTTAATCACTAATATCCCTCATATTTAATCGCTAATATCCCTCATATTTAATCACTAATATCCCTCATATTTAATCACTAATATCCCTCATATTTAATCACCAATATCCCTCATATTTAATCACTAATATCCCTCATATTTAATCACCAATATCCCTAATATTTTATCACTAATATCCCTAATATTTAATCACTAATATCCCTCATATTTAATCACTAATATCCCTCATATTTAATCACTAATATCCCTCATATTTAATCACTAATATCCCTCATATTTAATCACTAATATCCCTAATATTTAATCACTGATATCCCTCATATTTAATCACTAATATCCCTCATATTTAATCACTAATATCCCTCATATTTAATCACTAATATCACTCATATTTAATCAATAATATCCCTAATATTTAATCACTAATATCCCTCGTATTTAATCACTAATATCACTAATATCCCTCATATTTAGTCACTGATATCCCTCATATTTAATCACTAATATCCCTAATATTTAATCACTAATATCCCTCATATTTAATCACTAATATCCCTAATATTTAATCACTAATATCCCTCATATTTAATCACTAATATCCCTCATATTTAATCACTAATATCCCTCATATTTAATCACTAATATCCCTCATATTTAATCACTAATATCCCTCATATTTAATCACTAATATCCCTCATATTTAATCACTAACATCCCTCATATTTAATCACTAATACCCCTCATATTTAATCACTAATTTCCCTCATATTTAATCACTGATATCTCTCATATTTAATCACTAATATCCCTAATATTTAATCACTAATATCCCTCATATTTATCACTAATATCCCTCATATTTAATCCCTAATATCCCTCATATTTAGTCACTAATATCCCTCATATTTAATCACTAATATCCCTCATATTTAATCACTAATATCCCTAATATTTAATCACTAATATCCCTAATATTTAATCACTAATATCCCTCATATTTAAATCACTAATATCCCTCATATTTAATCACTATCCCTCATATTTAATCACTAATATCCCTATATTTAATCTATTAACCACTAATATCCTCATATTTAATCACTAATATCCCTCATATTTAATCACTAATATCCCTCATATTTAATCACTAATATCCCTCATATTTAATCACTAATCCCTCATATTTAATCACTAATATCCCTCATATTTAATCACTAATATCCCTCATATTTAATCACTAATATCCCTCATATTTAATCACTAATATCCCTCATATTTAATCACTAATATCCCTCATATTTAATCACTAATATCCCTCATATTTAATCTAATATCCCTCATAAATATCCCTCATATTTAATCACTAATATCCCTCATAATCACCTAATAACTAATCACTAATATCCCTAATTTAATCACTAATATCCCTTAATCACTAATATATAATATCCCTCATATTTAATCACTAATATCCCTCATATTTAATCACTAATATCCCTAATATTTAATCACTAATATCCCTCATATTTATCACTAATATCCCTCATATTTAATCCCTAATATCCCTCATATTAATCACTAATATCACTCATATTATCATATCCCTAATATTTAATCACTAATATCCCTCGTATTTAATCACTAATATCCCTCATATTTTATCACTAATATCCCTCATATTTAATCACTAATATCCCTAATATTTAATCACTAATATCCCTCATATTTAATCACTAATATCCCTAATATTTAATCACTAATATCCCTCATATTTAATCACTAATATCCCTCATATTTAATCACTAATATCCCTCATATTTAATCACTAAAATCCCTCATATTTAATCACTAATACCCCTCATATTTAATCACTAATTTCCTCATATTTAATCACTATATCTCTCATATTTAATCACTAATATCCCTAATATTTAATCACTAATATCCCTCATATTTATCACTAATATCCCTCATATTTAATCCCTCATATTTAATCACCAATATCCCTCATATTTAATCACTAATATCCCTCATATTTAATCACTAATATCCCTAATATTTAATCTCTAATATCCCTAATATTTAATCATTAATATCCCTAATATTTAATCACTAATATCTCTCATATTTAATCACTAATATTCCTCATATTTAATCACTAATATCCCTCATATTTAATCTCTAATATCCCTCATATTTAATCACTAATATCCCTCATATTTAATCACCAATATCCCTAATATTTTATCACTAATATCCCTAATATTTAATCACTAATATCCCTCATATTTAATCGCTAATATCCCTCATATTTAATCACTAATATCCCTCATATTTAATCACTAATATCCCTCATATTTAATCCCTCATATTTAATCACCAATATCCCTCATATTTAATCACTAATATCCCTCATATTTAATCACTAATATCCCTAATATTTAATCTCTAATATCCCTCATATTTAATCACTAATATCCCTCATATTTAATCGCTAATATCCCTCATATTTAATCACTAATATCCCTCATATTTAATCACTAATATCCCTCATATTTAATCACCAATATCCCTCATATTTAATCACTAATATCCCTCATATTTAATCACCAATATCCCTCATACTTAATCACTAATATCTCTAATATTTAATCACTAATATCCCTCATATTTAATCACTAATATCTCTCATATTTAATCACTAATATCCCTCATATTTAATCACTAATATCTCTCATATTTAATCACTAATATCCCTCGTATTTAATCCCTAATATCCCTAATATTTTACCACTAATATCCCTAATATTTTATCACCAATATCCCTAATATTTTATCACTAATATCTCTAATATTTAATCTCTAATATCCCTCATATTTAATCACTAATATCCCTCATATTTAATCACCAATATCCCTAATATTTTATCACTAATATCCCTAATATTTAATCAGTAATATCCCTCATATTTAATCGCTAATATCGCTCATATTTAATCACTAATATCCCTCATATTTAATCACTAATATCCCTCATATTTAATCACTAATATCCCTAATATTTAATCACTAATATCCCTCATATTTATCACTAATATCCCTGATATTTAATCCCTAATATCCCTCATATTTAATCACTAATATCACTCATATTTAATCAATAATATCCCTAATATTTAATCACTAATATCCCTCGTATTTAATCACTAATATCCCTAATATTTTATCACTAATATCCCTCATATTTTATCACTGATATCCCTCATATTTAATCACTAATATCCCTAATATTTAATCACTAATATCCCTCATATTTAATCACTAATATCCCTAATATTTAATCACTAATATCCCTCATATTTAATCACTAATATCCCTCATATTTAATCACTAATATCCCTCATATTTAATCACTAACATCCCTCATATTTAATCACTAATACCCCTCATATTTAATCACTAATTTCCCTCATATTTAATCACTGATATCTCTCATATTTAATCACTAATATCCCTCATATTTAATCACTAATATCTCTCATATTTAATCACTAATACCCCTCATATTTAATCACTAATTTCCCTCATATTTAATCACTAATATCCCTCATATTTAATCCCTCATATTTAATCACCAATATCCCTCATATTTAATCACTAATATCCCTCATATTTAATCACTAATATCCCTAATATTTAATCTCTAATATCCCTAATATTTAATCATTAATATCCCTAATATTTTATCACTAATATTCCTCATATTTAATCACTAATATCCCTCATATTTATTCACTAATATCTCTCATATTTAATCACTAATATTCCTCATATTTAATCACTAATATCCCTCATATTTAATCACTAATATCCCTAATATTTAATCTCAAATATCCCTGATATTTGATCACTAATATCCCTCATATTTGATCACCAATATCCCTCATACTTAATCACTAATATCTCTAATATTTAATCACTAATATCCCTCATATTTAATCACTAATATCTCTCATATTTAATCACTAACATCCCTCATATTTAATCACTAATACCCAAAATATTTAATCACTAATATCCCTCATATTTAATCACTAATATCCCTCATATTTAGTCCCTCATATTTAATCACCAATATCCCTCATATTTAATCACTAATATCCCTCATATTTAATCACTTATATCCCTAATATTTAATCTCTAATATCCCTCATATTTAATCACTAATATCCCTCATATTTAATCGCTAATATCCCTCATATTTAATCACTAATATCCCTCATATTTAATCACTAATATCCCTCATATTTAATCACCAATATCCCTCATATTTAATCACTAATATCCCTCATATTTAATCACCAATATCCCTCATACTTAATCACTAATATCTCTAATATTTAATCACTAATATCCCTCATATTTAATCACTAATATCTCTCATATTTAATCACTAATATCCCTCATATTTAATCACTAATATCTCTCATATTTAATCACTAATATCCCTCGTATTTAATCCCTAATATCCCTAATATTTTACCACTAATATCCCTAATATTTTATCACCAATATCCCTAATATTTTATCACTAATATCTCTAATATTTAATCTCTAATATCCCTCATATTTAATCACTAATATCCCTCATATTTAATCACCAATATCCCTAATATTTTATCACTAATATCCCTAATATTTAATCACTAATATCCCTCATATTTAATCGCTAATATCCCTCATATTTAATCACTAATATCCCTCATATTTAATCACTAATATCCCTCATATTTAATCACTAATATCCCTAATATTTAATCACTAATATCCCTCATATTTATCACTAATATCCCTCATATTTAATCCCTAATATCCCTCATATTTAATCACTAATATCACTCATATTTAATCAATAATATCCCTAATATTTAATCACTAATATCCCTCGTATTTAATCACTAAAATCCCTAATATTTTATCACTAATATCCCTCATATTTTATCACTGATATCCCTCATATTTAATCACTAATATCCCTAATATTTAATCACTAATATCCCTCATATTTAATCACTAATATCCCTAATATTTAATCACTAATATCCCTCATATTTAATCACTAATATCCCTCATATTTAATCACTAATATCCCTCATATTTAATCACTAACATCCCTCATATTTAATCACTAATACCCCTCATATTTAATCACTAATTTCCCTCATATTTAATCACTGATATCTCTCATATTTAATCACTAATATCCCTCATATTTAATCACTAATATCTCTCATATTTAATCACTAATACCCCTCATATTTAATCACTAATTTCCCTCATATTTAATCACTAATATCCCTCATATTTAATCCCTCATATTTAATCACCAATATCCCTCATATTTAATCACTAATATCCCTCATATTTAATCACTAATATCCCTAATATTTAATCTCTAATATCCCTAATATTTAATCATTAATATCCCTAATATTTTATCACTAATATTCCTCATATTTAATCACTAATATCCCTCATATTTAATCACTAATATCTCTCATATTTAATCACTAATATCCCTCATATTTAATCACTAATATCCCTCATATTTAATCACTAATATCCCTAATATTTAATCTCAAATATCCCTGATATTTGATCACTAATATCCCTCATATTTGATCACCAATATCCCTCATACTTAATCACTAATATCTCTAATATTTAATCACTAATATCCCTCATATTTAATCACTAATATCTCTCATATTTAATCACTAACATCCCTCATATTTAATCACTAATACCCAAAATATTTAATCACTAATATCCCTCATATTTAATCACTAATATCCCTCATATTTAATCACTAATATCCCTCATATTTAATCACTAACATCCCTCATATTTAATCACTAATACCCCTCATATTTAATCACTAATTTCCCTCATATTTAATCACTTATATCTCTCATATTTAATCACTAATATCCCTCATATTTAATCACTAATATCTCTCATATTTAATCACTAATACCCCTCATATTTAATCACTAATTTCCCTCATATTTAATCACTAATATCCCTCATATTTAATCCCTCATATTTAATCACCAATATCCCTCATATTTAATCACTAATATCCCTCATATTTAATCACTAATATCCCTAATATTTAATCTCTAATATCCCTAATATTTAATCATTAATATCCCTAATATTTTATCACTAATATTCCTCATATTTAATCACTAATATCCCTCATATTTAATCACTAATATCTCTCATATTTAATCACTAATATTCCTCATATTTAATCACTAATATCCCTCATATTTAATCACTAATATCCCTAATATTTAATCTCAAATATCCCTGATATTTGAGCACTAATATCCCTCATATTTGATCACCAATATCCCTCATACTTAATCACTAATATCTCTAATATTTAATCACTAATATCCCTCATATTTAATCACTAATATCTCTCATATTTAATCACTAACATCCCTCATATTTAATCACTAATACCCAAAATATTTCATCACTAATATCCCTCATATTTAATCACTAATATCCCTCATATTTAATCACTAATATCCCTCATATTTAATCACTAACATCCCTCATATTTAATCACTAATACCCCTCATATTTAATCACTAATTTCCCTCATATTTAATCACTGATATCTCTCATATTTAATCACTAATATCCCTCATATTTAATCACTAATATCTCTCATATTTAATCACTAATACCCCTCATATTTAATCACTAATTTCCCTCATATTTAATCACTAATATCCCTCATATTTAATCCCTCATATTTAATCACCAATATCCCTCATATTTAATCACTAATATCCCTCATATTTAATCACTAATATCCCTAATATTTAATCTCTAATATCCCTAATATTTAATCATTAATATCCCTAATATTTTATCACTAATATTCCTCATATTTAATCACTAATATCCCTCATATTTAATCACTAATATCTCTCATATTTAATCACTAATATTCCTCATATTTAATCACTAATATCCCTCATATTTAATCACTAATATCCCTAATATTTAATCTCAAATATCCCTGATATTTGAGCACTAATATCCCTCATATTTGATCACCAATATCCCTCATACTTAATCACTAATATCTCTAATATTTAATCACTAATATCCCTCATATTTAATCACTAATATCTCTCATATTTAATCACTAACATCCCTCATATTTAATCACTAATACCCAAAATATTTAATCACTAATATATCTCATATTTAATCACTAATATCCCTCATATTTAATCACTAATATCCCTCATATTTAATCACTAACATCCCTCATATTTAATCACTAATACCCCTCATATTTAATCACTAATTTCCCTCATATTTAATCACTGATATCTCTCATATTTAATCACTAATATCCCTCATATTTAATCACTAATATCTCTCATATTTAATCACTAATACCCCTCATATTTAATCACTAATTTCCCTCATATTTAATCACTAATATCCCTCATATTTAATCCCTCATATTTAATCACCAATATCCCTCATATTTAATCACTAATATCCCTCATATTTAATCACTAATATCCCTAATATTTAATCTCTAATATCCCTAATATTTAATCATTAATATCCCTAATATTTTATCACTAATATTCCTCATATTTAATCACTAATATCCCTCATATTTAATCACTAATATCTCTCATATTTAATCACTAATATTCCTCATATTTAATCACTAATATCCCTCATATTTAATCACTAATATCCCTAATATTTAATCTCAAATATCCCTGATATTTGATCACTAATATCCCTCATATTTGATCACCAATATCCCTCATACTTAATCACTAATATCTCTAATATTTAATCACTAATATCCCTCATATTTAATCACTAATATCTCTCATATTTAATCACTAACATCCCTCATATTTAATCACTAATACCCCTCATATTTAATCACTAATTTCCCTCATATTTAATCACTGATATCTCTCATATTTAATCACTAATATCCCTCATATTTAATCACTAATATCTCTGATATTTAATCACTAATACCCCTCATATTTAATCACTAATTTCCCTCATATTTAATCACTAATATCCCTCATATTTAATCCCTCATATTTAATCACCAATATCCCTCATATTTAATCACTAATATCCCTCATATTTAATCACTAATATCCCTAATATTTAATCTCTAATATCCCTAATATTTAATCATTAATATCCCTAATATTTTATCACTAATATTCCTCATATTTAATCACTAATATCTCTCATATTTAATCACTAATACCCCTCATATTTAATCACTAATTTCCCTCATATTTAATCACTAATATCCCTCATATTTAATCCCTCATATTTAATCACCAATATCCCTCATATTTAATCACTAATATCCCTCATATTTAATCACTAATATCCCTAATATTTAATCTCTAATATCCCTAATATTTAATCATTAATATCCCTAATATTTTATCACTAATATTCCTCATATTTAATCACTAATATCCCTCATATTTAATCACTAATATCTCTCATATTTAATCACTAATATTCCTCATATTTAATCACTAATATCCCTCATATTTAATCACTAATATCCCTAATATTTAATCTCAAATATCCCTGATATTTTATCACTAATATCCCTCATATTTGATCACCAATATCCCTCATACTTAATCACTAATATCTCTAATATTTAATCACTAATATCCCTCATATTTAATCATTAATATCTCTCATATTTAATCACTAACATCCCTCATATTTAATCACTAATACCCCTCATATTTAATCACTAATTTCCCTCATATTTAATCACTGATATCTCTCATATTTAATCACTAATATCCCTCATATTTAATCACTAATTTCTCTGATATTTAATCACTAATACCCCTCATATTTAATCACTAATTTCCCTCATATTTAATCACTAATATCCCTCATATTTAATCCCTCATATTTAATCACCAATATCCCTCATATTTAATCACTAATATCCCTCATATTTAATCACTAATATCCCTAATATTTAATCTCTAATATCCCTAATATTTAATCATTAATATCCCTAATATTTTATCACTAATATTCCTCATATTTAATCACTAATATCCCTCATATTTAATCACTAATACCTCTCATATTTAATCACTAATATTCCTCATATTTAATCACTAATATCCCTCATATTTAATCACTAATATCCCTAATATTTAATCTCAAATATCCCTGATATTTGATCACTAATATCCCTCATATTTGATCACCAATATCCCTCATACTTAATCACTAATATCTCTAATATTTAATCACTAATATCCCTCATATTTAATCACTAATATCTCTCATATTTAATCACTAATATCCCTCATATTTAATCACTAATATCTCTCATATTTAATCAGTAATATCCCTCGTATTTAATCACTAATATCCCTAATATTTTATCACTAATATCCCTCATATTTAATCTCTAATATCCCTAATATTTTTTCACTAATATATCTCATATTTAATCACTAATATCCCTCGTATTTAATCACTAATATCTCTCATATTTAATTACTAATATCCCTAATATTTTATCACTAATATCCCTCATATTTAATCACTAATATCCCTCATATTTAATCTCTGATATCCCTCATATTTAATCACCTATATCCCTCATATTTAATCACTAATATCCCTCATATTTAATCACTAATATCCCTAATATTTAATCACTAATATCCCTCGTATTTAATCACTAATATCCCTAATATTTTATCACTAATATCCCTCATATTTTATCACTAATATCCCTCATATTTAATCACTAATATCCCTAATATTTTATCACTAATATCCCTAATATTTTATCACTAATATCCCTAATATTTAATCTCTAATATCCCTAATATTTTATCACTAATATCTCTCATATTTAATCAATAATATCCCTAATATTTAATCTCTAATATCCCTAATATTAATCACTAATATCCTTAATATTTTATCACTAATATCCCTAATATTTAATCACCAATATCCCTGATATTTAATCACTAATATCTCTCATATTTAATCATTAATATCTCTCATATTTAATCACTAATATCCCTCATATTTAATCACTAATACCCCTCATATTTAATCACTAATATCCCTAATATTTTATCACTAATATCCCTCATATTTAATCACCAATATCCCTAATATTTAATCACTGATATCTCTAATATTTAATCACTAGTATCCCTCATATTTAATCACTAATATCCCTAACATTTTATCACTAATATCCCTCATATTTAATCACTAATATCCCTAATATTTTATCACTAATATCCCTACTATTTAATCACCAATATCCCTCATATTTGTAGGAATCACTCAATTATGTATAATATCTTTATTTACCAATCCATTTAACATGATACTTTCGTTTTGTAACACGAGATTACAACGTACTATATTGTTCTAACATCAAGTTCTTATGTCTCACCCGTCCGCTGGCCAGGTTCTAAGTTTGTCCCTACAAGGCTCCCCCCCCCCCCCCAGTGCGGTAACGTATTGGAACGTTTACCGTACGACCAGAGCGTGTCATCAAGGGTGGTGTTGGTGGAAGCATGGGAGAGGGCGGTTGAACTGTCTCGGTAGGGACATGTGTCTTAGGATGTTGGGTTGGTGCGCTGGGAAGGGTGTTTTCCATTTTCTTCTCCATGAAAGCTGGCTTAAGTCTGTCAATGGATACCGTATCCTGACATCCGTTTTTATTTATCGTGAAGAACTTGTCATTGCGTTTAATGACGGGGAATGGGCCGTCATACACTGTAAAAAATGACCGGTTGAAACAACCAAAAAAAAACAGTTACCTGGGTGAATCTGAGAGAACCAGTTAAAAATAGGTTGTTTCAACCGAAATAGTTTAGGTTGTTTTAACCTAATAATATCGGTTGTTACAACCTAATAAATATTGGTTGTTTCAACCTAATAAATACTGGTTGTTGCAACCAATAATTATTGGTCACATGCATGAATCTGAGATAACCGATTAAAATCGGTTAAATATCGGATTTTTAACCGATTTAAATCGGTTGGAAATAAATTGGTAGATTCAACCAATTCGTAAATTGGTTGAATCTATCAATTTAACCTTAACCAATTTTAATCTTGACTAAAGTTGTATGGTGCAAAATAAAGTTAGTATAAGCAAATAACAACAAATAATTTATTTAGCAATCTTAAAACAATGTAATCGTCTTATAATAGTAAAGTCATAAAATATAATAGCTAATATAGTTCACAAATTGGATAAAAAGTTTTCTATACCCATATGATTTTGCTACGACTGCAGGTAGTTCCTTTGGGGTATTCTGCATCAAAGGCGTAAAATACCGACAATAAACATAAAACAGCATTTAAAATGTTTTGCAAAGTGAAAAGGTGGTAAACTGCCAAGGGTTTTAGTAACGAAATACTGACGTTTCGAGCGGAGTCCTTCGTCAGAGTAACTGAGTAAGACTCTTATATAATGATATCATTACTCTGATATTACTAAGTAAGACTGATGAAAGGCTATACTCAAAATGTTAGTATTTTGTTTACAGTTTACTACCTTTTCACTTTGCTATATATCTAAAATTCTGCATACACAGCACTCTGCTATTTAAAATGTTTTGATTCTTAAATTTGATGACCACCATCCTTCTGCAATGAGTGACGTGGATATAGTGTTACTGTCTTCTATATCTCCAGTTGAGAGGAGTTTTGGAGAGGAACAATCCTTCACTTTACTAAAAATGTCAATGTCGGTATCATTCTACAACACAAGAGTAAAAAAGCCAATTAAGATTAAGTTTAGCTGTAAGCACCTTAAATTGTACTTTTACAGTAATAGCATTTTCAGAGAGTTTGCAGAGGTGGAAACTCTGCAAGTAAAATATAATGTAAAAATATATATATAATTGCTAATTGCTATTACTAAAATGCAATTAGCAGGACACAGCTTATCACCATCCAGTAGGAATATTATCTGTTTCCTCAACTGAAGCAGAGTTATTTACAAGTAGAAAACTTACATTTATACTAAGAAATAACTTTGCAGCGTTACAATAGGAATAATCAATAAATATTTTTCTGACAGAAAAGCCAATAGAATGTATCCTTTACATAAAAATTACCATACAAAGATTCATTAAATATCCTACATAAGTACACATCAATGCTTATAATGATTGCTTTGGTTTTTAAATTAACATTGCATAGATATAGAAAATCAAATCTTCCAGGGAGAGCAGGATTTTAGCAAATATCCTTCCTGTAGAAAACAGTCTACAGGTTACCAAATGTTTAATGCTGTTAATTTTACATCCCAATTGTGCAGTAAATGGTTACAATTTGGCACAAAACTAGCTACTGTAACTTGCATATTACATTACTGTGACAAATCATAAAACCAGAAATATATCAGTTGGTATGGGCTACTTAAGCAGCCACAATAGATCCTAAATTATCTTTAAAGTGCCTATAACGTCTGTGGGGATTTAACATATTTGTAATCTATGGATTCACTTGAGATAAATTGTAATATATCTTGTCAGCTGAAATTTTCATCTTCATAGACTTTTTTGCTGTTAAAGTTGACGGAAATGACGTCAAATCGGGCATTTGTAAAGATGTTTTCATGTAGACAGATTCCCGATATGACGTCATTTCCGTCAACTTTAACAGCAAAACGTTCTATGAAGATGAAATGTTCAGCTGACAAGATATATTACCACGTCTTTCTGATAACAGACAAAAGCTGTGCCTCAAAACTTTAAAAAAAATACAATCCACACCATCTTCTCCTTTGGCTACTTTGATTCCTCCGACGAGATATGAAGCACATGTCCGAAAATTACGTGGCAGTGTTGATCGACTTTCTCTTTACCAATACAACACTGACCGTTATAACCGCAGCTTTTTCCCCACCATGACGAGATACATAAATGACTTAATTACATCTTGACTAAGTTCTATGTTAAACTATAGTAAATTTTGTTTCTAATTGTAAACCGGTTCCAGTCCCCCGGTATTCTATTATTTGTTTGTAAACTTTTTCAACATGACCTTTTTTAAGACCTTTTTAAACAGTTGTAAATATAAAGCAATTCACTGTATTAGTGCGATTTTATATTCAATAAACCATCTATTATTATTATTATTATAATTTATCTCAGGAGAATCCACAGATTACAAATATGTTAAATCCCCACAGATGTTATAGGCACTTTAATTAGCATGGTCACTAAAATTGCATTTGAACCTGTTGCAAACCTAGTTAGCCTAACCCCAGGGGTCATTTGCTGATGTTAAATATGTAAAAAGTTCTTGACACTAACTGCATGGCAGCATTTTGATGCATGATTACTTTACTGGTTAATGTAATATAAAAATCAAATATTTCAAGGGAGAGCAGGATTTTAGCCAATATCCTTCCTGTAGAGACATACTGACATGCTGACATGCTATTTAATTTAACATCCTAATCGTGCAGTTTGGCACATAATAAATTAACATATTACAATGACCAGAACAGACCAGACAATGTCAGGGCCATTTCAAATTTCCTTTTCACATGTTTAATATCAGCAAATGACCCTGGGCACCAGGCTATAACTTGGTAGTCATTTGCCACAGGTTCAAATTATTGCAATTTTAATAACAATGCTAATTAAAGATAATTCAGAATCTATTGTGGCTACTTAGTTAGCCCATACCAACTTGTATTTTTATGGAGTTATGAGTTTTCACAGAGTTGTCAACCCTTGTATTACTGGTAACTAATAATATATTGAAAATTTCTTGATTAATGTCAACTCATTCATATTGTAAAACATACACAACAGACTTGTACAGGTCAGTAGAAACAGTATGGCTTGCACTTGAAGTCTCTGATGACCCTACAGGCCTAGTGGTGGTGAGGGCAAATTTTCAGTGTCTTAACGCAGCTAGCTACTCATTAGTAAAGGCATTTTATCCTTTAGGTAGGGTATAGTCATTTGACTAGACAGTCATTTGCCAGAAAAGATAATTTAGGATCTATTGTGGATGTACGGTATGAGATGTCACAGAGCTGTTAAAGTGCCTATCCAGCCTGTGGGGATTTTACATATTTATGATCTTTGGATTCTCATGAGAAAAATTATAATATATATTGTCATTTGCAAATTTCATCTTCATGCCCTTTTCCCCTGCTAAAGTTCACAGGAAGTGACGTCAACACAGGGACACGCGATATTTTGCAGAGTGATTCAGCAATGAAATACAGCGAAAGTTTGGCTTTGAACTTTAAATAGCCTGTTTAGACAAAATTCACTCACTAACATTCACTGTTGAATAACACCGCAAAATATTATGTGTCCCTGCGTTGATGTCACTTCCTGTGAACTTTAGCAGGGGGGAATGCATGAAGATGCAATTTTCGAACAACAAAATAATACTACATTTCTTTTTGGTAGAACCCAAATATTACGAATATGTAAAACCCGCAGGCTGAATAGGCACTTTAACCCTTCTACTAAATGGCATCTTCCAGAGCTAATTAGGACATGACTGTCATGTATACAATATGCAAAAATGTAATACAGAAATTCAAATTTCACAATACATTAGATACTAACCAATTATAAAGAGGACTTTCACACAGTATGAAGCAGAATGTCTTTATTTTCTTTTTTCTGTCATGTACATACTTGTTTGGCTATCTCATATGGGGACTGTTGAAGTCAAGAAAATCCTGAAATCAATATTATATGTTAGTAAATAAATGCTTTAAATGTCCCCTATGTTGAGTAAGTTTAATCATGGACGGTAACTCAAGCATTGTGCATGCTGGGTACCATTGTATGAAATTTCTGTGAGCATTGTTCTTAAAGTGCCCTTGAGACAACTACAATAATAATAATAATAATAATAATAATAATGAGAATTTCTATATTGCTAATTCCCTATAACCCATTAGCACTTTACAATATGGTAGTAACCTAAGTAGATAAATCTTAAAATTACACTCTTAAATTTACAATTGATAGATAACTATTATAAAAAGTCCTAAAAATATTAAAAATAAAAATTATGTATAAGCTGCTGCCCTATTAAGCTTCGACGAATATAATTTGTCAAGGTTAATAAATGTTCACATTTGCCAGAAAAGATAAACAATAAAAAGTTGTTTATGGAGATTAGGCAGGAACTAAAACAATCAGACATACAGTAGAATCCATAATTCACTATATACAGGAACTGAGTGGCGTTCGGTTCTTGCCCCATTGTAATCATTAACTATTGTATATATTCCTATTTTTTACATGCCCCCAGTGGAAATCAGCTTCGGTTGACGGGGTCAGCGTGGTTAAATAAAGTTATTCTATCTATCTATCTAATTTATATAACTCAAATTGTGATTATACTTACACCTGGCATATCACATACATTTAACTGCTCATATTTTGTTAGTAAAGTTAGGTAGTTGCAGCTTGATGTTTGAAAAGTTTTAAAGGTTTTGCTGTGCAAGTGTGTTAAGTTGTCAATACTCAGAAAAACTCTGAGCACCAGACAGGATTCAAACCCGTAACCTTCTGAACGCTAGACAGAGGCTCTAACCATTGAGCCACTGGAACTCAGACGGCAGAGCAAGGTTAATTACGGTATTTAAACCCTGGGACGAGTCTTGCCGTTATCACAAATACTTGTTGGACTACAAGTCGTTGTTGTGACAGTCAATTTCCAGTTAAATGTTGTTAGTAAAGTTAGGTATAGTTGCAGTGTGATGTTTGTAAAGTTGTAAAGGTTTTGCTGTGCAAGCTGTGTTATTTGTGATAACAGCAAGACTCGTCCCAGGATTTAAATACCGTAATTAACCTATTGCTCTGCCATCTGAGTTCCAGTGGCTCAATGGTTAGAGCATCTGTCTAGCGTTCAGAAGGTTACGGGTTTGAATCCTGTCTGGTGCTCAGAGTTTTTCTGAGTATTGACAACTTAACACACTTGCACAGCAAAACCTTTACAACTTTGCTCAACACTCATGCTAGAGTGAGATACTGATGATACAGTAAAGGTATTATAGTATATGAACACACATGATGTATGAAGTAACTACAAACTGTGCAATATGCCAATAATATTTTCTTGATGTCACCTACAACAGACTTGTATGGACCAGTAGAAACTAGAAGCAGTATGGCTTGCATGAGAAATGGCAATGCGAATATTGCGAACTTTGATATAAATAATTTCAAAGTATGTTAAGCTGATAGTAAAGCCTTCGCTAAAATCGAATCTGGAAAAATATAACAACTATCTACGTCAAAATATGAGTATTTATCTCAAACTTTAAGTGTGATTCAAACCAAATTGTCAGCCGAACATAAAGGCAAACACAACTCAATTATTAACCTCTGAAATAACCATCCAATCCTTTGATTACAATACGTATGAAAACAAATAATTGAATAAGAACAGGTAATAAATAAATGCGCATTATTAAACAGCTTATCTAAATAGCTAGTTGATGACTCGGACTCAAATGATATACAAATATAAAATGATTAAACTGAATGTGACTTACGGACGTACCTTCAAAATTCTGACGACAATCTTCGTCTACAGCCAATGATTCGGAAAGCAACGAGTCCTTTGGAAAACCATCACAAAATACAGGCAAGAAATTCAAATTAAATATCGAAATATAACGATCAAAGACCAAGAAACTTCAAATTCGCGTTCGAACATTTCGAAATGGCCGCGTGGTGTATTGTATCCCATGATTCTTTGAGGTCTCACAAGCTAGCGGAGCTAAGACCCTGGGTACGAGGTTAGGGATGTGCCATTCAGCCACGCTTTTCGCGTTGTTCGTTTTAAGATTTAAAGTTTTTATTTTGTTATATTGTATTAATTATTAAATACAAATTTTAGGAAAAATGCTAGTTTAACAAAAACCAAGTGACTGCAAATCAATTTTAATTGGCATCTTTGTGTACACAGTGGACACAGACCTCATAGACACATCAAGGTTATTTTCTCGAGATTCAGAAGCTTTACAAGAACAAAAACCCTAACCATAATCCAAATAAAAACTCTTGTCATAACCATAAAATAAAATATATCCTATTCATCGGAGCATCGTGGGGGGAGGGCGGACCTCGTACCCAGGGTCTTATCTCCGCTCCCGGTTGCTTGCCGCTTTGTTCGCTTTATGTTCGCATTATAGGGAATCATGTATTCTGTTTTGAGCCCACCTCAAATTGCATTATAATTAACTAATTGTATAATTTAATGTATATTTGGAAAATTGATTAAATTAAAAATTAAAAAATTAATTAATTTTTTATTTGGTTATATATTGTATTAATTATTAAACCCAAATTTTATGAAAATATAAAAATGCTAGTTTAACAAAAATCAAGTGACTGCAAATCAAATGTAATGTGCCATGCTAGCAGTTTTGTAAAAACACTTCGGTTCTTAGTGTTAGGACTAACTTACATTGGGCTAACTTACAGTGTGTTATTTTACATTAATTAAATATATTCGTCCAGTCCGTTCTGCGCATGTGTGATATTTCAAACGTGCGGGACTCCATATGTCAACAAACTTCAACGGAATAGATTTTCGACAGTTCGAAAGCGAGTATTCGTCAAGGTGGCGAAGGCGCGAGTGGAAGTTAAATATATTATCCACAAAGCCATTTAACAAATTCGACCAATTTAAATCGGTCGTAACATAAAACAATTTGGTTATTTTGTTCACATGCACTGTGACCAATTAACAATTGGTTGTGACCAATTAACAATTGGTTTAAATAACCAATTTATATATGGTTGTAACCAATTCGTTTGGTTATTTCAACCGTTTTGAATTGGTTGCAACCAATTTAAACGGTTGTTTCAACCGGTCGTTTTTTACAGTGTAGGGTCGCTGCAGTGGACGTTTGACTGCATCACATCTTACGAAAACATGTGTAGCTTGTTGTAATGTCCTTGGCACGTAAGACAAGCGCGACCCGTGGTGTTGTGGAGGAACTGGACGTTGTCGGTGCATTATATCTTGCAACCGGCCAAGGAATGAGGAACAGTGAACCTCTTTGGTTTGAGAGTCGTTGAAAAATTCACCTGGGAGGTGGAGGGTGGTTCCATAGACCAACTCAGCCGGGCAGCATTCAAGATCCTCCTTGAGGGTGGTCCGGATTCCAAGCATAACGATGGGCAATTCGTCCCACCAGTTTGAGCCTTGATATCCAACCATGCAACAGAGCACGTGCACAACTCTCCGCAGTCATGTCGATCATCGGTATAGCCTCTGTCCATGTATATCGATCAATGCAAGTAAAGAGATAGCTGAACCCATGGGATGGAGGAAGTGGACCAACAATGTTAACATGAATCGCATCAAAACGATGGTCGGGAATATCAAACTGCTGGAAAGGCGCTTTAGTATGTCGTTGAACCTTAGATTGCTGGCAGGCATTGCAGGTCCGAGTCCAACGTCGGACGTCACGATTGAGTCCATGCCATACAAAACGGGCGCTGATGAGCTTACAGGTGGAGCGGGTGCCTGGATGGGCAAAGTTGTGGAGCAAGTTGAATACCTCCCGACGAAATGGCTCTGGAACTACTGGTCGAAAGGTACCCTGAGATGAGTCACAGAGGAGGGTAAGGTTGTCATCACCATCGAGGCTCACGTCTACTAATTTTAAATTGGTTACGCCAGCTTTTAGGCGCTGGGTCTCTTGGTCGTCAGCTTGTGCTCGAGCCATTGCACGAAAATCAAGTTCCGTATAGGTGGTTAAATCGATTTGAATTCTAGAAAATGCGTCGGCCACGGCATTATTCTTGCCTTTGACATGTCGAAGGTCGGTCGTGAACTCCGAAATAAAAGCTAACTGCCTGATTTGACGCGGAGAGCGTTGAGTGGAACCACTGGAGATTGCAAAAGTCAATGGTTTGTGATCAGTGTAGACCTGGAAAACGCGGCCTTCGAGAAACCAGCGAAAGTGACGTATGGCTAAGTAGACACCAAGTAGCTCTCGTTCGAACGTACTGTAACGCGTTTCCGCCGGTTGTAACTTACGAGAGAAGAAGGCAATGGGGCGCCACTCATGGTCGATAAATTGCTCCAGGACGGCTCCCACAGCAAAATCGGAGGCGTCAGACGTAATGCTAGTTGGTACATTGCATTGCGGGTGAACCAATAATGTTGCACTGGCTAAGGCTGATTTGCAAAATTGAAATGCTTCATCGCACTCTGGAGTCCAAATATATTCCGGCGAGGATAATAGTCGGTGCAAGGGATGTAGCTTGCCAGCACAATGAGGAATAAAGCGATGATAAAAGTTAACCATACCGAGGAACTCGCGTAACCTCTTCTTGTCAACTGGTTGGGGAAAATCATGAACTGCTTGGATGCGGGACGAAAGAGGAGAAATCCCTTGGGCACTGATGTGGTGACCTAAGAATGATAGCTGTGATCGTCCTAGCTCACATTTCTTAGGGTTAACGACCAAACCATAACCTTCTAATCGCTGAAAAAGCTGGTGCAGATGTTGGCGGTGTTGGTCGGGAGTGGTACTAAAAACCAGGATGTCGTCGATGAATACAAACACGAAATCGAGATGACGACAGACTTCATCCATGAATCGTTGGAATGTCTGTGCGGCATTACGTAGTCCATACGGTTGAATTCAAAAAGGCCGAATGGTGTGACGACTGCTGTTTTAGGGGCATCCTCGGGAGCAACTGGAATTTGGTGATACGCCCGGACAAGGTCAATTTTTGAGAATATTTTACAACCTGCGAGGCGAGCGGAAAAGTCCTGCACATGAAGCGCCGGGTATCGGTCTGGTTTGGTTGCTGCATTAAGGGCTCGATAGTCACCACATGGGCGCCAGTCACCGTTAGACTTTGGGACAAAAAAAGTGGGGATGCCCAGTTGCTTGACGATTTGCATACGGTGTGAGAGGACAGCATCTGATCAAACTCTGTTTTGGCAGCCGCACACTTTTCAGGAGAAAGTCGTCGGGCTTTCGCAAAAGTTGGTGGACCGGTTGTGATAATATGGTGCTGAACATTGTGCTTGACCTCTGGGTCAGTAATGCATGGTTTGCAGACAGAGGGAAACTCAGCAAAAATACTATCGAACTCATTGGTGGGTTTGACTAGGGATATGCGACTTAGGGAAAGTGGTCGGACTGAAGAGATCTGTGCAGGAACGGTAACGGATGTTGCTGCATCGACGAGACACGAATTGTAAAGATCAACCAGGATCCGAAAATGTCTCAAGAAATCAGCGCCTAAAATAGGTTGATTCACGTCCGCATTGAGAAAAGACCACTTGAGCTTCCGGTGGAGACCGAAGTCCAGGCAAAGTTCACGCTTGCCATAGGTATGAATAGTTGAATTGTTAGCCGCCGTAAGAGAAATACCTTTTCTTCGGTATCGTTTGTCCCGTGGAGTAGCTGGGTAAACACTGACCTCTGCACCAGTATCAACCAAAAAGCGGTTTTTCGATTGTTTATCGGTGACATATAACAGGCGGCTTGAAGGACCCCCAGCCACGTGCGCCTCTATTTGTGGAAACCACAGTTCGGGGTCGGAGGGCCAAAATGGCGGAATTTTGACTACCACGGCGTTCGCAGCTACGACGTTCGTAGCGGCCGTAGGTTGCGAATTTTCATTCGAGGCACTCGACGAAGAAGAGGTCTCCATAATCTTGAAGTAAATACGGGGTCACCAATGTAGGAATCACTCAATTATGTATATAATATCTTTATTTACCAATCCATTTAACATGATACTTTCGTTTTGTAACACGAGAATACACTGTAAAAAACGACCGGTTGAAACAACCGTTTAAATTGGTTGCAACCAATTCAAAACGGTTGAAATAACCAAACGAATTGGTTACAACCATATATAAATTGGTTATTTAAACCAATTGTTAATTGGTCACAACCAATTGTTAATTGGTCACAGTGCATGTGAACAAAATAATCAAATTGTTTTATGTTACGACCGATTTAAATTGGTCGAATTTGTTAAATGGCTTCGTGGATAATATATTTAACTTCCACTCGCGCCTTCGCCACCTTGACGAATACTCGCTTTCGAACTGTCGAAAATCTATTCCGTTGAAGTTTGTTGACATATGGAGTCACGCACGTTTGAAATATCACACATGCGCAGAACGGACTGGACGAATTTAATTAATGTAAAATAACACACTGTAAGTTTGCCCAATGTAAGTTAGTCCTAACACTAAGAACCGTGTTTTTCCAAAACTGCTAGCATGGCACATTACATTTGATTTGCAGTCACTTGATTTTTGTTAACTAGCATTTTTATATTTTCATAAAATTTGGGTTTAATAATTAATACAATATAATCAAATAAAAACTTTAATGCAAACATAAAGCGAACAAAGCGGCAAGCAACCGGGAGCGGAGATAAGACCCTGGTACGAGGTCCGCCCACCCCCCACGATGCTCCGATAAATAGGATATATTTTATTTGATGGTTATGACAAGAGTTTTTATTTGGATTATGGTTAGGATTTTTATTCTTGTAAAGCTTCTGAATCTCGAGAAAATAACCTTGATGTGTCTATGACGTGGTCTGTGTCCACTGTGTACACAAAGATGCCAATTAAAATTGATTTGCAGTCACTTGGTTTTTGTTAAACTAGCATTTTTCCTAAAATTTGTATTTAATAATTAATACAATATAACAAAATAAAAACTTTAAATCTAACATAAAACGAACAACGCGAAAAGCGTGGCTGAATGGCACACGCAATTTAGTGAATCCCCAACCTCGTACCCAGGGTCTTAGCTCCGCTAGCTTGTGAGACCTCAAAGAATCATGGGATACACCACGCGGCCATTTCGAAATGTTCGAACGCGAACTTGAAGTTTCTTGGTCTTTGATCGTTATATTTCGATATTTAATTTGAATTTCTTGACTGTATTTTGTGATGATTTTCAAAAGGACTCGTTGGTTTCCGAATCATGGGCTGTAGACGAAGATTGTCGTCAGAATTTTGAAGGTACGTCTGTAAGTCACATTCAGTTTAATCATTTTATATTCATTTGAGTCCGAGTCAGCAACTAGCTTTTAGATAAGCTGTTTAATAATGCGCATTTATTTATTACCTGTTCTTATTCAATTATTTGTTTTCATACGTATTGTAATCAAAGGATTGGATGGTTATTTCAGAGGTTAATAATTGAGTTGTGTTTGCCTTTATGTTCGGCTGACAATTTGGTTTGAATCACACTTAAAGTTTGAGATAAATACTCATATTTTGACGCAGATAGTTGTTATATTTTTCCAGATTCGATTTTAGCGAAGGCTTTACTATCAGCTTAACATACTTTGAAATTATTTATATCAAAGTTCGCAATATTGGCATTGCCATTTCTCATGCAAGCCATACTGCTTCTAGTTTCTACTGGTCCATACAAGTCTGTTGTAGGTGACATCAAGAAAATATTATTGGCATATTGCACAGTTTGTAGTTACTTCATACATCATGTGTGTTCATATACTATAATACCTTTACTGTATCATCAGTATCTCACTCTAGCATGAGTGTTGAGCAAAGTTGTAAAGGTTTTGCTGTGCAAGTGTGTTAAGTTGTCAATACTCAGAAAAACTCTGAGCCCCAGACAGGATTCAAACCCGTAACCTTCTGAACGCTAGACAGATGCTCTAACCATTGAGCCACTGGAACTCAGATGGCAGAGCATTAGGTTAATTACGGTATTTAAATCCTGGGACGAGTCTTGCTGTTATCACAAATAACACAGCTTGCGCAGCAAAACCTTTACAACTTTACAAACATCACACTGCAACTATACCCAACTTTACTAACAACATTTAACTGGAAATTGACAACAACGACTTGTAGTCCAACAAGTATTTGTGATAACGGCAAGTTTAAATACCGTAATTAACCTTGCTCATGCCATCTGAGTTCCAGTGGCTCAATGGTTAGAGCATCTGTCTAGCATTCAGAAGGTTACAGGTTCGAGTCCTGTCTGGTGCTCAGAGTATTGACAACTTAACACAGCTTGCACAGCAAAACCTTTAAAACTTTACAAACATCAAGCTGCAAGCCTGCAACTACCTAACTTTACTAACAAAATATGAGCAGTTAAAATCTGTTAAATGTATGTGATATGCCAGGTGTAAGTGTAATCACAATTTGAGTTATATAAATTAGTTAGATGATAGAATAACTTTATTTAACCACGCTGACCCGTCAACCGAAGCTGATTTCCACAGGGGGCGTGTAAAAAATAGGAATATATACAATAGTTAATGATTACAATGGGGCAAGAACCGAACGCCACTCAGTTCCTGTATATAGTGAATTATGGATTCTACTGTATGTCTGATTGTTTTAGTTCCTGCCTAATCTTCATAAACAACTTTTTATTGTTTATCTTTTCTGGCAAATGTGAACATTTATTAACCTCGACAAATTATATTCGTCGAAGCTTAATAGGGCAGCAGCTTATACATAATTTTTATTTTTAATATTTTTAGGACTTTTTATAATAGTTATCTATCAATTGTAAATTTAAGAGTGTAATTTTAAGATTTATCTACTTAGGTTACTACCATATTGTAAAGTGCTAATGGGTTATAGGGAATTATCAATAGAGAAATTCTCATTATTATTATTATTATTGTAGTTGTCTCAAGGGCACTTTAAGAACAATGCTCACAGAAATTTCATACAATGGTACCCAGCATGCAGGCGCGGATTTAGAATTTGCAATTCAAAATACCTGTGAATAACAATCCTATTGGATAGGTTTTTGTTCTGAATTATTCTTAAGAAAAGCATAACCAATAGGGTTGTTCATGAAGTGTCTAATTTATGCGACTAACTTCTAAATCCGCGCCTGCCAGCAAGCACAATGCTTGAGTTATTAAACTTACTCAACATAGGGGACATTTAAAGCATTTATTTACTAACATGTATAATATTGATTTCAGGATTTTCTTGACTTAGTTCAACAGTCCCCATATGAGATAGCCAAACAAGTATGTGCCTTATTTGGGAACTTCCTGTGATTATCATACATGACAGAAAAAAGAAAATAAAGACATTCTGCTTCATACCGTGTGAAAGTCCTCTTTATAATTGGTTAGTATCTAATGTATTGTGAAATTTGAATTTCTGTATTACATTTTTGCATATTGTGTACATGACAGTCATGTCCTAATTAGCTCTGGAAGATGCCATTTAGTAGAAGGGTTAAAGTGCTATTCAGCCTGCGGGTTTTATATATTCGTAATATTTGGGTTCTACCAAAAAGAAATGTAGTATTATTTTGTTGTTCGAAAATTGCATCTTCATGCATTCCCCCCTGCTAAAGTTCACAGGAAGTGACATCAACGCAGGGACACATCATATTTTGCGTTGTTATTCAACAGTGAATGTTATTGAGTGAATTTTGTCTAAACAGGCTGTTTAAAGTTCAAAGTCAAACTTTCGCTGTATTTCATTGCTGAATCACTCCGCAAAATATCGCGTGTCCCTGTGTTGACGTCACTTCCTGTGAAATTTAGCAGGGGAAAAGGGCATGAAGATGAAATTTGCAAATGACAAGATATATTATAATTTTTCTCACGAGAATCCAAAGATCATAAATATGTAAAATCCCCACAGGCTGGATAGGCACTTTAACAGCTCTGTGACATCTCATACCGTACATCCACAATAGATCCTAAATTATTTTTTCTGGCAAATGACTGTCTAGTCAAATGACTATACCCTACCTAAAGGATAAAATGCCTTTACTAATGAGTAGCTAGCTGCCTTATGGGCTAACTAAGTAGCCACAATAGATTCTGAATTATCTTTAATTAGCATTGTTATTAAAATTGCAATAATTTGAACCTGTGGCAAATGACTACCAAGTTATAGCCTGGTGCCCAGGGTCATTTGCTGATATTAAACATGTGAAAAGGAAATTTGAAATGGCCCTGACATTGTCTGGTCTGTTCTGGTCATTGTAATATGTTAATTTATTATGTGCCAAACTGCACGATTAGGATGTTAAATTAAATAACATTAAACATTTGCTCACTTGTAGACAGTATGTCTCTACAGGAAGGATATTGGCTAAAATCCTGCTCTCCCTTGAAATATTTGATTTTTATATTACATTAACCAGTAAAGTAATCATGCATCAAAATGCTGCCATGCAGTTAGTGTCCAGAACTTTTTACATATTTAACATCAGCAAATGACCCCTTGGGGGTTTGGCCAACTAGGTTTGCCACAGGTTCAAATGCAATTTTAGTGACCATGCTAATTAAAGTGCCTATAACATCTGTGGGGATTTAACATATTTGTAATCTGTGGATTCTGCTGAGATAAATTATAATAATAATAATAATAGATGGTTTATTGAATATAAAATTGCACTAATACAGTAAATTGCTTTATATTTACAACTGTTTAAATAGGTCTTAAAAAAGGTCATATTGAAAAAGTTTACAAACAAATAATAGAATACCGGGGGACTGGAACCGGTTTACAATTAGAAACAAAATTTACTATAGTTTAACATAGAACTTAGTCAAGATGTAATTAAGTCATTTATGCATCTCGTCATGGTGGGAAAAAAGCTGCGGTTATAACGGTCAGTATTGCATTGGTAAAGAGAAAGTCGATCAACACTGCCACGTAATTTTCGGCCATGTGCTTCATATCTCATCGGTGGAATCAAAGTAGCCAAAGGAGAAGATGGTGTGCATTGTATTTTTTTTAAAGTTTTGAGGCACAGCTTTTGTCTGTTATCAGAAAGACGTGGTAATATATCTTATCAGCTGCAAATTTCATCTTCATAGACCGTTTTGCTGTTAAAGTTGACGGAAATGACGTCATATCGGGAATCTGTCTACATGAAAACATCTTTACAAATGCCCGATTTGACGTCATTTCCGTCAACTTTAACACCAAAAAAGCCTATGAAGATGAAAATTTCAGCTGACAAGATATATCACAATTTATCTCACGAGAATCCATAGATTACAAATATGTTAAATCCCCACAGACGTTATAGGCACTTTAAAGATAATTTAGGATCTATTGTGGCTGCTTAAGTAGCCCATACCAACTGATATATTTCTGGTTTTATGATTTGTCACAGTAATGTAATATGCAAGTTACAGTAGCTAGTTTTGAGCCAAATTGTAACCATTTACTGCACAATTGGGATGTAAAATTAATAGCATTAAACATTTGGTAACCTGTAGACTGTTTTCTACAGGAAGGATATTGGCTAAAATCCTGCTCTCCCTGGAAGATTTGATTTTCTATATCTATGCAATGATAATTTAAAAACCAAAGCAATCATTATATATGAGCATTGATGTGTACTTATGTAGGATATTTAATGAATCTTTGTATGGTAATTTTTATGTAAAGGATACATTCTATTGGCTTTTCTGTCAGAAAAATATTTATTGATTATTCCTATTGTAACGCTGCAAAGTTATTTCTTAGTATAAATGTAAGTTTTCTACTTGTAAATAACTCTGCTTCAGTTGAGGAAACAGATAATATTCCTACTGGATGGTGATAAGCTGTGTCCTGCTAATTGCATTTTAGTAATAGCAATTAGCAATTATATATATATTTTACATTATATTTTACTTGCAGAGTTAGTTCCACCTCTGCAAACTCTCTGAAAATGCTATTACTGTAAAAGTACAATATGAGGTTCTTACAGCTAAACTTAATCTTAATTGGCTTTTTTACTCTTGTGTTGTAGAATGATACCGACATTGACATTTTGAGTAAAGTGAAGGATTGTTCCTCTCCAAAACTCCTCTCAACTGGAGATATAGAAGACAGTGACACTATATCCACGTCACTCATTGCAGAAGGATGGTGGTCATCAAATTTAAGAATCAAAACATTTTAAATAGTAGAGTGCTGTGTATGCAGAATTTTAGATATATAGCAAAGTAAAAAGGTAGTAAACTGTAAACAAAATACTAACATTTCGAGTATAGCCTTTCATCAGTCTTATACTTATAGTAATATCCGAGTAATGATATCATATATAAGAGTCTTACTCTGACGAAGGACTCCGCTCGAAACGTCAGTATTTCGTTACTAAAACCCTTGGCAGTTTACCACCTTTTCACTTTGCAAAACATTTTAAATGCTGTTTTATGTTTATTGTCGGTATTTTACGCCTTTGATGCAGAATACCCGAAAGGAACCACCTGCAGTCATAGCAAAATCATATGGGTATAGAAAACTTTTTATCCAATTTGTGAACTATATTATAGCTATTATATTTTATGACTCTACTATTATAAGACGATTACATTATTTTAAGATTGCTAAATAAATTATTTGTTGTCATTTGCTTATACTAACTTTATTTTGCACCATACAACTATAGTCAAGATTAAAATTGGTTAAGGTTAAATTGATAGATTCAACCAATTTACGAATTGGTTGAATCTACCAATTTATTTCCAACCGATTTAAATCGGTTAAAAATCCGATATTTAACCGATTTTAATCAGTTATCTCAGATTCATGCATGTGACCAATAATTATTGGTTGCAACAACCAGTATTTATTAGGTTGAAACAACCAATATTTATTAGGTTGTAACAACCGATATTATTAGGTTAAACAACCTAGACTATTTCGGTTGAAACAACCTATTTTTAACTGGTTCTCTCAGATTCACCTAGGTAACTGTTTTTTTTTGGTTGTTTCAACCGGTCATTTTTTACAGTGTACAACGTACTATATTGTTCTAACATCAAGTTCTTATGTCTCACCCGTCCGCTGGCCAGGTTCTAAGTTTGTCCCTACATATTTAATCACTAATATCCCTCATATATAATCGTTAATATCCCTAATATTTAATCATCAATATCCCTAATATTTAATCACTGTTATCTCTCATATTTAATCACTAATATCTCTCATATTTAATCACTAATATCTCTCATATTTAATCACTAATATCCCTAATATTTAATCACCAATATCCCTCATATTTGATCATTAATATCCCTAATATTTAATCACTAATATCCCTAATATTTTATCACTAATATCCCTAATATTTAATCACCAATATCCCTCATATTTAATCACTAATATCCCTCGTATTTAATCACTAATATCCCTAATATTTAATAACTAATATCCCTAATATTTTATCACTAATATCCCTCGTATTTAATCACTAATATCCCTCATATTTAATCGTTAATATCCCTAATATTTAATCATCAATATCCCTAATATTTAATCACTGATATCTCTCATATTTAATCACTAATATCTCTCATATTTAATCACTAATATACCTAATATTTTATAACTAATATCCCTAATATTTTATCACTAATATCCCTAATATTTAATCACTAATATCCCTCATATTTAATCACTAATATCCCTCATATTTAATTACTAATATCTCTCGTATTTAATCACTAATATCCCTAATATTTAATCACTAATATCTCTCATATTTAATCACTAATATCCCTAATATTTAATCACTAATATCTCTCATATTTAATCAATAATATCCCTAATATTTAATCACTAATATCCCTAATATTTTATAACTAATATCCCTCATATTTAATAATAATATCCCTCATATTTAATCTCTAATATCCCTAATATTAATCACTAATATCCTTAATATTTTATCACTAATATCCCTAATATTTAATCACCAATATCCCTCATATTTAATCACTAATATCTCTCATATTTAATCATTAATATCTCTCATATTTAATCACTAATATCCCTCATATTTAATCACTAATACCCCTCATATTTAATCACTAATATCCCTAATATTTTATCACTAATATCCCTCATATTTAATCACCAATATCCCTAATATTTAATCACTGATATCTCTAATATTTAATCACTAATATCCCTCATATTTAATCACAAATATCCCTAATATTTTGTCACTAATATCCCTAATATTTAATCACCAATATCCCTCATATTTAATCACTAATATCCCTCATATTTGATCACTAATATCCCTCATATTTAATCACTAATATCCCTCATATTTAATCACTAATATCCCTCATATTTAATCACTAATATCCCTAATATTTAATCATCAATATCCCTAATATTTAATCACTGATATCTCTCATACTTAATCACTAATATCCTTCATATTTAATCACTAATATCTCTCATATTTAATCACTAATAACCCTAATATTTAATCACTAATATCCCTAATATTTTATCACTAATATCCCTAATATTTAATCACTAATATCTCTCATATTTAATCACCAATATCCCTCGTATTTAATCACTAATATCCCTAATATTTAATCACTAATATCCCTAATATTTTATCACTAATATCCCTCGTATTTAATCACTAATATCCCTAATATTTAATCACTAATATCCCTGATATTTTATCACTAATATCCCTAATATTTAAACACTAATATCCATCATATTTAATCACTAATATCTCTCATATTTAATCTCTAATATCGCTAATATTTTATCACTAATATCCCTAATATTTAATCACCAAAATCCCTAATATTTTATCACTAATATCCCTCATATTTAATCTCTAATATCCCTAATATTTTATCACTAATATCCCTAATATTTTATCACTAATATCCCTAATATTTTATCACTATTAGCCCTTATATTTAATCTCTAATATCCTTAATATTTTATCACTAATATCCCTAATATTTTATCACTAATATCCCTAATATTTAATCATTAATATCTCTCATATTTAATCACTAATATCCCTCATATTTAATCATTAATATCCCTAATATTTATCACTAATATCCCTCATATTAATCTCTAATATCCCTAATATTTTATCACTAATATCCCTAATATTTAATCACCAATATCCCTCATATTTAATCACTAATATCTCTCATATTTAATCATTAATATCTCTCATATTTAATCACTAATATCTCTGATATTTAATCACTAATATCCCTCATATTTAATCACTAATATCTCTAATATTTTATCACTAATATCACCAATATCCCTCATACTTAATCACTAATATCCCTCATATTTAATCACTACCCAGCTAGCACACAACGTAATCACAACGTTCGTAAAAGGTTGTGGTTTGGTTAGGTCGGACCTTACACGTATTTATATTAAATTACATAGAGGTGTCATAAACCTTGTTTTCCTTACACGTATTTATATTAAATTACATAGAGGTGTCATAAACCTTGTTTTCCTTACACGTATTTATATTAAATTACATAGAGGTGTCATAAACCATGAAAGAACGTTGTAGCAACGTTGGGATCTAACGTACGGCAGGAACGTTCATATAACGTCTCCTCGACGTTGGGTATTATATTACACATAGGTGTCATTAAACCATGAAAGAACGTTCTAGCAACGATGGAATCTAAGGTTATCAGTAACAAAAAATGTTTGTATAGATTAAATATCTTTTTAGAATAACTGCTTGAATTTGAACGTTGAAATTATTTGATAGCAAACATTGTTGTTTGAGAAACGTTCGAATTCCGTAGGTTACTCAAAAACGTTCTGAAAACATTCACATGCAGTACGTTGTGTCTGTGACGTTCGGGCATGTCACAAATTCTGCGCGGCCGGAAATGCTTGGTTTGGGTGACGGACGCCACGCTTTCACGCATTATTCATTCAGAAGCCGAAGGTGTGATACACGTTTCAATTACAAGTTAGTCGATTATTTGGTCTTCAATGCTTTATTCATCCGTGGTTATGAAAAGCCATATAATCCATTTTAAGGTAAGTAAACGTCTAATCAGTGAAATATTTTGATCAGAGAACGCCGTTTCCTTATTTTTGTTGTTCTGTAATGCTAATTATCATCTTAAATTACTAAACATTCAAACGGTTGACTGTAACGGTTGACGCAATGACGATCGATATGCTTATTTTCAAAATAATTTGTGAATGTTCATGGTAACGCATGAGAATAGGAATGATAGGAAATAGCTATGAATGTATTTATAAATCATACAAACTGTCTCTTATAGAATCGTCAAGCTATTAGTATGAATGTGGCAGAAGATCAGGAAGATGACGTCTGAGAGCATTTCACCAATATAATAAGTTAATTGTTGTTAATAAGAAACAATAAAAAGCATTTGTGTGTTCAGGACTTTCGGTGTGATATTTTGTTTTATAATGTTAAGTTTTTCCAAGTATGCTGAACAATTGTTGCACATAATATGGTCAGAAAATATATCCGAAGATCTCACGTGGCGACACATGGAAAACCTATGAATTGAAAATCTTTCATCAGTATCTTCGTTATAGAAGCTAAATTTCTTAGCGATTTTTTCTTAGAGATTTTTTCTTAGCGATTCAATTTCTTAGCAATCACGTCAAGCGGTAAATGTTAATAATATGTATTACATTCACCACTTGGCCGTGATGCTTTCCGCATGGCCATTGTTGTGTCAATGTGATGAATAAAATGATTTTAAGTGGACTTTGTAAATAGCAAAAAATATCAATCTTTTCAAGTCCGAAAGTGAAAACAAGTAGAAGTTTCCGATCTTCTGGGTTGGCGGCAAAATAAACAAGACTGATTAATAGATCAACCTTCTTATACCGAAATTTAAATTATGAAATGTTTTTCGTCCGAGATATATTTAGCAAGAAATGACGAAATTGTTACCATGGCAACTAACTGATTTTCATATATCAAATACAAACTGATTTTAAGATATTCCGACGACGATATATTTTGAAATACTGACTCTACGAACTCATGCTATCAAATGAAAGATTGAATAACAGACTCAGGGATACGTACAAAAATATTTTGTAACGGATTGCCAACATCTTTAAAAAATAGGTACGCAGTGCGAACAGGCGGAGACTGATTTGGGAATAGATGATGATGGTAGTTCTAATTAAAAATTGTACTTATTAATTCTAGCTGTAGCGAATTTAGTTCAAAAAATAAATGCAACAGAAGTGCAACGTTTCAAACCAAAATAAATTTAGCTGTAGGTGAATTAAATTTGACAGGTTCTGTGTCGCATGGAGTGGCAGTTTGACCTTCGTCTCAAACGGGAAAAGTACGACGAGTAGAAAAGGCGATAGAAAGCAAACACAGTGACACACTGAATACAATAAAATTTGTCAATACAACATACTGAATACATTTAATTTGTTAAATCCACATTAAATACTTTCGGAAACCCGAAAATTTAAAATATTACATATACAAGTATACAATTTTATGCACATGTTTTATATTTCTGGAAACATGTAAAGACTTCAAACGATAGAATTCTGTTCAATATATGACACTATTGAATACTGTTTTTGGTAACCAAGTCCTGGAACACAATGTTTATTGGCAAAAGCATGTAGGCGTTGCTGCTTACAACAGAACAATCTCGTACCCAGACCCAATCATCCCCAGCCGCGCGGGAAATGCGAATGGCTCTGGGACAATTCATTCGAAATCCCCAACAATTGGGGGATTTTGAGACATGCGTAGTCACTATTTCGTACTTCGGCCTTTTCGAGGCCTGTTCATTTAAACAACAAAGGCAATCTTTTATACTCTGTGACAAAGGTATATTGATCATGGAGTGTCACGGAATACACACTGGCATGTCGGCGCCTTCAGTTAATCGTGAATTTCCGCTTGTCATCAGGTGCGGCTTTTGCTGTGGTTGCGCACTTTGGGCACATCCGAAAATCTGTCGACTGATTTCAAAATTATGACGATTCGTAAAATACCCGTACCCTGCTTCATCAATGGAAATCTTTATTTTCATCCTGTGGATGTAGTAAACCAATTTGTATATACAAAAACGTTGCACTGTGGATTACTCTGAACATAAATTGAAAATGTATCATGTTCATTGAAAAACCAATTGATTTAGGATAGTAAAATGATCTTGCATTTTTGTAAGAATGATCAGAATAGGATCTGTTATGCATTATTTACTTAGTTCCCCCAAAAATCTATAATTTGGAATGAGAGACCCTCCATCTTGAATCCAGGAATTAAATAAGCCCCATGAGAACTTTTACAACACAAAAATTGAAAGACAACATAATTAATATCTATCCACTTCTACTTATAGTGGCCTACCATAATTTTACTTTGTTTAATGCAAAACAATTTATGAGCCCATGCAGTTCAGCAACTTTGGCATGGATGGATTAAAAAATATAACTCACAATGTTAGTTTCTGACTGCTCCAACTGATCTCTTAGTATAGACATGGATTAAAAATACAGAAAACATTTTGACATTGATGTTTCAATTAACTTACAGTAACCATCAATAAGTTTCCTGATGACTGCCAGTTGATCGAAATATAAATATTAAAATGTTTTTATATTATATATATAAATAATAAATGTTTTTTTAAATGGGCAGCAGGCGCGGACTGGACTAAAAATATTTACCGGTAAATGGCAACTGGAGGGGTCCACCATAATACAATGTCAATACTCAGCAGAGCCGTAGCCGCTCAGATAGCATTGGCGCGAGAAATCCTTCTAGGGGTCCAGGGGCATGCCCCCGCGAAAATGTTGAAAATTGAGGTTCTAAAATGGCGTTTCCGGCATTCTGAAATTATTCTGACCCCAGATATACATCGAAAATAATGCAAACTCGTGGAGGTTGGAACGAGTGGGGGACGCGTACTTGGTGTGACCATATGCAACGTTCTTCTAACGTAGAGGCGAAATGAGCCTGGTACGAGATATGCATGCTTGAGTAGATGCCTTAATTAAAATGGCTTTCGAAACAGTGCAACTGCTTCTATCATCCGATATCAGTCACTATTCAGTTTAAGTATTTCTGAAAAATTTATGTTGCATGAAATTATTGGTGCGATAAATGTCGCACTTGTCGCACCGGTGGCTACGGCCCTGCTCAGGTAGCCATCTCTATAGCCGAGGAACTTGACTTCAGACTTGCAAACTCAAAACTGAATTTTTATACCAAAACATTATTTTAGTTTACCCTCTTATAGAACTTACTTCGGATGAGCAGGGGCCCACACAAGGACAGGAACAAGGGGCCCACACAAGGACAGGAACAAGGGGCCCACGCAAGGACAGGAACAAGGGACCCACACAAGGACAGGAACAAGGGGCCCACCGGGAAATCTCCTGGTGTCCCGGTGGGCAGTCCGCGCCGATGGGCAGATTGGAGCCAAATTTACAAGGGGGGAAATATTTTTCAAGAGGGGGAGTATTTTTAAAGGAGGGCAAATTGCCCCCTTTCCTCTAAAAGAAACCCTGTTTAATGTCAATTCCATGCCAAAGATATTAGAGCTGTGCCATCGGTCAATATCCATAATCGATTAATCATTGTCAACAATCGATTAATCGGATTCAAAAATTATCACATGTTGCCACTGTTTGTCCCTCAAACGAAGGAGTGCTTTTTTACTAAATTTCCCCACTGGTGAACTTTCAGCATTAGTTGACGTGGCTGGTTGATAAATTGTGGAGGGGCGTCTAGCCAGTAAAATGCTCGTGAACATTGGTAGTTTTGTTGTGATGTTGGTTTATTGCATCCTGACAAACAAAGCATGCATTTTGTTGTTTGATTCTGGACAATAAAATGTTTCCTGACAACGCTTCTACTTCAAGACATGAACGACAGTTTTCAGCAGTGTCAGTGAAGGAAAGGGGGATATTTAATAAACAAACTGTGAGTTGCATGTAAATATTTTAAACAAACTTTTCACACTGTGACTTTGAACTTTGATCTAGCGTTCCAATGCATAGCGTTGCGATGCAACGACAATGTTATTCTTTCCAATTATTTTTAATTCCAGAACTAAAGTCATTGCAGTATCATGCTGTTGACTGTTAGTAGTAGTAAAAGGCCGATTCTGACTCACTTTTGAAAAATATCTGAGTCAGCACTTTTCAAAAATCTCTTCCTCAGTATCCCAATCGGAATACTGACTCACTTTTCAAAAATCTCTTCCTCAGTATCTCAATCGGAATTCTGACTCACTTTTGAAAAATCTCTCCCACGTGTTCATCACATGTTCAAGAACTAATCTTCAGATTTCAAACCCAAGAAGTTTGAGATTTCCGAAATGCCGAATTCTAGTAGTCCTTCCCTTCAGCTCGTACCTCGCTTCCGGTCAGGTCGTGTTGATATTTTGTATCCAAGATGGCGTCGATTTTCTAAAAGTCTTCAATCTCTTTGTGTCCCAACGCTAAAGTTCTAATCCTGTCTGGTAGTATATACCGCTTGTCGTCGTTGCTACTCAACGCCTTCTTGTTGACTGTCTCAGTATAGATCTCATGCTTCCTACTCCTAAAGCCATTCATCTTCCTCATCTGTGACTTCCCACTGAAGACACACTCTTTGTAGTCCTCGAACATTATTGTGTTCTTCACCACGTTCTTCTTCACCCCCTTACACTTCTTGACATCACCCCTCAACGTCTTGCAAGCGTACGGCTTAGCCCTCAACCCTACAAACTCTAACACCTGTTCACCCATGTTCTCATCCTTCATCATTCCCAACACCTTCTTGTTATATCCCACAGGTATCTCTGAAGGGTGGTCTTTAGCATATCCACTGGTGTCAAACCTCTTCTCCACATCACCACTGATATCCTTATAGAAGTCTTTCGTCTGGATCTCATACATAAGACTATCCGTGTCTGTGAAGAGTAGACTAGCTTTGTCTCCATACTTTGGTTTGATGTAGTCGTAGTGGAACTCGTACATCACAGTCTTACTCAGATCCAAGATGCTCATCCCTAAGTAGACCGGCTTGTTAAACACTACTTTAGTTCTCTTGATTTGAACAGCTACTAGACTCTCATCGAAAATAGTTCTATGATGAAAGTTAGGTTTAGTCACTAGTTTACTCATCTTCTCAACATCACTCACAAGTCTAATATCTACTCTATTTCTAATGTTCTCCATGGTCTTTCCAAAGACGCTGTTGTTCATCAGTTTGAAGAAGTCTTGTTCGAAGCTGTTCTTAGCTTGTGTTCTCAAGTTGGTGTTGAGCGTGATGTACTCTTTCATCCAGGCTGACTCTCTAAACGTGATCCCTCTGTGAATTTTAGTCAGCTTCAACCCCAACCTCAAATACATCTCGAGATTCTTCTTGTGGAGGACGTAGTTCTTCTTGTCATTCAAATTTGGGATAAGTTTCTCTATGTTCTCAATCATCGTTCTCTCAGGGGCCAGAGGATAGTCGTTGTGTAGGTCGTGCAACTCAGATGGATAATCCAAGTCCACTTCCAGAATACACGGTACGTCCCTCCATTTCTCCAAGTCCTCTATCCATTTGAACTCACCAGTTGGAAGAGACTCACTCATTGCACAACCGTACAAGTTGTTAGCATCCAAGTACGGGAGGAACACACTAGGTTTCGCAGGGTCAAACATAGTATCTCCTGTATGCTCGGTCTCTCCCTTCGCTACGCTAGTCCCTCCCTTCGCTGCGCTCCGGTCAGGTCGGTCGGGTGCGTTTTTCATGTAGTCCATATACTTATTGTTCGCTTTAGCGTACCTACGCGTGATGGTGGACACTCCTCCTCTGATACCCTTCTCTATCATCAACAACATATCGATGTCTGTCAACAAGTCTAACTCCACTTTCGTTGTCTTGAACAACGCGTCCCAAGACAGTCCTGGAGAGGTATAGTACCACGACGGATCCAGTCCGTAGTTCACCATACACACCTTCCTGAAGTTCTCGAACACGTCCTCTAAATGTATCATATCCGTTTTCAAATACAGATCGTGGTACTCCTCCATGGTCTTCATCCCAAACGACTCCCACACCGACTTTGCGTGTGTGTAGTCCTTGTCTGAGATCCCAGAGTCTGTGAGTCTGCTGTAGAACATCTCTTTTGGAGGTAGTTCAGGATCACTCAGTCTCTCCAGACAGTCCATGTACTCGTATGGGTACACTCCCTTCCTAGAGACGAGATCGAACCCATCACCAAAGACTTTCCTGGTGGAGATCAGCTGCTCCTTCTCCAAGTTGCTCACCAGCCTATCGAGACCACTAACCATGAATTTGAAGCTGTCTACAAATCTTAGTTCCCTAGCGATCTCCTTCTCTTTACCATCCTTGTCTGTGTAGTGATCCACAACTATCTTCTTGCTGAACGAGATGTACTTCTCTTCATTACTTGGTATACAGCTCACTTCACCTTCACTCTTACCAATACTTTTTACGAATAGATGTGCATCATACCCTGAGAGATTGTGGAATACAACTGGAATAAACTTAGGTACTTGAAACTTGAGATTACAGCTGTTGTGAGCAGCACCTCTGAATTTTCCTGTGAAGTGACAGTGGTCTCTAACCTTATAGTCTTTTGGATTCGTGAAGTCTTTCTCACACAACCAACATACTTTAGATTTCTCGTAGATCTCTTTCTCTTTCTTCTCGTAGATCATCTCCTTGACTACCATAACTTTATCATAGATCCTCTTCACCGTACTCTCCAACTCAGACACGAAGATGTCAGCTAAGTTCTCATCTGACTTTTGCTTAGTGTACAACACTGGTTCTTCCCAGTGTAGGTTGTCGTCGAAACACTTTACGTGGTAGCAGAACCCTGATGAAGTGTGATGTTGATAGACTGTCGTACTGCTTTTGGTTGGATCCTTCTCACAGGTGTCGATCTTCTCGATGAAGGATTCGAAGTCAGCGTATATCACAAACGGCACGTCTTGAGTCTTGTGGTTGCTATTGAACTTCACAATGCTTCCCTCTTTAGGCATTTCAGTCTTGATACTCTCCACGTTGGAACAGTACTCCTCATGTTTGCTAAGGGAGTCTTCACTCTTGAAATTATTTAGACAACGATAGCAAAAGAGCATTTCATGTCCATGTTTGTTAACCTTAGCACTAAGTAGTCTACTCATATCCTTAATCCACATGTAGTGAGCTTTCTCACCTTCTTTGTAGTATAAGAGGTTCACGGTGTCTCTCCTGTTACCTTGAATTAGGAGAGGATATACTTCATATTCTTCATACCCAAAGACGTTGATATCAATATCATTGTTCTTAGAGAACGTCTTTATCTCTTTCAGTGGTGTAGCGAATGTAATTCCAATCCAGTTGAGTGTCTTGGAGAACTCCTTGAGTTTCTTACTAATCCTCGCTTGATTCTTACACTCTTCCATTCTAGCCACTGATACTGTCCATTTGAAACACTCCTCATCATCCTTGTTTTGAACGTTGATTATTGCTTTCTTCCTAATCAGCTTGCTCGGTGTAGGTAGATAAGATGATCCACTTATTGGTTTGAACTCATTGACATGAATTCTCAGTACTTTGACAGATTCCAATCTCCAGCTACTTCCTCTCTTCAAGAAGCTCGCAAAGCTTTCTAGGATCTTCCCTGTTGCATTCTTGTAGATCTCATCAAAGTCTGATCCAGGTGTTACAGTCTCTATGAGCGAATGGAAATGAGCGTTGTCATAGTCGTCTTTATCTTCGACTGTCCTAACCATGACACACTCCAGGATGAGCTTCGTTTTCATGCTCTTTCTTTCCCAAATAGTGAGCACTGATGGTTTCGCGTCTTCTAAGAACGTTTGAGGGTCAACCTTCTTTGGTGCTTCCACGGTGTAATCTTCTACGAAGTTTTTTAGTGCACTCTCTGTCTTTGTCACTTTTAACTCTTTTTTATAAAGGGACATCACCTTCTTTGAGATGACTGAGATCACTCTCTTTATCGGCTCTGGAGTGTAACTCACGAGCCAGTCGAACCACTCATTCATCGACTCTCTGGGTGGGATTTTATCTTTCAACTTAGCGGCTGACGGAGTCATCACTTCAGCACTCAAGTTAGGAATAGGTTCATCAAGTATATTTGTCATTGTATCTTTATTATATGTATATCTTTTTCCTTAAATAAAAATCAATTTTAAAAATATTTTCTTTTTAAAATCTATTATTTACGAAATGTATACACCACGTTGTCTCTACACAAACCACGTTGTTTCTCGATCTTCCAGGTAATTGAACCTGCAAACAAACCAAAATGGTTAGCAGTTTCAAATATACTATTAAAGACTGTCTCTTCTCCAGTGGTGTTATTTGTCATTACTATTTTTTGTGCTAACTTTTTCTTTTTACAATGACTGAATCTTGTTGGTTCTTCTGACTCTAACCCAAGTAGTTTCAAGTAGTTTGACTTCTTCGTGTTAGAACCGATCTTGACTTTACGTTCTTTAGCAAGTGCTCTTAATTCTTTTAATGTGTAAAAAGTCATACTTTATTATAGAGTCATTTCTTTAAATTATCGATTTCAACTCGTTTTGAGTCAATGTGTATCCCTCTCACTTTCACTTCAGCTCGCTCAATATCAAACTTTTTCATCCTTGTATTAAAACCATAAGTGTTGTCCAGTTTAATGTATACAACATCTTTGTACCGACATGTTCTAAACCCTTTGACTGTACTTTGAGTATTTTTCAAATGTAATAAACTTGATTCTACGATTTTATCTAACTTTTCAAGATCGTTTTGACAAAGTGTTAAACCTATACTCCATACGTTGAACTTGTTTTGATAACCAAACGATCAACATTTTTCAAACACTAAATTAGGTGTTGTGATTTTTAACGATGCAGTATCGTAATAGGATCAAAAGTTATACTCGTTTCTTTAAATGTCTTTCTTGTCTTATAGTAAGATAAGAAATCGTACTTGTTTACTCCCAATTAACTAGATCACTATCATCTTTTAGTTCATTCAATTCTCTTAACATTTCTTCTCTCTCTTCTCGCTCAACTTTTGCAAGATGATTCTTTAGGAGACATTTTACTAGTAAAGACTCAGATTTTCTTCTCACCATGTTTTTATATTCAATACCATTTCTTTAAATACTTTATCAATTCTTATCTTAAAAAAGATAAGAATTTTTTTTACTTCTTTTTCTTGAAGAGATTTACCCTTTTCTCTTTTTTCAACTTCGCTTTGCTCACATTCACCAAATAGGGCTTAATCTGAAGAGAGACACATTTCCCAACATATATGTTGTCGAAAGCTAGAGCCACTCTGACATCGCATGGAGTTTTTATGTATTTAGTACAACTAACTTCGTCATCTGAGTCCTCTTCCACATCTTCATCCATAACATCTATGGACTCTGAGAATGTGGTGTCTTCTTGGAGTTTCAACCACAAAGTGTCTTCATTTTTTAAAACTACATTCAAATCACAACCCTCACCTAAATGTTTGTCGCACGCTTCTTCGATCAAATTTACCGCTTGAACAACCTCTTCAGAAAGTTTTAGTGGAATTGTTAAAGAGGTCTTTGAAAATCTTTTGTTTTCGAATACACCCCCGGCCGAGTAACATTTGCCAGTTGAGATTATTAAAGGACCTGTACTTCCATCCTCGTATTTCACTTTGATATTTATCCTCTCAAAACTTCCTCCAGGAAATTTTATAGCTTTAGTTTTCGAGAAGATTATGTTCTCGCTCTTTAGACTCTGGAGACTGGTTAACTGTGCTGACATTGTTTGTTCTTACTATACCATCTTACTTCCTTAAATAGTTTATCAGTTTATATCCAACCCATCCCACCGCAACTCCTTCTACTACTAACATATAGTTTTGCATTTCAGTTGAGAGTTTATAGTAATCTCGCAACGTAGGTTCAGAACCAAACGTACTTCTCAGCTCGTCGAGCGCTAAATTCGTCTCATTTATACTTTTGTTCGCATCTGACAATTCCTGTCTGAGCTCTTGTACTTTATTTCGCCGATTTATTTCATTTTCGCTCCATATTTCTCTATCTCTCGCTAGTTTCTCGCTGGCTAGATTATGTCTTTTCATTTCTTCACCATACCCATTGCTATCTAAACTCTTGAATAGGAAACCAGCACCAGCGAATGCGAACGCGTTAAAAAGTCCACCTACCATCATCGTCATGTCTTTATTTTATATAATAAATGAACGATCTTGAAAAGTTAAACCAAGATATTATAGAGTTGACCAAAAGAATGGAAATAGAGAATGATAGACGCCAATTCTCAAATTTTTTAAAACGTGTTTGTTTGAAAACTCTTATTATCGCGTTGGTATACTACTATTAACTTGTAAGTAAAATGTAAGTAAAATAAATTTACTTGTAAGTAACTCTAAGTAACTTGTAAGTAAAATGTAAGTAAAATAAATTTACTTGTAAGTAACTCTAAGTAACTTCTAAGTAAAATGTAAGTAAAATTAATTTACTTGTAAGTAACTCTAAGTAACTTGTAAGTAAAATGTAAGTAAAATAAATTTACTTGTAAGTAACTCTAAGTAACTTCTAAGTAAAATGTAAGTAAAATAAATTTACTTGTACTTGTACTAATAAATGAGTGATCCACAGATAACTAGCAGTGATCCCGTGAAGATTAAAGATCCTAAAAAAGTTGAACGAGGTAAAAGACTCGGTGCTATAAGCAAAGCGGCTAAGGAAAAGAGGAAGGAGGCTCGTGAGAAACTCGATGTGGAGGAAAGTGGTAGTGTTAACTATACACTCGTTCTTGGCGTGCTTGGGGTGGTCTCAGCCGCTGGATATTTTTTCTTCAAGAAACCAGTCGACCAGAGCAACCCAACCGGAACGACCAAACGAAGGGACCAAGTACCCGTTAAGAAAACTCCTACGAAACTAGAGTCATTTGATTAGTATATAATAAAGGATGACAGATGTTAAGAACGAATTGTACGACACCTTACTCTACACCGCAGCTGGAGTTGGTGTAAGCATGATCTCTAAGAAAGCGTTTGGAAAGTCACTTGGGGCTCCAGACACTATCGAAGGAACATTGAAACTCGTCGTCGCCGTCGCAGCTGGTACTCTTGCTGTGAAGTACGCTCAGAAGATGAAGTTTATTCCAGACAGTCCATTCAAGTAGATTCATTAGTAATTTTCCAAAACCTAAGGGTTTGGAAAATAATTTTACTGAACAAGAGAAATCTTGTAAATAATGAGAAGACTAAATGATACCGAGAATACAGTGAACACGATATTCACTACAACTAAACTGATAATAACTGTATCCATGTTTGTTTCGATTTGTTCCGGTGGATGAGTTGGGATACTCAACACATTTGTAATTAAAAACAACAAAAGTAATACGTTCATTTATCAATGTGATAAAACATTCTCAAACACCACATGATCAGAATAATGATAGGTGTAGATATTAAACTGCAAATAACATGTGTTTTAACAAAATTCAACACCACACCAATGAAGATCAACAATAAGATAACACCACCAATAATGAGTAAGATTTTGTTTGTCTTACTCATATCAAAGATACCATTTCTCTGAGTTGTTCGTTCCGGTAGTCCCTCGGTCGGGTGAGTTGGGATGCTCAACACACTTGTAATTAAAATAAGCAAAAGTAATACGTTCATTTATCTATTACACTTCTTCATTGATCTTAACATCTTGTAAAGCTTCATTTATTTGACGTTTGAGAGAGCGATCTGCCACTATCTTCCTCATTACTCGCTTAGCTACTTGGTGAAATGCTTGCAAGGCTAGCAGAGCGACAGTTCCACAAGTGGTGTACAGGATAATTTGATCCGTTTCTTGAGTGAACGGAGGGAATATTTCTAGAAAGAGACTTGTACTGTTCATTTATTATATGCTCATTTTAAAAATGCAATTGCAGGTGCTTGAGGTGGTGCTTGTAGAGTAGTACCACCCACGTTGTACTCTTTCATCATTTATTTGTTTATCTTACTAATATCTTCCGATTCCAATAGTCCTTTCACTATTTTCAAACCATATATACATCCTGTGAAAGTCTTAGAAAAACCAGAGCTCCTCGTCAGATTTCTATCATTCGTGAAAATAGTAGAGTACTGAGATCCGATACTTTTAAAATTTGCCTCAAACTCACTATCGGTAGAGATTATATTATTCACTCTCACATGACTCCCCGTCATCATCCAGTGAGCTGAGATTATATGTTTTTCTGTTCTCAAGATACCACTCGGGTATGTACAATTGTACTCCACAGCTGGTTGTTAGAACTACTTCTAATAGCAATAAACTTATCATAACCACCATCATCGTTTCCAACGATATACGCCCATTTTCCCGTCATTGGTGGGAATAGCATCTTAATCACCACGAATATACTCACGTTTACCTCGACGAGTCTCGGACATTCAAAAAACATCGTTTGTTTAGCTCTTAGCGTATCAATGCTGGAGACAGCGTAATCTGCAGTCGTACCATACTTGATAGGAGATTTTCTGTATACATCCTGGTGAAAGTAGGAATCACCGTCTCTCACGATCTTGAGTCTATTATAATTTAAATTTCCATCTAATCTGTGAAAGAGCGTGCTGACATTGTCATTTGCTCTAGTGACATTTATGTTAAACAAGACTCTTCTTGACTTATCATGTTTCTCCAGTTCATTTGATTCTACATTTCCGAAGTGTATACTCATTTATATTATAATATGAACTTGCTCACCATAATTCCAACCATAGCAGCAGCTCTCATGACAAAAAGATTAGTGGTCTTCACTCGGTCCCTTCCTTCGATCGTTCCGGTAGTCCCTTCGGTCGCTTGGCCCTTCCTTCAGCTCGTACCTCGCTTCGCTGCGCTAGTCCCTCCCTTCGCTGCGCTCCGGTCAGGTCGGGCGAGTCGTGAAAGTTTAACTTGTTATTATACCCAAAAGTCATTCCACTCTCGGTAGACTCCCTCAAAAGGTTGTTGTAACCTGGGACTGGTTTTTTCAATAGAACCATACTCCTCGGTATCAACCAGGTGTTGGGTGTCACTGCCATGTCTAGCTTGACGTGAGTGTCTTTTATAGCCTTATTCATAAGACCAATCCATACGGAAGGTGAGTACTGAACAACTGCATCTTCGACAATGTCTCTAAAAACTTGTTGAACCTCTCTTGCACTCGCTCTGCTACCTACAATGGTTTGTCGTGACTTCGCTTGAGCACCTAGTATTGCATACATGTAAACCTCAATAGACTGGTTCAACAACTCCTGACCTAACTCAGTTATACCGTTTGAGACTCTTGGACAATATCTTTTGTAATCTCCTTGGATATCTTTGATATGATTAACCCAAGGTCCACTCAGAGGAAGATTGCTTTTTAAGGTTCTATAGTCTGAAATGTATAGTCTAATGATGTCTGCGATGTCTCCTTTGTCAAGTCGGAACATTACCCTTCGCATGGTGAAGTATACATGGAATCGCATGAGACTTGTGATCTGCTTAGGAATCTCAGAGCTTGGGGTTAGGTTTTGCAATGAAACGCCTGACTTATATGTTGCAATGTACATGGAGGCTATCGCTTGATAGTAGCTTTTTGATAGAGTCCACACCGTGTTTATATTGTCCCCGTCCGGACCATCTTGAAAACGCTTCTTCGTGTCAATTACAATCTTAGGTAGATTAGACTTGAAGAAGTTCTGGTCGTCGATATAGATTGAAAAGTTATTCACTTGGTAGTTGATCACGTAGGGTGGAAATCTTTTAAACGTGTTGTCGTAATTAACCTTGTCTGTCAAAAGCAACTTTTGAACTGATCCTCCACTCCACCAAGTCTTTGGGAAGGGAGTGTTGTTATGAAGCCACTTCCACATACTCTTATCGTTCTTGAACGTGGTGCTGGTAATATCAGTGGAGAGTATGTCATTGTTCCGGAAGTATACATCCACTCTTGTCACGTCACCATTTTCTGATTGGACTGGATCAAACTCAAACTTACTCAACGTGGCGTGAGGGTACCTCCTCAGTAAATCTGACTTTGCCTTACGGACTGCACTGTAGTATTTATCCTCCATTTATTCTTATAATAAATGAAGAAACTAACTGTATTTATAGAAGGTAAGGAGAATACTGTTACTTTTGACAAAAGTATATCTATACCAGAGGGTAGTACTTTACTCGTGAAGAATATGTCTATATTCTGGAATTACAAGAACGTTTACACTGGATATAATGACACTGTTCAAGTTGGTTCAAACAAACACATTCTAGAAGAAGGTTATTGGGATTTCAAATATTTTTTGATTTGCAAAAATTTGCAGAAATTGGAATATTATTAAAAAGGAACTCTTACAATTCCACGTGTACAATAACCACCTCATCTCCTATCAAGCTGTATAAACTGTGAGAATTACTTGGTTTTGAACCAGACACTCTCATAGCCAAGACGAAGACCAGTCCAAATAAGGTAAATATTTGTAGAGGGTTGAGATTCGTAGAGCTTCATTGTGATACCCTCGTGGACGAAAGTATAAATACGAAAGGTAAAAGGAGTGGTTTAGTTGCTGTCTTACCTATGACAACATCATGGCTGCCAGTCTTAAATTAGCTCTCCGTATATATATAATCTTAATCTTATTAAACCTTAATATCCACAAGAATTGGCAAAGAAACAAGTCTTTAAGGTGTAATGTCCTTTATGGGGAAGTATTGGATGTGTACGAAGACACCAAATCCTGGCATAATCGGGAGTTCGTTCATATTCATAGACTGCACTTTAAAAGGACAGCTCTCGCTTCGAACCATTGTATACCGTATCCTTTGTTAAAATTTACGAAACATGGTTCTATCTGTGTGGTTCAGCCAGCAAAACTGTTCGTCGCAGACCTGGTTATTTGCATGGATGTGGCAAGCAATCCTGGCCCTTTTAAAAATGATGCCTTTGCGAATTATGGTTCGAATATATCTTCATCGTCACGGTCGGGTGCCATTGCTGTTAGTTATTCACGTTCCGAGCTACTGCGTTTAAAGACTATTAAGTATAATTTAAAATCATCTACAGTTGTGATATTGAAGAAACTCAATCTCTTCCACTTTCGTGGAGCAAGAGGAGGAAAGATCAAGTCGCCAATGAATGCAAATTCACGTATATCAACTTTACGACCAAATTTCAATCGATTCGGCATAACGAAACGTTTCGCTGGTCAAACCCGTAATCTTGTACCTATCAAACTACATAAGCCCTGTCCATCTAAACCAAAATATATCCCGGTCTGTATGGTCATCAATGCAAGATCCCTTGTAAAAGCCGATGCTGCAGCCGCTTTGTATGCTGAACTTAACCACAATAACATCGACATATGCATTATCTCAGAAACCTGGTTAAATAACTCTGTGGCTGATTATTTAGTCTGTCCGAGTGGATATACCATTTTGAGGAAAGATAGACAATGTCGAGTTGGAGGTGGAGTTGCTATTATCTGCAGAAATGATTGGTCTATTATTCATCTTGGCGACAGTTTTGATAATCTTTTTGAATGTCTTTGGTGTCAAATACAAACACCAAATTCATTATATCATATTGGAGCTGTATATCATCCTCCTGATTCAAATCAACAAACATCATTAGACCTAGTTGATCATCTGATTAATAGTGGTGAAACAATATTGAATGCTGACCCTAATGCTAGAATTATCATTGGTGGGGACATTAATCAACTCGATGTCAAGAATCTCCTTAACCAACTTTGCCTGAAGCAATTGGTAAAGGTACCCACTAGAGGCTCCCGCATACTCGATGTCTTCATCACTAATGTGCCCTTGCTATGGTCAAAAGTCTTAGTTGGAAACTGTCTTGTGCGCTCAGATCATGCGCGAGTAATTACTTACCCCCGTGTAAGGTGTAAAGCAGTAAGAAGAACTGTCACATTTCGAGATGTACGTGACCAACATAAGATAGCTATGGCACATGCCTTTGAGAAATGTGACTGGGAAGCCATCAAAACCTGTACAGATCCATCACAACAAGTTCAACTCCTACAGAATTTACTTGTTTCACTCCTTAATGAATACTTTCCATACAAATCAGTCAGAATGTCCAACCGAGATCCTCCTTTCATGTCACCTCTAGTTAAACTTCTTCTTAACATCCGTAAGAAAAACTTGCATAATAATAAAGAGGCTGCCAATCTACATTTTCAAGAGCGGATTAATAAACTTATTCGTATTAATCAGGCCAATGCAGTCAAGAAAGAACGACTAGAACATCCTAAAGCTAGCAAAAAATGGTGGGCAATAGTAAACACTATTACTGGGCGGAATGGTAGTATTGCTCCTATTAGTAACATTTTGGATCCTATGGATATAAATAAGTATTTTCAAGAAATCAATACTGATCTGAATTATGTTGCCCCTACTCCAGTTGACATTCCAGATGGCACACGTGTTCCAGTGTTATCAGTCTATACTGTACGGAACTTCTTACTCAACATCAAGCGTACAAGCTGTGGACCTGACGAGCTACCCTTTTGGTTTTGGCGGGATTATGCTTATGATCTGGCTCCCGTTGTTACTTCAGTTTTCAACTCTTCTCTTTACCATCAAGCAGTACCTGATTTATGGAAACTTGCCAACGTCTCTCCGATCCCAAAGGAAGCCCCTTTACTCGGCAATAATCAGCTTCGCCCTATCTCCGTTACTGATGTAATTATGAGATTATTTGAGAGAGTTGTGTGTAAGAGTGAACTATCTAATCTTAATACTGAAAGTATTAGTTCTGATCAATATGCGTATAAAAAGGGGATAAACTCCACCATGTCCCTTATTAATTGTCAGCACACATGGCTTCAACTGTTAGATAAGAAAGCTAGCTCGGTTAGAATTTTTTCATTTGATTTTAGTAAGGCATTCGACTCTGTCCCCCATGATATTATCTGTGATAAGTTGAAATTCTTAAACATTAATCCATACATACTTAACTGGATTATAAGTTTTCTCTCGGAGAGAAAACAGAGGGTCAAGGTTGATGGAATTCTTACTGATTTCTTACCTATTAATAAGGGCGTACCCCAAGGAACCATCCTAGGTCCCATTATCTTTTCAGTAATGGTAAATGACATTCAGGCCCTTTACCCAGTTCAAAACACCTTAATTAAATATGCTGATGACCTGACCCTAATTGTTCCATTTAGAGATGATTGTATTGACAGCTCTATTGAGGAGGTATCTAACATCAAGGCTTGGGCGGGGATAAATCGGATGGTTCTTAATTTGGGAAAAACCTGGGAAATGGTCATTCATGGTAATGTTCAAAAGCCCCTCCCGGACCCTATTGAAGATATTAAACGTAGAGATTTTCTCAAATTGTTAGGGATAACCTTTCAGGATAACCCAAATAACTGGGATAAGCACTTTAAATTTTTGATCACTAAAGCAAGTAGTAGACTCCATATATTACGGGTGTGTAAACACTATGGTTATACCAAGGAAGACCTAAATCTGCTTTTTAACAGTCTGGTTCTGTCCATTTTCTATTTCGGAGTTGAAGTCTGGGGTAGTGCTTATGACTCGAAGTATTTGAGCCAGATTGATAGCTTTCTTCGCCGAGCTTATAGATTTGGTTATATCTCTGACCTTATTACTATAAAAGAAATGATAGATGATAGAGACCGTAAGATGTGGAAAATGATTACAGCAAACCCATGTAACCCACTAAATGACTTATTGCCATGCAAGAGAACTCGTATACTGAGAGAACGAGGCCATGACTATATACTTCCTAAAGTAAGAACTGATCGCTTTAAACGAACGTTTATTAATAGATGCCTCTTCAACTTTATTTAATATAATATTAATTATTCTTGTTTATACATATACATATATATATATAAATATTTATATATATTAACTTACTTATTTCTGTAAAACTATCACGTTTGTTGATGGTTCCCTTGTTGATTGAGGATTAATAAAGACTACTACAACAGAGTCCGCGTTGAACGATAGCGTGACAAGGTACTCAGACGTTGAAAGTAGGGTTCCTATTTTCAGCGGTATATATAACAGTCTAACTTTTCACATAGAGACAAACATAGGTTATGTGAAAGATGTAGGCTCTGTCTTGTTTGATGTTTATATCATAAAAGATGAACAATGATGTAGTGATAGAGCAAGGTCTTAGAGGTTTGTACTACGATCCTGTGACTGGATATCAAAGTATGGAGAGACTTTACCAAAAAGCTAAAAAGGAGGGTCTTCACGTAAGTAGGAAATCTGTAAAAGAGTGGTTGAAAACTCAGGATACTTACACTCGATACAAACGTGTAGTTAGACGTCATGACTTTAGAAAGACATGGGTCTCTTATCTGGGAGAACAAGTCCAACTCGATCTTGTTGATATGGGGAAATATAAAGGTAAGAATAATGGCTACTATTGGATACTCACATCTATCGAGATTTTGAGTCGCTACGCTTTCGCTATTCCCGTGTACAGAAAAGACACGAAAAACATGACAAAGGCTGTGGGTGAACTTCTACGACAATTTCATGAAAGATTTGGAGTGTATCCAAAGTTAGCATAATTTGACGATGGACTAGAGTTCTATAATGTAGGTGTAAAGACACTATTGGGAAAGCACAATGTGAAATATTTCTCTACAAAGTCAGATAAGAAAGCAGCTGTGGTCGAGAGATTTAATAGAACTTTAAAGACCAGTATGTGGAAATATTTCTACAGTAAGGGAACTACTAAATGGATTGACATTCTAGACGATCTCGTAAAAAACTATAACAACACAAAACATAGTTCTACACTCATGAAACCAGCAGATGTAACACCGAAGGTTGAAAACCAGGTATGGACAACACTTTTTGGTCATGCTCTTGGTGGATTCCCATTACCAAAATATAAGGTGGGAGATAAGGTTAGAATAAGTAAATACAAAAGTATTTTCACCAAAGGATATGAAGCAAATTTTACAGAGGAAATATTTTACATAAAAGAGGTTGTTCGTGGAGATCCAAATGTTTACATCCTTAACGATGAGGATGAGGAAGAGATCATTGGAAAGTTCTATGAGGAAGAATTGTCTGCCGTGGAAAAGACAGAGGATGCTACGTATCGTGCGGAGAAGATTTTGAAGAGAAACAAAAAGATGGTCTTAGTAAAATGGGCTGGATATGATAACAAACATAACTCGTGGATACCAGAGACTGAAATAAAAAGTTTATAAATAAAATGGAAGATGGTAAAGATTGGAATGAGATGGAAGATAGATTTCCAGAATATGATAATCTAGATATAGAAGATCTCAACGAGACTCTTGATGATCTAAGTAGGAGATTACTAACAGATGATAATCCATTAATCACTGAAAAAATCACGTACGTTAATAGTCTTCTTAACGAGAATGTGAGAAGTGATGTAATAGCACAGATTGATAAATATGTACAAGATCGAGGGGAAAGATTAAATCCTTTTTCAGAAAGTACAATAGAACTTAGGAGTAGGACGACTGTTAGAGATGGAAAAGTCTTCTTTAAAGTTAGACTTAAAAATGGTGGATTATCTACGAGTGCTAATATAGTACTTGATAGAAATGTAGACAAGTATGAAAAAAACACGGCAAAAAGAAATAGATTAGCTGTAGAACAATTCGAGGAACTTCTTAACGATTCTTTAAGTAACGAAGAATTTCCTATGGTTGACGTTAGGGGGTCTAGACTGTCACCTAGTGTGATGGAGAGACTTAACGCACAAGACAAAAGAGTAGTTAGTGGAGTTTTGAATCCGTCTGATACAATACTACCAGAGTCTAGAGTTGGAAACAACGGTGCTATTCAACTCATGGCGAACGATTTCAGAGAGAGAGGTGAATCTAGTAGAGAAAAAATTCAAAATAGTGACCCAGAAACAGCTCAGAAACTTTTTCAAGAGTCAGTTGATTATGACGAAATAGTCGACGTGTTTGAAGATCAAAGAGCTAAAGAAGAAACTCGAATAGAACAAGAAAAATATATTTCTAGACTACGAAAAGTTAAAAAGTGGTTCAGGGAGAATTGGTTAGGAGCCTCTGCGTTAGGGATTACTATAGCTTCATCAGTTACAACTGTTATAATTGGTCTTAGAACTATGTTAATGAAAGGAGGAAGAGGGGTAGTTTCATTCGCGGGTGCTGTGAAAGACACGATCTCAAAACTAGGACCATTCGCGATGGGAGTGGCTAACTTAGCTTATAACATTATCAAAACTGGAGCCTCTGCGGTAAGTTTTTTAGCTAAAAATCTTTGGTTGGTTGTGATAGGATTAGTGTATCTTTTCGTTGAGAGAAAAAAAATATTATATAATAAATGAACGATCTATCTCCAAACGCAAAGAAGTCTACAATGTCGATGATTAAAGGACTAAGAACTAGGCAAGTAATAACTTTGAATCCTAATAAAGCTAGCCCGGGTGAGAGTCTGTATATTAACATCCCGAAGTTGAAACCGGACTCATGTTTAGTCCCAGGAAGTATACATCTCTTGTTTAACTTTAAGAATGCAAATACGAAGAGTTGGTATTTGAACAACTTGTCTAAACTTTTGCAAAGTAGGTTAACTATCAAGATGGCAGGAGAAGTGGTTTATGACAACACTGGGGAGAGTGTGATTGAGGTGTACAAAGACCTCTGGAAATCCTCAAGTGAGAGGGAGGAGATGATGGAGTACGGAGTTGCAAGTGAAAATCTACGAAAACTAATTTCAAAAGACGACAGTGGAGCTGCTAGTGGAAACGATAGTAAACTCTCTGACGCTCTGGTTTTTAGTGTGATCGCATCAAAACAGAAAATTGCACTCGATAAGATCTTAGGAGACACTGGATTGTATGCTCCATTCTCAATGAGCAACAACTTCGCTGGGTATAAGTTGGAAAATCTAGAACTTGAGTATGAGACCATTGACAATGCAGAACTAGCAAGTGAGATCACAAGTCTCTACGTAGACGGGAAGGCATTACCATACGACCATGTCACTCTGATTAGTACTAAAGTGTGGGGAAAAGATGAGACTATCGTGAACGAAAATATAAATCTTCCCAGGAAAAGTATGAAAGGTGTAGTATTACTATTCACCAACAAAGTAAGGACTGACTCGGAAGAGTATCTGTACCCAAATATTGATAGTGTGAAAATCACAGTGGAAGGTGTTCCCAACTCAGTTTTTAGTCAGGGAATTCCAAAATCACGGTTCTTCTCAGAAGCAAAACAGTTAGGAAGTTTGGAAGTTTTACAAAGACCAATTCGCACTGGTTATTGATCTTAGGAGTACACAAGACAATCAAACACATGGTAATGGTAAAAAGATTGTAAACACCCAAAGCGGTATAATGTTAGAAATCACAAAGAGGGTTACTACAGCTGATGTAGTCTGTCAGACATTTGTATTGTCAGACGCATTGTTAGCTATCTCTTTAGGAAATCTCAATAGCATTCAGTACTAAACAACTTAAGTAAATTATTTAACACTCTTGTGTTAAATAAAAAAATGGACGCTTTCAAAATAGCAATGCAAGAAATGAACAAAGTAGAACCAACCGGTTGTCAACACAAAAAAACGTTTAACAACGAGGAAACAATAACTTGTTTAGATTGTGGTGTTATGAAAGCTATGATCCCCTCTTTTGAGAACGAGTGGAATGATAGTGATAGAGCTCACATCATCTGTAAACCTGATCGAGAAGAAGTGGTGATCAAGAGAAAGATGGTGTTATTCAGTGAGGTTATAAAAAATTTCGTGGGTGAGTCGCGTGTGCCCCCCGAAGTGATTGATGTGGTTAGAAAGAACACTGTTGTTAATCCGTCAAAAAATGCCATTAGAGACACTCTTAAAAAACTAAAGTTACGTAAGCAATACTCTCATGTTCATGCTATTCACCATCTAATCACTGGAGTTCCTGCTAACAAAATAAGTGATGAGGTACATCACGAGGTGGAAAAGCTCTACAAGCTGCTTTTCAGAAAACGTGAAGATAAGAGAAAATTCTTCAACCCACAACTTATACTTTTCGTTTTGCTTAAGTACTACGGTTGTCACTTCGCTAAAGAGGAGTTCTTCATTCCAAAAGAAGTTTGCGACAAGAAGTTTCTAGACTTCTTTTGGAAAATTACGCGGCGAGAGGACGAGAAGAGGAGACGCATTCTTTTAGAACTTCAAAAAGAAAGAGAAGAGAGGTTAGAAAGAAACGCTAGACCAATTGTGAATGCTTTTAAAGTGATTGTGGAGAAAAAAGAAGCTGAGAAAAAAGAGTTGATGAGAACAGTTGTAGGTGATTTAGTAACAGAGGATATGATGATTCTTGACACAGAGGAGATACTTGATATTATAGGGAAATACCACATCTAAACTTCTGGTTCCTCTGGTTCTGCTTGTTTTTGTCTATTCATCACATGTTTCCCAACTGTGATAGCTGCAGTTAATACTCCAAAAAATGGAATTAGAGGAGCAATCCAAATCATCACACTTTTCAAATCTTTCTTAAGAAGAGGGTTACTCTTGAGTTCAGACTCCATATCCTCTGGCTTCTCTATAGCGTCCAACCCTCCAAGGAGCTCACTGAATTTAGAGATACATTGTTCATACATGAATTCTGTAGCCTCTTCTAATATTTTCGCTTCATACTGAGCATATAGTTTCTCAATAGTTTTCTCATTCGCTTTTTTAATGTACGTTTCGCTTTTGTCAATCTCTCCATCGTTAGCCAAGACGAGTAATTCGGAACGTTTACGCTCAATCTCGACAGACTTATCTTCAATCACTTCTAATTCATACTCCATTTATTAGTAAGATATTTTTTCTTACTAATTACGTCACAACTCTATACCCCCAAGGATATCGCAAATCTATCTCTAGACAAGCATGTTCTTCGCTTTTCAACTCTTGCATAATCTTTATGAGCTCTTCTTTAGAAACCTCATTCAAGTAGGATTCCGCAAGAATTTTTGCATCGGCTTTATTAACATTATGAAAAGTAACTATCCTGGATAGATTCTCTCGGTACGGTTTCGCTATGGACGTTAGTTGTTGAGTTAAGACGATTGTTGATAACTTATAATGTCTTGCTGAAAAACCTAATTTCACAAGCTCACTCGTTCTATTTTTAACATCTTGACCGCTGGCACAATCATCGAGAATTATCAAGGTGCTTGTTCCTTGATAAGCACTCACCACCTCTTTTAATGACTGGTCAACATTGTCTTGACTAACAGGTAAAATTATAAAGTTTGGATCATGGAAATGTTTCCATTCAAGATAAGTTGTATTCCAAAGAACTGTAGGACAAATTAAAACTACTCGATCAAAAACACCTTTGTACTCTCTCTCAATCATCTTTAAAATATAATATGTCTTTCCACAACAGGTTGGACCTACTATAATCATATTAAACGGAGGGTTCATTTATTAATAAAATGGGGCAATGTACGTCAAGTAATGAGAACGTTAACCGAAAGAAGAAGAGCGATCGTCAACTCAGAGTTGGAATAAAGTTTAAAGAGATAGAGTTAGGAGGGTTTATAGGACTCTCTATGATAGTAGACGATACTTACTCAGAGGTCAGTCATGTAACTGAGATCGCTCCTTTGTTAAGTAGACCTGAACCGGACTCAACCGGTAATTCGGAACTAATATAAATGGGTAATATATTGAAGAGGACTGATCACAAACCACTATCTGATCTCTTAGCAGATGTGTCTAGTAGTGATGACGAGACAGTGGTGTACACAAGGGGAACTATAGAGAAACGGGGCATCGGGATATCACGTGATGGACACGTGGGCAAATCTAAAAATAGATTGTGAAATTTTCAAAATGAAATATTCTGAAAATTGGATTAAATAATTTTCTGGAACATGTGGACAAAACTTGAATGGACACCATCTTGGATACAAAATATCAACACGACCTGACCGGAAGCGAGGTACGAGCTGAAGGGACTACTAGAATTCAGCATTTCGGAAATCTCAAACTTCTTGGGTTTGAAATCTGAAGATTAGTTCTTGAACATGTGATGAACACGTGGGAGAGATTTTTCAAAAGTGAGTCAGAATTCCGATTGAGATACTGAGGAAGAGATTTTTGAAAAGTGCTGACTCAGATATTTTTGAAAAGTGAGTCAGAATCGGCCTTTTACTACTACTACTGTTGTTAACAATGATCCGATTGTTGCATTATATTAATTATTCAATTGCTGAATTAATCGAGCACAGCTCTAAATAACTCACATTTATATGTCAAAAATATATTCCAGTGATTATATTGTATTTCACTTTTCCTTACTTCCTAAGGCCCGAGACTTTTAAGTTTTGTATTTAATCTGGAATTTTACTCATGACCGTGAGAATCCAACATGCTGGAAAGGGTTAACCTAGGTTACATAAATTAAATTCAATGACTAAACTTCTACTTGTACCCACATGTTAAAATAACTTATTAATTTCAAATAGTATGAGCTGAATACATCTAATAAAAACAACGTACTGTTAATTTAAATGACAAAACTATAAGTACAGTACATCAACAATTAAACAACACATTCTGAAGGTTATATTTATGATTGGTCTATCATTCAACAGAATCATGAGATAACAGAATATCATTATCACAAGATAACAGAACACGTCAAACGATTGATTAAACAACTGATCGTTATGATAAGTATATTTAGATATTTATTATGAAACATCAACATTGTAAAATACCGTACACATACACTTCTTATATCTGGACAGTACATAAGTTATAACCAAGTGATATTTCTTCCCGCAAATAATGAAAGCATGATTTTTTTACCATGACTCATAATTGAGACTGTTTGTGTCTATTCCAGTCTTGAAGCCGCATCGTTCTTTAATTGTGGAGGATTGTATTGCTATACGGTAATTGGAATTCTTTCAAAGATAAGCTCCAAACACTTAATATGTGCAAATATGTATCGTTGTAATCCTTTCGTAGAACGTTTTACCATCTCAAATGATTATGGTTTTTGCGAAAATGAATTGTTTTCAAGTAAAACAACAGCAATGAACAAGCAATACCGCTGAAGGCATGGGAGCGAAATTATCTGCGCAGCTCAGGGGATGTTTACGTATTCAACCAATCAGAATCGATTTAGAAATGGATTGACCCATAGCCATTCGCATTTCTCGCGCGGCCAGGAAATGCTTGCTCTGGGTACGAGATTGGCAACAGAATTGATGATTCCTGGGTGTGAATTATAACTCCGGTTAAGGTGTAGAATTTGCTTTCTTCCATAAAGTTGTTCCAAATTTAGCAGAATGTCCAGGATTGTTTCAACAGTGCATTGCATCAGTTGCAATTATGAAGTGCCATGTGCTGTTTGATTTTAATCTTCCAGAAATTATCTTTAGAAGAGTGAAACGTAGCTTAGATATATTCTCTATATGATGAACAGTTCCTTATTTTGTATTGTTTGTCTTTACTCTCCGTACTGAGTTTACAGAATTCATTTATAGTGCTCCATATGATATTGATCACAATTTTTCGACTGCATGTTATACATTTGCTAAATTAAGGTTCTTCTTATTTTTTCGTATTACATTTTTGTATCTCTTTTTCTCTTGTCTTAGGCCATTTCTAAAGAATAGAGAATAACAAAATAAAATATATTAATAAAATAAAGAAACATAGTCGATATAAAAACGTTGAACATTTTATAAAACAATAATGCATCAGTCATTTGAAATCCCAACCCCCGGGACATGGCGGGGATTTAGCGCGGATAAGGCGGGGAATTAACGCATATTTAACGATATGTTTGTCCCGGAGAGCCGTGGAAATAACAATACATATTTATAACCGGGACATTGAGCGGTGATTTAACAGTCGTCATCGGAATTCTATCACGAAAACAGGTCGGGATTTAACGTCCGGGACGGGGTTAGCAGTTTAGCTTTTTCAAAACCAAATTTCCCAATTTTGGCTTTTTTGAATGAGGTTTGGCTTAAAAAATTTCGTTTGGCTTATTCTTAATTTTTGGCTTATTTTTGGCTTTTTTGAGGAAAAGCACAGAAAATCTGAAATCAGCTTCTGTGTTAAATTCATTGTTAATTTCGCTGACCATAGCATAACACACATATTATGTTTAGTTTACAAGTCAAGGACCACAACACAAATAATTTGTATAAAATACCAAGCTAAGTTGTTTATTAGTACTTTTAAAATACTGATTCCCGAGCTATACGGGGCTTTTAACAGACTACTTACCCTTCAGTGATGGGGAAATTGCTGTTTTTTAACATTTGGAAAAATGTTAAATTCCCCATTATATCCCCGGGGTGGGGGGGGGGGAGGGGATTTAAATGACTGATGCATAAGGGTTCGATAATTTATTTAAAAAAAACGGCAAAGGACAAACAAATAGCATTACATACAACCTTATATTTTGCACAAGGGCTTGGATGATTATAAAGATGATTGTAAATATTATCTCAAATGGTGGTCCCAAATTACTTTGGAACCAAGAGTTGGCCTTTAACCAAAAAAACATGGAATTTTAACTTGCATTGTAGTGACTGTACTTTCGAATAATTTAATATCATCATTTTAATACAATTGAAATGTGTTCTGAAATACTTGAACTGATATTGAACTGAGTAATTAGCAGTGTATATAATCAGCGAATGATGTCATTATTTACATCTTTCAATTGATCCAGCAAATCCGCAATGTGACGATTAGTTTTTGGAATTATTTTTAGCGGTTTAAAATAGTGGTTGTCTACCAAACTTTTTAGCTAAATAGGCAAGTAAAAACATCGCCATAGTTTAAAATATGCAATATATCCATGTATACGTGTTGTCTTACCTCAACAAGGGAATCTTATCTCTATCGATGAAAATCGCATTTAAACAGATCTTGGTTCAACTGCAAACAGCCTTCGAGGAACTCTGGAAATGTTTCGTTCACATGGCGAAATCCTAAAGTTCCATACCCCAAAGCGACATTTTTATTCTTTGCGCTTGCTCTGTAGACGCGGTATGGAATTATGATGGTTTATGACGTTGCTAACACGTTAATTTTGAAAGCCTGCAAATGCTAACACCTGATTTTCCTTCTGACCCTCGTGTCCTCGGCCCGAAACACGACACATAAATAAATAAATAGTCAAGTACAACCGTGGTCATGACATTGCGGAGATCTGGTTCCCAGTCTCCGCAAAAAGCGAAAACAGGTTTGCCGCTGAACGGCTTTTGAATTTACGAACTGTCCAATTTGACATCTTCCAGATTCCGACGACGACATATTTTAAACTACTGAAAACTTGACTAACAGCTTGACATACGTATACAATATCTTAGTATTAACTTTAAATTGCTAATATAAAACAGTGAAAACGAGTTGGCCATTGGACGTCATAAACAAACATGACTGTATTAGCTGATTTCGTGCGAAATTGGTGATCGGCTGGCACTTCGTTCATCATTTAAAGTCAGAATTTAAGTACAAAAAATAATAAGAATACGTTTTATTTGGCCTTGTTTCATTTCCTTACTATCGTCAGCTTTTGTTTTCAATGTTTTGCTTGTTGCTTCAGTAGTGTTACAGTTGCTGGAAGGAATAAACTGATTCAGTTGCAGAAACTTTGCGAACTGGAAGTGGAAACAGACGCACTGATCATATCCGGCCGAAGTGAATCATGTGAGATCGTTTTAATTAAAAAGTAAAATTGTCCGATGAAAATCTATGTTCGTTTATTTACATAATTTAAGTTTTTAATACTATTAGCTGGTACATAGTCCCTAGAATTATATTGTATGGAAACGGGGCGAACTTCAAATCGGCTAACCACAATCTGCGATTTATATTGAGGATGCCCCGAAAGTGCACAAATCTTTTGTCTCACATTCATTAATATTTATACAGCACTGTTGAATGATGGTCGTGGCTAGATGGCACACTCACTGTCGTTGAGGTGACCGCGAGGTACTAGGCCTGAGTCATCTTCCGGACCATCCTTTTATTACCCAGGTTGCAGATCTTGCCAAGATCTTGTAAGATCTGGCAAGATCCTGCCACAATTTTGGCAAGATCTAGCTGTCACAATTTTGACAAGATCCAGCTGTAACAACAATCTTGGCAAGATCCTGCTACAATCTTGGCAAGGTCCTGACACAATCTTAGCAAGATCCTGCTACAATCTTGGCAAGATCCTGCCACAATCATGGCAGGATCCTTTCACAATCTTGACATGGAGAGTTATCGTTTATTATTAAATATCATCAATAAAGAATCTACACTTCGCAGTCCGTGGACTGAATTACGTGAGACTACAATAAAAATTTAAATATACAATGTTATAATATAATTTAATCTATAAAATGCATAAAAATAAAAATAAATCCATAAAAATTGTTGTAAAAATTTATACTTTTTCCTTTGCAGCACAATGCATAATAAAATAATCCCTATAGACAAGATCCTGTTACAATCTTTACAAAATTATTATAAACTGTTTATGCAAAACAGGTGCAAAACTAAGAAGTTTAACTGTCACCTAGCAATTAGATTCCTTCTGTACTCTAATTGGTCTTTGGTACCTCATTTGAGTGAATAAAATAGGAAATATTTTATCCCAACTCAGTAACTCATGTGCATTTAAAATATATAGTTGCCTATAGGATTGAATGCCGATAGAAACCTATGGATTGCCTAAAGAAATATATAGTCTTTTGGATTGGATGCCTATATACAGTACATGTAAACCTATATCCACGATTTTATTGCTTCACATCAGAGAACTGTACAAATTATCAATTTAGTCATATTCTAACCATTCAGTTTCTTCGAGCAAAGCTCTTCGTTCCCTATTATCAGTGAAACATTTGGTAACTAAATTTCTAAAAACATTGACAACATGTTTACGTAATATTTCAACCTCGATTTCAATCCTAACAAGACTGAATTTATTTAGACCAGATAGCAAGTTTAGACCCAATAAAGCGTGTACTGCGAGTTTTTAAATGTACTTTTCTTAACTCTAGCTTCTAAAATGAACCATAATAATTATATTTATATTATTACAGGTAGAAGCCCCAAAAAATTATATCCGTAAAAGGGAAATGATTCCGTTATATGGACACCTCCGAACCTCGTACCCAGGTTCGTACCTCCGCTACCCCCTACGATGTTGATATGGACATTTCCCATAGGTCCTAGCGACTTAATAGTTGCGGCGGTTGCGCGCCTATTTGAATTTTTGAATTCTCTCGTGGTCGCTAAAGCACTTCTTTGGAGATATATTGCTTTGTGTCTTTGATACTTTGTTTGGTAAACTGCTTGTTGTTACTATTTCTAAAGAAATGTTTGATCATCATTATTCGGTCTTAGCAACGTTCGAAGGTATGTCTGATCTTTTACTGCTAACGTATTTGAACGTTTGAAGCAGCAAAAGGTATTTATAATATATTTATGTATACATTTAACTTCGAAACATTTGGTATAAATTATTCAAATGATTTATTCATGTGAGATTGCATACCGATTGTGTTTAGATTTTTAAATTTTTTAATGGGAAAAATGCCAAGTGAATCAGCTCAGACAATACATGGACAATTGTCAAGCATAAAGAAACCCAGACAGAGCTCGAACCTGTAACCTTTCAATTGCCAGTGATATGCTCTAACCATTGGGCTGTCAAAACTCATACGGAAATAGCAATCAAACCATTAACTATGGTTTGATGGTTTGATTTCTATTTGTGCAGTACTGCATTTGAGACAGTCACAAAAGTATATATCAGTACTGGTGATGCTTGGGAAATTGCCTGGGATTCATTTTCTGAGGATTTTGTGTTGACGATTGTCCATGTATTGTAATAATAATCACCACCGTATATATTTTACATAACAAGCTAGTTTAACCCTTTAAGCCCAGTATCAAACTACAGATTATCCTTACTTGTCTCCAATCGTTTCTTATAGTACTAGTTGGGAGATTGGAAGTTGGTTAAAAGAACATGTTGGTTTATCTTTGGAGCTCGTTTCCTTTATTCCGATTACCTCTATGCCTGGTTAACCATTGATATTAGAATAATGTTGATGCTGATCATTGATTGGACTTAGAGGGTTAATAAAAGTAATAAAGCAATATTATTAATAACTTTGGCATGGATGGTAGGCCATAATTTACGGTTACCACTGACTCAGTGACTGCGTAAATTAATAAAATACAAAACAATGGACGCTCCGAATAGGCTTAACATTTTATTCAACGTTTCTACCAACTTGTGATGATGACTGCAAGTTAGTTGAAACGTTGAATAAAATTTTAACCCTTTGTTTTGTATTTTATTAATAACTTTAGTTATGGTATTTAGTTTATTATGAACTGTTATCTGTATTTTAATTAGGTTGTTTCTTGCTTTTTAAAGTGCACCTAACCCCAAAATGTTTTTTTAGCGATATCAAATATCGGTGCGATTTACAGCATTTCAGTGAAAACATTTTTCAATTTAGGCAAATCGTTCGATTTTTATGGCCTTTTGAATTTAGTTTTTGATGGCCCAGCGCCGTCATGATTTTTGACAACCAGGAGCCTGGATCTAGCACGTTTTCTGACGTCACGCAAGATAGTCGGTAAATATTGAAAACAAAGATGCAATCTAAACAGACTCACTATTCGTCTATTCCTGGGACTTCTCGACTGGTTCGTTTGAATCTTTAGGCGCTACGCATGAATGGTTGGGTATACACAAATCCCGAGATCACCACTCTTTAATTTCGGATAATTTGGCTTCATTTGGACAGGCAAGATGGAAAACCTTCGCTCGTAATCTACTATAAAGTCTTCGGGCATTTATCATGATTCAAGTGAGCTGAACATATATTCGAAGCATTTCGAAGGTTCGAAGACCCGTTTTGCCTTCGCGAAGTCAACCCAGGTTCTCTTTCTTTTCTTTGCTAGGTTAATCGTGGTCGAAATATTTATTTTCAACGTTTGACTTTGCCCAGCAGCGTGCGAATATATGTTCTTACCGCATGTTGTGTAAATATCTGATGTCGGGTTCGGACTAGCGAGAGATTGACATGAAACAGTGTGGCACGAAAATTTGATGTGGGCGCTGATCATAAACCGGAATATTTTTAAATGGCCTTACTAAAGTCACTGGTAAACCTCTATTATCCATCTCAAGCTGGGTCAACAATGCTCAAGGCTGATTAACAAGCGAAAGTCGAGAAAGTATAGACGGGTTCTCACAAAATATTTTTGGGATAAGGAATAGTGTGAAGAATTATACCTGAACATAGGCACAATTTATTCATGCAATTGACAGCTACACAACTGTTAACCATCAAACGAACGCAGTATATCAACGAGTACCTTGCATGACGTCACAAAATTTACTCGTTCCAGACTCCTCGTAGCCACGGAAGTGGTCCATCAAAAAGCGCCTTTTGCCATCTTTAAACTGCCATAAAAATCGGAGAATTTTAAGAAATTCATTTTTGTTTTCGCAGAAATACTAGAAATCATATACAAATTTGATATCGCTAAAAAAACATTTTGGGGTTAGGTGCACTTTAACATATCATAAATGAAGTTGCAAAAGTGTTATTGAGTTTATTTTGGTAAGTTTTAATTTATTTGCTAATAAAAAAAAATTATATTTTTTATTATGGCCAATATATATGGTAGCAATGGCCAAAAATATGGTGGTAGTACAGTACATATATCATGATTCATATAAATTAGCCAACTGCATAATTGTACCATTTGCTCTCTATAACTTAGGAAAGGTGTCTAAAAACTGCATGATTTTTTAATAATTTGAAAATTTTTAAATAATTTGAAAAGTCCAGTGGCTAGATGCGCATAAAGTTTTGCATAAATAAATGCATAAAGTTTTTAGAATTGTTCTTCTCTTCATAAAATTATGCTAAATTTATAACCCACTTAATTAATTGAGTTCTCCATCAATACAGTAGTTTTTTTCTTATTTTTGTTTAGATGTTCTAGATGCCAATTATGGTTTAGAGAGAAGTAAAAAAGTGTTGTACACAAATTGTTGAGGCATATGTAAGCAAATATGCTGGGATCTAAATAAAAAATGCAAAGTGACGAAGGGATGTGATCCTAACCACCAGCTTTATATTTTGTTTATTTATATATTTAAAGTTTTTAAACCTTTCTTAAGACAATATTACCGGACGTATTGACTTTGTATGTAGTGGTCTGTGCACTGCATCACACTGTGTCACACCATATACGTGTTTAGTTTTTTTAATAAATAAACCAATTAAACCAAAATCTGCTTATATGTATGATAATTTAATTTGTAATTCTACATATTGGAGATATCATATAAGATCTTGGCAAGATATTGCAAAATCTTGGCAAGATCTTATAAAATCTTGGCAAGATCCTGTACGATCTTGGCAAGATTTGATTGGCTACTTTTTACTTCACCATGCATAAATCCTTAGAACCCATATATATATATATATATATATATATATATATATATATATATATACAGTCAATTCAAAAAAGGTTGTCTTTGAAACATATAAACCTTAAACATTAAGCGCGCAATGTAGGTTGGGAATTCTTATTTAAATTCAGGAGGGCTTTGTTAGAATGCCGGCCGCATACTGGTTGACAGAAATGGTAGTATTGAGGTCCAGGTTTAAGTGGGTTTTTACCTACAGATATCGAGTAAAACGATAAATCGCTATATTCAAAAGTTCAGTAATTTAGGAAATGTCAACACGGATCGCTAGACCATATTATTGTATATCATGAATACATCCCCACACGAAGAATTAGTGGTAATATAATGGAATTACTGCAGTAGTATCCAGATAGAGCGATTGCAGAAGTGTTGGACAAAGTAGTGAAGAAACAGGGTCCGTCGCAATATGCACGCTCCATATGCAATATGCACGCTCCAAAAAAACAACATTACTCGTAAGGTTAGTGCATGTCTAGCGTATGGTTTTACGATGATGATTTTGTAAAAATAAAAATGATGTATTAATTAACGGCTTGCTGAAATCTCTTTTATAGTTAAGCAAAATTGCACAACAAAGCTGCGAAGATGCGAGAGCAGAATTTCGAGCTTCGACGTGCTTATTATCTCCAGAGATGTTCGTTTTCCTTAACGAAAGTGGATATCTTAGTTGACTAAAAATTTGCATGTTTTGTGCTGACAATTAATAAAATAGAAACCAGACGGGAATATCAAATTCCCATGAGTCTAAACGCACATAATTCTTAAATAAGCATAGTTTCTTTTGTTCTCGGCAAAAAGCCTTTGGGACCATGGGTTGCCATCTTGTTTCTCTTTTAAACCTCGTTCATGATCAAAGTGAATATACTCTTTTACGTTACTTTACAGCCTAAAAGAATCATGAGATCACATGGATATAATTTGAAAGGACGACAGGCAAAAATCTATCGGCGCTATTTACCCTGGGGCCCACACATCACCGCTATTCCAGTGATATGTACGGAAGATTTACTTGACGTTGGAATATATACAGTGTATTGTATAAAAAAAACTGAACCGGCATAAAATTAATTAACATTCCTTTCAAATCTATTGTCACCTTGACACCTCTGAGCCACGGTGCGTAAAAAATATGGTAGTAAGGTTTTATATACACCTCGGATTTTGATGGAACAGAGCTCTAACAGCAGCAATATTTCCCAATATTTCCCGTGTGGTTCTTCGCCAGCCAGAATTGCCCTTGTTACGCGGTTAAATGGATAGTTCCTGTATTCAGATATTTCCTGACGTTTCACAAAACTGTTATATTAATTTCCCAGGTGTATATAAGACCGTGTTTTTAATTAGTATGACCATTTTCTAAGGTTCAGTTTTTTTATACACACTGTATAGAGAACATGTAGATGGCGATATACATGCAAGAGGTGTGAAATTTCCCATGGGATGTACGCTTTAATTTTAACTGAACAGAACATCCCTTAGAATAATTCTGCGCATTTAGACTCTCGTGGGAATTTGATGTTCCCGCCTGGTTCCCAATTAATTAATTGTCAGCACAAAACAACATTATGCAAATTATTAATCAACTTACATATGCGTCAAGGAAAACGAACATCTCTCGAGGTAATAAACACGCCGAAGCCCAAAATTCTGATCTCGCATCAGCGCATCTTTGTTGTGCAATTTTGTTCAAATAGAGATTTCAGCATGCCGTTAATAAACTTATTTTTTCAAAATCATCATAATATAAAAAACAGTTATATACGCTAGACAATTATAACTTTCCGAATTATGTTTTTTCTTAAATGCAGTAGTATCATGAAGAGTGGAGCACGCATATTGCGATCCCGTTTCTTCATATACTTTTACAATACTTCTGCAATCGTTCTATCTGGATACTGCAGCAGCAATGCCATTAGTACCATGTCGTTCTTCGTGTGGATGTATTGATATACAATAATACGGTCTACCGATGATAGCCGTGCTGACATTTCCTAAATTTCTCAACTTTTGAATATAGCGATTTGTCATTTTACTCGATATCTGTAGGTAAAAACCCACTTCCTGGACCTCAATACCCACTATTTCCGTCAACCAAATTGCTCTCCATCTTAAATATTAACTGTATGCGGCCGGCATTCTAACAAATCGCTCCTGAATTTAAATAAGAATTCCCAACCTATCTTGCGCGCTCAATGTTTAAGGTTTATATGTTTCAAAGACAACCTTTTTTGAATTGACTGTATATATATATATATATATATATATATATATATATATATATATATATATATATATATATATATATATATATATATATATATATATATATATATATATATATATATATATATATATATATATATATATATATATATATATATATATATATATATATATATATATATATATATATATATATATATATACGTAGGTAGTATTAGATAAAACTGGCAAAGTCCCAAGAGTACTCAATATCTTGAAAGATAGAGCAATGTAATAGATTTAAGATAAAAACTTAGAAAATGTTCGTTGGTGGATCAGTGAATGAGGTGGTACATCAGTGCGTCAGGTGTACCATATAACGTCAATTGCCTGCATGGCGATCGTTGTACATTTGTTCAATTGTATTTTCTAAAATATCTAGAATTTTCTCATTTATGAATACCTTCAATGGTTCATCGGAATAAATATTGTTAATGTATAACAAATTGGTCCACCAATAATCAGAACAAGGAGAAGTATAACGCATATTGTACCACGCTGGCCCGTCACCAAAAAATGGTTGAAGTTTAGTTAAGAATAAAATAGCAAACATGTAGGCAGGCGTCAGTCTGAAATAAAAAATAGCAATGAGTTAAACATTTCGTTTATGACATCGAATACAAAGGATTTTGTTTAATACTGTTCTCCTTGATTTGCACAAAGGATATACGATGTTGCTCATCGAATTGCTTAAACAAATAAACTTCAGATAGAGCAGATCTATAATGAGAGAGTCCGGGGCGAACTAGTGGGGAGGGGGTGACATACCCTTCTCCCCAATTTAAACAAAACTTATCTCGTCTGGAAAATTTGCTGCCATTATGTCGAGCAAGTACCATAAATTCCTTGCTTGGATAATCTTATTTGCAAGGCACATTTCGGTCAGTATCAGTAATAATTCCTTAATGGTTCAGACTTCAGGCCCACCGGTAACATGAAACTGTACGAAAACTGTACACCGTTAGTGGCGAGGACCGGATCTAACCTGCATGTGCGCTTGCACCAAGTATCTACCTTCGGCATATGGTTGTACCAACTGATGGTCGTGGCGATTTACACACAAATTTTGGTGAAAACTCAAAGTTTTGGTGTTGCCTTTTTATTGACACTAACATGTTTAGATATTATATTTGATATATTTGTATTTAAATCCAGTCTTTTTAGGTTTAGGGTTATAATGGCCAGGAGTTTAGAGCTACCCTTTTAGCCGTCAGGTCAGAAATATTATATTGTTAGAAGGCCGACCTGTAGTTTAAAGTACCCATATGAATTATAATTTGTGCTATGCTGAGGCAAAATGAGTCTGAGTAAGTGTTGTCTTTCATGACCACAGATTGGAAAGTTTGTTTCGTGCAACGACGATCGTCGTTGCGCAATTATCGCTAGAATTTCCCGCGATCGTGCAGTCGTCGCAACAATTGCCTGTAGTCGCGCAATTTCTGTCAAAATGTAAAGATAGCGTCATTGGTTGTCGTTCGTGGACGCCATTTTTTTTTCATCTGCGCTGCCCCGGCAATGACTCATTAACTCGCGTGAGCCGAGGTATATTATCGTCAGTATTTTGTCACTTAACAATCCAAATAACCATAGCGCATGCTTGTACACTAACACAATTACTATACTGTATGTGTAACGCAATTACTAATACCACATGCTTAGTCTCTCATGAGTTTACTAATTTAACAATTAAAATAGGATAGTAGATGGCTGGGGACTAGGGATGGGGGAAATATAGAGCCGGGGGTTGGAGTTAAAAAATCTCATTAAGCGACGGGTTAGGGTTAGAAAACTTGTTAGGGGGATTAGGGTTAGGATATAAGTTGTTTTTGGGGTTAGTGGTTGTTTGCATGGTTAATTGACAATATTCTGACGATTGGATTGCTCGTGAGCCTGCGAAATTTTAACGAGCTTCCCGCGTAACATGGCGACCGAAATTTGATCGTCATACTCATTTTACAAATTTTCCAGTAGCATAGTCATTAATGAATGATTGATTGAACATTAATATATTAAAGCCTAAATGGCTTATAGTAAATCAACCGACGCTAAACAATGACATGATTCACTTTCTAGTTTCTTCTTTTAGGTTGAAATTTAGTTGCAATATTTTGATAAACCATGCCACGTTTGTCGGAAGCCACTAAGACCACGCCTTTTTGTCAGGCCATATAATTACATCACACACACGCACCAATAATAATACCCAAGTTTCTCCCTTGTGAGTATCTCATAGGCGACGAGAAAGTTGTCGGTTATAGTTTCGCATCTTGAAGTCAGAAATTGATGTTTCTGAGCAATATAGTTCCTTTCCTGTTAAACTGTTTATAAGCATAAATAATTTATGTTTTTATAACCCCAACGTACAGTTCGTATATACTTTAGGCTGCTGTTCTCAATCTTTCTTCTCATATGTTATTAGTGTGTTAGTCCTTGTCTTTAATTCAACTTATGTCTATTCCGTAACTTTTTGTCAGGTTGGTGTTCACATGGGACACATGTCCTGTTGACCAAACCTTCAATCATGTTCATGCTCCTTTTTTTTTGTTTTATTTTTATTTTTAACCGTTGTATTAATTATTTTGCAGTCTTGCTTGGTTGTAAAGTTAATAAATAAATTAA
>JAYKKM010000188.1:285000-367500 GCA_035772405.1 Chrysogorgia sp. JL179-B06 | reverse complement strand
TCCTAAGGCAATTAGCAGCACAATACGATCTGGTTATGCACCAAATGGATGTGCAAACAGCATATCTAAATGCACCAATCGATTGTGAGTTATTTGTTGAGCAACCAGAGGGTTTTACTATAATTAGTAAAGATGGTGAGCATCTTGTGTACAAACTTAAAAAATCCTTATATGGATTGAAGCAAAGTGGTCGCAATTGGAACAATGTATTACATTCTTATCTGGTGAATGAAGGTTTTACCCAGTCACAGGCAGACAATTGTGTTTACACACAAATTACTGATAAGTCAGTAAATGTTGTGATTATTTGGGTTGACGACATAATAATTGCGTCCAGTTGTACAGTAACACTGATGAATGTAAAGAAGAATCTTGGTATGAGATTCAAAATGAAAGATATGGGAGAATTATCGTGGTTTCTCGGTATAGAGTTTGTTTGTAAAGTAGGTGTGATTAGTATGAACCAGTCAAAATATATTGAGAGAATACTATTGAAATTTAACATGCAGAATTGTAAGCTCAAGTTAACTCCATGTGAGATGAATGCAGTTAAGATAACTGAAGATAATTCAGAATTAGCCAATGTTAGACTATACAGAGAGATAGTCGGGAGCCTGGTTTACATCATGACTGCTACTAGACCAGATCTTTGTTGTAGCGTAACAAAGCTTTCCCAACATTTGGCAAAACCAACCGTTGTCCACATGAATACTGCCAAACATGTGTTGAGGTACCTTAAGGGTACAGTTGATAGGAATTTAACTTTTAAGAAGACTGAAGAGCCATTACATTTGATTGGTTTTTGTGATGCATATTGGGGTGCGTCAGAGGACAGACGCAGTATAACCGGTTACGGTTTTATGCTTTCGAGTAGTGGCCCATTGGTTTCTTGGAAGAGCCGAAAGCAACCCACTGTTGCTTTGTCCACTTGCGAAGCAGAATATATGTCCCTTGCTGCTGCTGTTCAAGAAGCCAAGTTTCATTCACAGTTATTAGAGAGCATTATAGAAGCTGCTAGAAATATGTTTAGTTCAATTACTCTTTATTGTGATAACCAGGGTGCTCTATCTCTTGCCAAGAACCCAGTGCATCACCAGAGATCTAAGCACATAGATATAAGGTATCATTTTGTTAGGTCAGAAATCCAGAAAGGATTCTTACATTTATTGTATTATTGCATCTAAAGATAATTTAGCTGATATATTTATTAAGCCAATTCCTGGACCAAGGGTGAAGACATTTGTACCCATTATTCTAGGAATGTAAGGTTAAGCTTATTGTTATAATATTTACAGTTAAACAAGTTAATCATTATATGTTTTAGTGGGGGTGTAAAGTGATAAACATATTAGTGTAAACATAATCTATTAATAGATATTATGTTTGTAAAATAGATCACGTGATCATTGTCTCTTTGACCACGATGTTGCTGTTCGTCTTGTATGTTCAATAAAGTACGTATTAAATAAATTTATCCTCGTTTATTTCATTATGTATACCATCGTCATGACCAACCTCCTGACAACCTGGGAGGTGAATAGCAAACTCGAAAACTTTTTTTTATTGTTGTGGGAAAAAAATGAGCAAAAACTCGATTTACACTTTAATATTTCTCGTGCGAGAACGCGCGAGAAACGTCACACGACAACATCATGTGATAAACTGACAGAAAACGTAACGAGTTCGTTTGATAAAACAATCATATGAATTGTATCCGATGAAAGGCAAGGAAAATTTGGATTTTTTCCGATCGCCGCAAGTACATCATCGCAAGTCTTAAAGCTCGTGCTGAATACTGTCACTGCCATGGCTGCTTGGAAGTTTGACATTGAAGTTGAAATTGGATAAACGAAGCCATGAACGAGGTTTTGGCAATTGGAATCCCCAATACATTGATAGGTGGGGTTTGAAAGACCAGCAGTCATGAAAAACCATGCCGTTTGCTGCAATTTGACAGGATTGAGAGTGCCGGTCAAGCGACTTATTGTCGTAGACTTTAAGTAGCTTCCGTCACGTTTTCTCGTTTAGAGATAAAACATTTGAAGGCATTTGTTTAATTGTTGAGGAGACATTTCTTCCAAAGGAATTCTATTGCTGTTGCTGTTGAAACCATTCTGTAAACATTATTCGTTCCTAAATAAGTATTTTACTTTTTAAATTAATTTTTTGTAAGCTTGGCCCGCTCGATATTTCTAAACAAAACAGTAAGTTCGATCAAATTTTTGTCCGATTATACAGCTGAAAAAAGTAAAAAAACAAACTTTGTTGCTTTTTTGGTATTGTCCGGCACAGCACCCTCGTTTATTAAAAAAATTCTTCTTCCGTAACTGAAACAAAACGGGAAGCCATTTTCTTTTGCTCGGAGGTGAATAGTGCAGGATATTCCGAGATAGAGGAGCCAATAAAATTGCGTGAAAAGCACTATCCACCTCCCAAGTATATGCTAAATATTATATATATATAGGGTGGCATCAAGGGTGACTGTAAATAGCAGTTATCTTCATCCTGCTCATCAGCACTACACTGATGAGGCCCAAAAGGCCGAAACGGTACCGTCTGTATAAACTATTCCCAACTATTTTAAATTATGACAAATCCTGGCTGCAATTTTAGCATTTTAGCATTTTTCATATATATATATATATATATATATATATATATATATATATATTATATATATATATATACACATATATATATATATATATATACACACATATATATATATATATACACACACACACACACACATATATACATATATATATATATATATATATATATATATATATATATATATATATATATATATATATATATATATATATATATATATATATATATATATATATATATATATATATATATATATATATATATATATATATATATATATTTATATATATATATATATATATATATATATATATATATATATAGCTTCGTTTGAGAATTGGATAACCAACGATGATGTCGCTTGACTGGAGGATCCAAAGGATCCAAAACGCTTAAAATGTAAAAAGTGAAAGTATAAAAGAAGGACGCGAACTCCAGACAGATCAATTATATCTTTAATTTACAGACGTTTCGCCCATTCAGGCTTCTTCAGTGTAATACGTTAAAATACTTGGTTTCAAAAACAATACGATTATATTGCTAAAATATGAATAAATTAATTAGCATGCTAAATGTAAAAAGTCCTATGGGAATGTTAAAATATGTTTAATGTTGAAAATACGTGCATATCACTAAACCTCATCTAGTTATAATTAATTATGTTATTGGATGTAAATTCGCAACGTTTGTTCAGGCCGTAGGGTTGTAAAGTATATAGTTGTGCACTCCAGTAGGCCTCACTTGTCAGTAAACGTTTGTCGCAGCTGTTTACGTCGTTTGTATTGTAAATTTGTTCAATGCCAATAAAGCTAAAGTCTCGAAGATCATGCGGCTCTCTATTAAAATGAACGTGCAGGTCATGGATGACTTGTGGTTTCTAAAACGGACTTTCAATTATGTACTAGTGGATCCGACATATTGTTTCGCACATTTGTGGCAATTAAAGAGGTACAGTGTATATGATATTCTTGGATCTGCAGTGAATAAATTGCTGGATATATATATATATATATATATATATATTGACAAGGAATTTATTTAATTAATATGTGCACGGGTGCAATGATAGAAAAATATTTTCAGTTTAAAAATTAGCCTGGTTTGTTAGACCCACTGATCTCGAAAGAAGACTGAATCGAGCAAACATTGTTCAACAAATGAAGCCGGAAGTCCGCCATTACTAAGGGACCAACTTAAGATCCTACGAGGTTTTGTTGTTGTGTTATGTGCTCTGGGTAAAACGAAACTTTAATGCCCCGAAACTTTAAGACGTGTAGCTGAAATACTTTATATTATATATTTTATTGATATGATCATACGACCCCTTTAAGATTATCACCTTTGCTTCGCTCTGTCGACCTGACTCGCGAGGGGATGCATTTGAGTGGATGCATCGCCAGGGAATGCATCGACAAATGGATGCATTTGAAAAATTTATTTTCCTATAAAACAAAGAGGAATAAGGTATTAAAATAAAATTTAATATAGTTAACATTACCTCAGGAGGAAAAACGTATCGACGCCCAATGCACTACTTAGCACCATGAATGATATTCTTTGAGTAAAGTTCCTAACGTCATCTTCATTATCTGCAACAATAACCAAAAACATAAAAAATAAAATATAAAGGCCAATGTAAATCTAACTACATGTAGCATACTGTAGCATTCACAGTATACACTGATAAAATCTGCATCTTACCATAGTCAATCAACATATGGTCTGGAAACTCAGCTAACGTCTTTGTTCTATCTTTTTGTTCGTCTTTATGCAATTTTGTCACTGAACCTATTGTATTTTAGTATAATGAAGCAATCATCCAATATAATTGTTTGGGTTTAATCGCTCGACCGTGTTGTTTAAATATTAATAAACCTAAAACAAAGGATGTTCACGGTGTAAGGTACGGTTCAACATCAAAAGGTAGCTCATTATAGTCGCTTTGAAGTTTGCTGAGTTTCCAGAAAAAATCTCGATTGACTATGATCTTACACAGCCAAATAGCTTATGATTTGTTGGTCTTCTTTGTGTGGCATCTTCTGATTGGAACACTAGGTTCTTTTTCACTGCACAAGTGCATATAGAAGATATGTGTTGGTGTAGAAATTTTAATATTTAATTGGAATTTGTAATCCCTTCCTTATACTTATAGCACGTACTCCACACAAGGAAGAACAAATGCGAACACTGCAGTCAACAGGGAATGTAGAACGAATTGTAAGAGTATATAATTCAAACGATATCTTGGTCGGACGAGTTTATATTTTCCCTAAATTCAAGATGGCGTCCAAAATCCAACATTTGTTTCATTAATAACTTATTAAATATTTGACCTACAAATATGTACGATATATAACAAGATATATCGTACGTATTTGAAGTATTGTCCAGCCACTGAACTCTTTTTATTGTATGAATTTCGGAAATCCAAAATGGCGGCAAAAATCGAAGATGGCGTCTGTTGCTTTGATATTGTTTCAGTACATAACTTTTTAAATTACTGTCCTAAACATGTGCACAATATATAGAAAGAAATCGCTTATCATGGGCTTTAATATAAGGTATGAGAGCAGTGTATTGCGCAAAGGAAAATGTTTTTAATTTATTAATTTTTGATGATAAGGCATATACATCAGAAATTGTTTTGAAGATTTTGAAATACTTTAATTCAATTATTTCCCAAAATGGGAAAAGTTGTTTTTTACATCTTTATTCAGGTTATAAATCTTAAACTACTTTTCCTAAAATTATATACAAAACATTGTTACAAACTTTTGTCAAGAAATTTATTTTAATATATAACACATGGTTGCAGCATTTGCACAATGCAAGGTTTTTAACATCTCAAACTCATTAATAATTCATGAACCGAAAACAAAGGAAATCAGCACCGAGACGGTGGTTTGGATATCGGAGGAAGAAATTACATAAATTAAGCAAATTTCACCTCGATTTTCTCCTAAAATACTGATTTGTTTAAGATGTAATATGAAACACTCGGAAGAGTGTTTCATCAGGATATCCAAACACCTCGAAGTTTGTTAAAAAACCTCGGATTCGCCTCGGTTTTCAACAAACGTCTCGGTGTTTGGATATCCTGACTCTTCCTCGTGTTTCATGTTATATATGAACAACGAGAGCGAGTGTTTCACCGGGATATCCAAACACGAGAAAACAATGTATGAAAACACGAGCGCGAAGCGCGAGTGTTTTTGTTAATTGTTTTCGAGTGTTTGGATATCCCGGTGGGACACGAGCTCGAGTTGTTCATATAGCATCTCAATTGAACACAATAGTAATTAGTTATAATTTAAATTGCAGTTTACAATTTTGAAGATTATTTGCATGCGTAATTAAGATATTAGATGAACAACGTTGTTCATCTAATATCCAGGTCACGCGTATTGTGTTGGCATGGTTCACCGGGGTATCCAACCGCAATCACCTGATTAATTCGCCTACTCTGATTGGTTAATTAACTCATGAATTATTCATGAATTTGAGATATGTTACTTCTAAACTTCTGATTGTATTTTGAACACTTTAGGTTCGCCTTGTACAATATATCAAACTAAAGACTTTGCAGAATGCAATTTGGTGTGTAAATTCCATTTTATTGACTAAAGAGAACAATTTAAAATTTGAGAAAGAACTTCCATTTTCTTAATTGTACCCGTTCCGGTTGTTACAAAGTTCCCAAAGTTCCCCTCCTTAATCCGCGTTGTTTTTCGTACGTAATTATTTACATATAAAAGTTTCACTGATTTTCATTTCACTTGATTTTCAATTTCTGACGAAGCTCCTTTTCTTATACCTATATACATTATACCTCTTACATACTATTTCGCTAGTACACCAACGTTTCTGAGTATAAAAAAAGTAACAAAAAAAAAACGAAAAAAAATAAATATATATATTTAAAATAAAAATATTCGGTAAAACGAATATTAGAGCCCAGCTCAAAATTCGAATGCGGAGAGCCATCTCATAACAAGCATGAAACAAACAAGAAACAAATTTCAAAGAAATTTTACTGACGTTTCGTTGCCAATGCGCAATATTCTCAAAGTGAAATACAAGATGTGAAAACTAATATTTAAATATATTTACAGATGATAATAAGCAAATAATAAGCCAATCAAAGCAGAATCAAAACAAAGAAAGCGGAACGGAACTGACGTTTCTGTTTCCGTTGAGGTTTAAATTTAGAAATAAGCTAACATTCCCTGACTAGTAATTCAAACGTTGAATCATTCAATCGTTGAAACACTACAGGCTCCCAACCTGGTATATTATACGGACTTCCTAAGGTATACATAATGCCAATGTTCCACAATTAGACCTATTATTTATGCCATAGACACTCATTCGTATATAATCTTGCTAAGTATCTTGTTTCTCTCTTACGAGATATTTCTATTAGTCCGTTTACTGTTTCTGACACTTTTTCGTTTGTTGAAGAGCTGCGTGCTCTTGATCTTGACACCAATAAATTATGTTTTAATATAAACTTTTGACATCTCTCTTTTCAACAATGTCCCACTCAATGAAACTATCGATATTATTATTTATAAGCTTTTTCGTAACTCGACCCACTTTCTTGGTTTCTCATATATTCATATTAGGAAACTTTTATCTTTTGCAGTTAAAATTGTCATTTTCTATTCAATGGTGTTCTTTACGAACAAGATGCTATGGGCTCTCCATTGGGTCTGTTATTTGGTAATATTTTTTATCTTTTCACAAAGGTTATAGTTGTTGGATAACTGTCCTCCTGAGTTTAAACCCATGTTTTATCGTTGATATGTTGATAATTGTTTTATTATATTTCGTTCCCAGAATCACGTTAAACTGTTGTTAGATTATTTCAATTTACGTCATAGAAATATCACGTTTACTAGTGAGCTAGAGGTGCACAAAACTCTTCCCTTTTATGTCTTTATAGATCGTACCGATGCCTTTTCCACTTCCCCATATCGTAAGCTTACATTTACGGGTCTTTTCACTAATTTTGAATGTTTTATTCCTTTATCATTTAAACATGGGCTCATCTACACGTTGCTTGATAGTTATTTTAAGATTTGTACATCCTACCGAATTTTACATTCGTAAGTCATTAAGCATATTAAAGGTTTTCTTGTTAACAATGGTTATCCTACTGTTTTCTTCAACCGTTCTCTTACCGTTTTTTATAAGGGTTTTCTCCTTCTGTTAGTCTGGTATGAGTGGTGTTTATTTTCGTTATTGTAATCCCCTCGCCCGGCGCGAAGCGCCGGCCGAAGGCCGAAGGCCGAAGGCCTGAGGGTGCTAATATCGACCGGCGTTTAGTCCCTCATCACGGGAATCCTAGCGTTTTCAGTCTCACATTTAGTTTCCTTGTATATATATATATATATATATATATATATATATATATATATATATATATATATATATATATATATATATATATATATATATATATATATATATATATATATATATATATATATTATATATATATATATATATATATATATATATATATATATATATATATATATATATATATATATATATTATATATATATATATATATTATATATATATATATATATATATATATATATATATATATATATATATATATATTTATATATATATATATATATATATATATATATATATATTATATATATATATATATATATATATATATATATATATATATATATATATATATATATCAGGATCAACGTCGTCAATCATGCGCGGCAATTGGCCCTGGTAACTAGATATAGACAGAAGCTGATTGGTAGACCTCTGCATTTGAATTAATATTTGAATTGCAACCGTCACATGATTGCGAATGCAAAAATTGAAACGGTATTGAAACGGTTGTTTGGTGCGTTAAATTTGGCGTAATTTAAATTTAAATTGACGCCAGCGCGACAAACCGCTTTCCGGAAGAAACCGCCATTCGCCGACGGCGAAAGCTTCTGTGGCGAAAGTTTATATATGCCATAAAAAACAGCATTCCCTCACAAAATCATCGGATGAGTACATTATCAGCTGATTTCATGCCGAAACTGTAGTGTTGACGGACAAGATAATCAAAGACAGGCACAAGTAAAAGGTAAATAAATTAGTATTCTCAAACATGACTAATAATATGTACATTATCACCGACTCACCGGTCTGTGTTGAGCAATTAATTTGCCTTTTCTGCATAGTTTTTTTGGTTAGGGTTAGCAATTTCGTTGAATTCTAAAAGACTATAGCGTCGTACGGCTACCGTACAATTGCCATTTATGTACCTTCACTCAGTTCAGTGCTTCACTTTATCGTTTAACTTTTTGACTTGACTCGCTAATTTTAATGTAATTTAAATAATTGTACACTGTATTGTGTATTTGCTCCAAGCTCCGAAATCTAATAGACACATTTTGAAATACTTAACAGAGAGATTTGGGAAAATTTGAAGGTGTGTAATGTTTTGAATTTTCAAATAATATATGTATAATATTTTGACAGTTGGAATTAATTCCATGCAGTGTAAAATCAGGCTTGGACTGGCCACTGTGCCATCTTGTGCCAGAACAATGGCACTTTGTGGCAGCACAATGGCTGGCCATTGTTCTGGCACAAGATGGCACAATGGCCAGTCCTAGCCTGTTTAAAATATATACCATTTGTTCTTTATAATACTGCTGAATAGTAAGTGTAGTATAAATTTTGGAATTGCATGTACAGTATGTTTATTATTTGATTAAAATTATAAATACTTAGTTTAGGGTGAAAAAACATGCATACTATTGCTGTGTTTATATGACCTGGGCCTGGCCTACAATTTTGTAGCAATAAACAAGCATTACTATGTATACTTGTCAGTGTTAATACTTAATATATACACTGCTGTAGTGAATAAGGGAGAGCTCGGGGGGAAACAGACGATACAGTACATGGATGATTGTCAAGCAAGCTCATATCCTCAGAAAAATTATTCTGTGTCCCGGACAGGGATAACTTTCTGATTTCCAGTGAGATGCTCTGACCATTGAGCTACCTAGACTCAGATGGTGAGTGAACGTTACATTGATGTACTGATTCTATTGATATAATATCAGTGTATATATTAACACACCCAATCATTAGTCATTACTGAAATATATAGTAACTGCTGTGCATAGGCAGTACATATATCACGAGAACCAGTGCATGCATCATTGTAACCTCTCTCCATCTGAATCTCGATGGCTCAATGGATAGAGACCGTCACTGGCAATAAGAAGGTTATAATTTTTTCAACCAGGAATATAATATATTATGTTTCTGACGACGTCCATGTTTTGTATACTGGCATGTATTCCATATATAATCTGTGTTTACAGTACTCCATCCATTATGGAACATGTTAGACCTACAATACACTTAGCTGGCCTAGTGGGCTACAACTTATTCTGTCAATGTAAAATACAGCTTATTATTATTATGTTCACATTGGGTATGTTGACACTACTATGTGTGTTAGCTAGATCATTGTCGACAAGCAGACTAGGCATGGCATTCTGAATATAGGTTATAATATATACATGTGCACGGTGATATAATTTAGATACTATAGTACACAATGCCATATATATATGCTGTGTTACATGGCAAATATGGTATCTGCAATCTGCATTAGGCATTATTATTATTATTATTATTATTGTTAATGCATTATTATTATTAGTATTAATAATAATAATAATAATAATAATACAATAATATTTATACAGGATAGCCCCTTCAATGCTAACACTGGTATCAATATATGGGGGTCTTGTTTTCCAACAAATTACAGTTGTCACAAATTTCAACACATATTCACAAATGTACAGTACAATGTTAACTCAAAAGTTGTATGTCCTTCACATATTGTCAATTAAGGCAATAGATAATGGTGCTATAACATGTATGAACAGATTAATTGAAACATGGAAAATAGCTCTTTACTGGTAGATATGATGTTAAAATGCCATGGAATTTCCTAACTAGCATTACACAATGTAACTTGCTTCTAATACAAGAGGTACAAAACTTGGGATTTCTATTAACCAATCAGTTTCAAGTCTCGACTTAAGAAAGATCAGTTTCCCTGACATGCATATAGAGACCTCTGATTATGACCATCAATATTTAGTTATCCATATTCCTGGTAGAATTATCAACTTACTGTATATAATCTATCCACACCAACAATTGGAGTAGAATCCCTAATACGTCTTAGTAAATCTAATTTGAATGGACCCCTATACATTTGCACTATATGCATGCCATACGTAGACATTTGATTTTTTTAATGGACACTCATTGTATGATAGGGATGCACATTCTTCCTTCAACAGCCTTTGGTGTCTATATACAAAATACTGCATTGATTATTTCGTGAGTCATCAATATTGTGAAACAGTAATTTATTTCTTAGTGATTGATGGTAGAAACAGCAGTAGACCCCCCCAATTCTGTTGCTGCACTCAAAAATTAAAAAGTTTAATTGGGCTGCATGTATTTATTTTGATGTCCTATGAAACAATTAAATTCAGACAATACAAAGCTCTGAGAGATATTGTCCACTGAAAATTTATTTACTGTAGTTTGGCAAATGAAGCGGCTATTATCTAATTCAAGTAATTTAGAACTAAAAGAAGTACTGTACTGTAAGTTCCAAACAGCAATTGGGCGAGGGGTTGTTGTGTATACGTATTTCTAGTTGTATAGCAATTACAACATTGAGAGTACAGTGATATTTTAGTGTATCAAAGTTCGTAGCTCAACGTTTGAACACCGCGTGATCCTATGATAACCACGAATGGTCATACGTACTCAGTGTTCCGAAAAACGTACTTATCGTCCTTGAAATCGCCACCAGATCGAGATTTTTGTTTTTGAACAATCGTTGCCAGAAATTAACGACAAAATGGCCACCGCTTAATGGTTAATTTATATATTGTACTTAGAAAATGGCGTCCCATTTTACAGTGAGTTCCATCTTGCGAAAATCTGATTAAAGTGAAGATTATGCTTATCGAGTAGTCCTCTATGGTGGCTGAGAACTGCCATTCAATTTTTAACACTCTTTTTTAGCAATATATATATATTTTTATTTTTTTGTAGTAAAGTTAAATAAAAATACATAATAAAAAAAAATTAAAAAATTAAAAAATTAAAATTAAATAAAACTCGATTCATTTTTAAATAAATTCAAAATTCCTCATAGCCTAGAGCTGGCACAGTATACCGGCATGTATTACGGGTTACAGGAGACGCAAACCTTTACGTTGAATCTAACATGAAATAAAGAAGGCGGAAACATATATTTCAAAATGGCGGACAAAACATGGCACACTTTTAAGGATCAGATGAAGAAGAAGAGGGCGAAAAGAGGAAAAGGAAAGGAGGATGAAATAAAAAGGACCAACGAATTAGTTGTTCAAAGGTTAAGTGCTACTGTTTCAGGAAAAGCGCAGAAGTACTCGAGAGTTGGACCAAGAGTATTCGTGCCATTTGACTCGGAGGAAGAAGTCACGCTGAAAGGAATCAAAATCGCATGTGAGAAATATTTTAGACCCACTTTGCTTGCAGGTTTGACATGTGATGTACTGCTGGGGGAGCAAGGACCTTCGTGCAAAACAGTACAACAAATCCCTAATATGAAGTTAATTCATATCCGTTTCATAACAGAAAACGAGTACCAAGACATAGGCAGCAGTTCAGAGGAAGATGAGAGAGCACTAGACGAGGGAGCAGAACGAAAGAAAGCAAAAGTAACGAGTGAAGGTACCCCAGTGCTCAATAAAATGCGCGAAAACCTGGCAGGGAAAAGTGAGCGCTATCCTAAAAGTCTCTTTGTCCTCGATATGATGAAACTGGGAAAGCTGGTCAACAAACATAACACAACAGCAATAACACTTCACTCCTTCAATCTTGATGCGATGGCTTGGTCTAAAGTATCCATCACTGTGGAATTCACCCTACTCCAAAACCCATTAGGCACTGGGGGGTTTCGCCAAGCTTTCAAGGCTACAACAAACAACACCACATATTCCAATACTACCTGGGTAGTAAAGAACCGGGTCCTTTAAGTTCCTCGTTTACAGCTTCTGTTACTTCCTCTACTGTGACGTTCCTGTCTGTACGATGGATATCAAATAATTTCAACCGTCTGTCTAGCGTACGCAAACTCTAAGCATAATGTGAGAAGTCCCGCTTCACAAAGTCCAATATTTCTTCATGTTTTAGTCCCTGACTGAAATATTTAATCAATTGATCTTTCAAAACTTCATCATCTGTCCACGTGTTGTTTCGAAAGTACGCCATCTTGAAACAGTGGACTACTTCCTGTAAGATTCTGTAACCCGTAATGCATGCCGGTATACTGTGGCAGGTCTAGGGCATGAGGAATTTTGAATTTATTTAATTTTAATTTATTATTTTTTAATTTTTTTTATTATGGATTTTTATTTACTTTACTGCAAAAAAAAATAAAAATAACTAAAAAAGAGTGTTAAAAATTGAATGACAGTTCTCGGCCACCATAGTCCTCCGCTTGTCGACCTCTTGATATATACATCAACGAATTTCAAATTATTCAGTTACTAGTTTTATTATATAAGACAAATATGCGATCTGCCAAATTGTGCTGAAAACAGCCAACAAATAAAATAGGTTACGCGTCATTGAATTGTTGTTTGATTTTGTTTGGTATTTTCAAAAGCGTTTGGTCAAATGTTAGAAAGTCAATGGAAGAACCTATATCTTACATCTTAAAATTGGAATATATATTGGGTAATTCGGCTAAATATACCAATATTTTAATAATCACCAAACTTGTAATGACAACAATAATATGGGACGCCATTTTCTAAGTACCATAATTAACGGTCGTGGCTAGATAGTACACTCGCAGTTGAGGAGACCGTGAGGTACTAGGTCTGAGTTGTCTTCTGGACGATCTTTTTTAGTATCCGTGAGGTCATTGGTTGGACGAAATGAGAGATTGTTACGATCGGACATGCCTGTATGATGAAATACATCATGGAACTGCTAACCCCAAAAGAACTTAGATCCTAACCCTCCGCCTAATGGGTTTTCTAACCCCCCCTAATGGTTTTCTAATACTAACCTTAATACTAATGAAAGGATCGTCCAGAAGACGACTCAGACCTAGTACCTCACGATCACCTCAACTGCGAGTGTACCATCTAGCCACGACCATAATTAACCTCCAAGTGGCGGCCATTTTGTTGTGAATTTCTGGTAATAATACAACACACAGGAAACGCAACACAGTATATTAACTTCTTATTAACCGAGAGCGCAGTCATTACGGGAAAATATCAGACCGAGGTCTTGACAGTACGGACCGAGCCCGTAAAGCGAGGTTCGTACACAAAAGACCGAGGTATGATATTCTTCCCGTAATGACCAAGCGGTCGAGGTTAATAGGAGGTTTATTATATGACATGGATTTTTAAACAACATACTTTACATGAGTTTTGAGTGACAGAATCATCATTTTCAATCTTGTTCTCGTTATTCTATTGCTTTCATGATAGTAAGACTCTCTTTTAGATTGTTCATCGTCCGACTCGTTTAAGCACTAGCTAAATTTACTAAATTCGTTCAATTTTTGCTGCTATCATTGTAAAAAAATGGCTGACAAAATCCGTAATCCGGACAGGTCCATCACCGGGAAATAACGGTCCGGCACGTGACGTGTCTCAGTGTCATATTATAAGAATCTCATATTGATTTATCTTCAGGATAAATATTTATTCTCCCGCAAACCGAGAATCCTTGACTTGAAAGTTCGTTGTATAATTCCCACAGTGCATTTCAAAAACCTTAACATTATATTGGTAAGTTGTTTACTCGTTTCTGCACATAAAAATTCAATAATTAATCAATGCCTCGTTTCTTTAATCGCCGTCGCCATTGACGAAATCTGCGGAAAAAACTTCAGCTCTCGGCTTTACAATTTAACTACACACGTTAACAAAACAACATTCGTGAACCTCTTCAATCGTTAATATAAGACGAATTTATATCTATGACGTCATGAATGTGAATATGGCGGTGGATAAAGTTTGACAGGAGTCTAACGACTAAAATTTGCTGCTCTAGGCACAATTCTGCTTACTCCGCCTCACATTTGCTGGAAGATAAATGGTGTAATTGGCGTCAGAAAAGAAAAATATTAAGCGGCTTTTAAATGGTGTTTCTGCTGTAGATTTCCAAACTAATGTTAATTTATTCGGGTGTGTACATTCTTTTATCTCTCAAACAAATCGTTTTCTGTGATATGATCTGTAAAATGCTTTTGATGTTAACGTTTGTATTGACGTTCGTTTTTTGTACTTTAAAGCTTTATGTTGTATATAGCTGTGTGGCTTCGATAATAATATGTGTTTAAAAAATTATATAACGGCACGAGTTCTCTAGATGCGCAAATAGTGTTTAAATAAAAGGAAAAAGGTTATGTTCTAATTAATATCTCTTGTAAAAATTCATTCAACACAAATTAAAATCTCTTGCAAAAATTCATTCAACGCAAATTATAGATACATATGGATATTAATGTACAGAATCATATAGATATAGACTGGAGTTCACCATTAGCAGGCTCACTTATGCAACAAGATGTGCCATTTTGAATTCAGGAATATCGCAACAACGCTGGTCCTAATATTAAACGATGATCGCTAGAAATAATATTTTGAAATAAGGTTTCCGCGGAAAGACTGAAATCTAGTTGTTCCAGAGTTAGTACGAAGGTTAGTACTTCAAGGGTTAATATTAGGGTGACGGTTAGTATAAGGGTTAGGGTTAGATTTTGGGTTATTTTTCAATCCTTTATACTAACCTTATTAACCTTCATACTAACCTTCTTATACTAACCCTGAAACAGCTAGTTTTCAGTCTTTCCGCGGAAACCTTATTTTGAAGTATACTTTCTAGCGATCACCAATATTAAACACTTAATGACTAGTACCGAGGAAAACAGTGAGATTTTACTCCCGAGAAACTCAACGTTTCCCCCAGACGAATATTTTTCAGCGCAGTGGATTGCGAAGCGAAATATGTTACACGAATGATTGGCAATCTTCCAGTAGAAAACATTGTATCATCATGTCACGAGCTCATTACGTGTGCACGAGGGGAAGATTGAAATATGTTACCCTCTGGCATCCCAGTTGTTGCCAACTTGCCTACAGTACCTTAAGATGGCTCATGGCTTGATAGGAAACAAATTATGAAAAATTACATTTCGAGGGGATACAGGGGAACAAGGGGAACAAAGGAGAAGGAAAGAAGGCATGCGTAAGAGAGAGAGAGAGAAAAAAAAAGATAGAGAAATTAAAGCACGTTGAAAACATTGTAGTTGTAGTTGTTCTTGGACTTGATAGAGATTATTACACCCCCCTAAAACGTTTCGCAGTGTACATTTCTGCCTAATTCAGTTAATATACACACTGATGTAGTGAATGTGAGAGAGCTTGGAGTAGACAGACTATACATGGACGATCGTCAAGCTCGTATCCTCAGAAAAATGCTTCTGAGTCCCGGACAGGAATCGAACCTGTAACCTTCTGATTGGCGGTGAGACGCTCTAACCATTGAGCCACCGATTGATATATGTACGATTATACTAGAAATACGTTATACGCAACACCCCTCGCCCGCTTATACTGTTTGAAACTTTTATAGCGTAGTTGCTAATTTACTACTGTAATACAGTACTGTAGTTCTTTTACTTGAATTAGGTACAGGTATTAGCCCATTTATTTGCAAAACTGAATAAATTTGCAGTGGAAAATATCTCTGAGAGCTTTGTGTTGTTTGAATTTAATTCTTCCATAGGACATCAAACTAAATAGCGTAAACTTTTTAAATTTTTGGGTGCAGTACCTGGCACCTGCACTGAACAGAACAGTGGGGAAGTTTACTGCTGTTTCTACCATAAATCACTAAGAAAGAAATTACAGCACTTGTCTCACACGAGAGCAAAACTCGGGCCCCAGGACTGACATGTGTACCCCTCCCATAAATTTCCATTAGATGTATGAATATTGATCCCTTAATTGCAAGTATATATTTTTAGACACCTCATACGTTTATAATGTTATTGTATGGCAGTAACAGTACAGCATAATATACAATTATTGGATGAGGTTGAGCATCATGATATCAAGAATTATCCAGATCGAGGTCAATGTTACCTGCCAAAGCAGATAACTTTGACCGAGGTCTGGATAACTCTTAAATATCATGCATAAGCCGAATCCAATAATTGTTTTATTGTACATTGTTCAAGATAGTCTTACTATAAAAATATACCAGTCGTTTTTTAATTTGTAATTTTTGCACGTTTGGTCCTAGTGGACGTCATCAGTGTTAAATAATTTTTGTTTTGGACACCTCCGTGCAATAATTCACAGTATTCAACAGAAATGAGGTCGCACCTGCCAGAGATTAAGAATTCACTGGAATTAACCAATAGGAAACGAGAATGAATGTTGAATGTATAATAAATGCTTTTAGCCAGTGGAATTGGGGAAAGTGTTGAGATGAAACGGGTACTTTGTGTTACTGGTAGGTACGCAATACGCATAATGGTTGCAACATTTCATTGGTCTGCAGAATACACCAATCACAAGTGATTGACGTGGCGATTGACATTTTTAAATTTTTGAGTGCAGCAACAGAATAGTGGGCGGTCTACTGCTGTTTCTACCATCAATCACTAAGAAAGAAATTACTTTTATCACAATATTGATGACTCACGAAATAATCAATGCGGTATTTTGTATATAGACACCAAAGGCTGTTGAAGGAAGAAAGTGCATCTCTATCATACAATGAGTGTCCTTTAAAAAAATCAAATTCGTTCAAATGTCTACGGATGGCATGCATATATAGTGCAAATGTATAGGGGTCCATTCAAATTAGATTTACTAAGACGTACCTATTAGGGATAATACTCCAATTGTTGGTGTGGATAGATTATATACAGTAAGTTGATCATTCTACCCACATTGGACTACTGTGATGTGGAGCTGGCAGCAATATGAATAACTAAATATTGATGGTCATAATCAGAGGTCTCTAGGCATAATGCATGTCAGGGAAACTGATTGGTTAATAGAAATCCCAAGTTTTGTACCTCTTGTATTAGAAGCAAGTTACATTGTGTAATGCTAGTTAGGAAATTCCATGGCATTTTAACATCATATCTACCAGTAAAGAGCTATTTTCCATGTTTCAATTAATCTGTTCATACATGTTATAGCACCATTATCAATAGCCTTAATTGACAATATGTGAAGGATATACAACTTTTGAGTTAAAATTAGTTTTTGTAACATTGTACTGTACATTTGTAACAACTGTAATTTGTTAGAAAACAAGACCCCATATATTGATATCAGTGTTAGCATTGAAGGGGCTATCCTGTATAAATATTATTGTATTATTATTATTATTATTATTATTAATACTAATAATAACAATGCATTAACAATAATACTAATAATAATAATACCCAATGCAGATTGCAGATACCATATTTGCCATGTAACAAAGCATATAATATATGGCATTGTGTACTATAGTATCTAAATTATATCACCGTGCACATATATATTATAACCTATATTCAGAATGCCATGCCTAGTCTGCTTGTCGACAATGATCTAGCTAACACACATAGTAGCTGTCAACATACCCAATGTGAACTTATAATAATAACCTGTATTTTACATTGACAGAATAAGTGGTGACCCACTAGACCAGCTAAGTGTACTGTATAGGTCTAACATGTTCCATAATGGATGGAGTACTGTAAACACAGATTATATATGGAATACATACCAGTATACAAAACATGGACGTCAAGATGATATCATCAGAAACATAATATTCCTGGTTGAAAAAATTATAACCTTCTTATTGCCAGTGACGGCCTCTAACCATTGAGCCATCGAGATTCAGATGGAGAGAGGTTAAAATGATGCACTGGTTCTAATGATATATGTACTGCCTATGCACAGCAGTTACTATATATTTCAGTAATGACTAATGATTGGGTGTGTTAATATATACACTGCTGTTATATCAATAGAATCAGTACATCAATGTAACGTTCACTCACCATCTGAGTCTTGGTGGCTCAATGGTCAGAGCATCTCACTGGAAATCAGAAAGTTATCCCTGTCCGGGACACAGAATAATTTTTCTGAGGATATGAGCTTGCTTGACAATCATCCATGTACTGTATCGTCTGTTTCCCCCCGAGCTCTCCCTTATTCACTACAAGTATACATAGTAATGCTTGTTTATTGCTACAAAATTGTAGGCCAGGCCCAGGTCATATAAACACAGCAATAGTATGCATGTTTTTTACCCTAAACTACTGTATATATAGGCTATAATTATCAAGCAGATAGTATTTATAATTTTAATCAAATAATAAACATACTGCCAACTGTCAATATATTATACATATATGTTTTGAAAATTCAAAACATTACACACCTTCAAATTTTCCCAAATCTCTCTGTTAAGTATTTCAAAATGTGTCTATTAGATTTCGGAGCTTGGAGCAAATACACAATAAAGTGTACAATTATTTAAATTACATTCAAACACTCATTAATAATTCATGAGGAAAAGACAAAAGATTGTGATAAAGATTCGTCCTGATTTACATAAACTTTATCTTTGATTTTCTCGGCTTAGACAACATCGATTTTCAAAATTACTACGCCAATGAACTTATCAAATGGGTGGTGTTTGAAGCCGTTTAATAAACTCGCAGCACGTGTTTATTAGCGAGTCAAGTAAAAAGTTAAATAAACGATAAAGTGAAGCACTGAATTGAAGGTAATGGCTATTCGTACGGTAGCCGTACGACGCTATAGTCTCTTAGAATTCAACGAAATGCAAGTAAATATCACCAAAATCCTAAACCTAACCCTAATCCTAACCAAATTGCTAACCCTAACCAAAAAAAACTATGCAGAAAAGGCAAATTAATTGCTCAACACAGACCGGTGAGTCGCTGACAATCACAATATACATAATTATAATAGTCCTTTTACCTTTTACTTGTGTCTGTCTTTGATTATCTTGTCCTTCAACACTACGGTTTCGGCTTGAAATCAGCTGATAATCCAGGGCCAAATTTCCGATGCCGCGCATGAGGACGGTTGATCATATATATATATATATATATATATATATATATATATATATATATATATATATATATATATATATATATATATATATATATATATATATATATATATATATATATATATATATATATATATATATATATATATATATATATATATATATATATATATATATATATATATATATATATATATATATACCTATAAAGCCGATCCGAGATTAGGATTCGCTTGCATCTTGCGTGTAACAATGGCGTGTAAGGGACTAAACGCCGGTCGATATTAGCACCCTCGCCCTCAGGCCTTCGGCCTTCGGCCGGCGCTTCGCGCCGGGCGAGGGGATAATATATGTACGTATATGGTCGATTGATATATGTTCAGCCTACGCGGCAGTCACTATATTTCGGTAATGTTTGGATGTATTAATATATAACACTGAACCGGTGGCTCAATGGTTAGAGCGTCTCACCGGCAATCAGAAGGTTACAGCTTTGATTCCTGTCCGGGAATCATTTTTCTGAGGATACGACATTGACGATCGTCCATGTATCATTCCAGTTACTTGCATAGCTCGTCAGTGCTGGTAATTGAAAAGTTTTACACTTGCAGCATTAAATTGTGTATCTGAACAAATCAAATTGATTGTAATATGTAAATTTAATGCAAATTAGGATTTCTGAACTCACTAAAACAAAGATTTCTCCGCTCCCAAAAACCGAGCACTGTGTAATACTTTAAATAGCTCAAAAGTTACACTAGAGCTGTGCAAGGATCTACAATGAAACATAAATCTACACTGTGAAATGTTTTAGATGTAAAATCTGATTATTTATCGTTTTTTCTTCTATCGAGCCACCTTAACGGGCAACAGTTTGTTTGTTACATGTCATATGACCTGCATGTATATATCAACCGATGAAAAAGCATGAGCTGCATGTATATATCTTCGCGCCGCCATGTAATATCCTCTATGTATATATCAACCGATGAAAGAGTGTCTCACGCAAGAAAAACTAGAGTTATATAACAACAAGCATTGTTTCCTTGCATTGAAAGGATAAGGTATACAGTGTGATAAGTGACGTAGGTTATTATTATTACTCACCTGAAACTGAAACTGCAAGAGGAACTACTGCAGTTATTCTCATAGTTGTATGTAATAATATTATCCAGAAGAGCGAGAGAACACGAAGACCGTGTAAATAAGTCAGGTCCTTTTTTCCAATATCAGTGTTAAATATTGAACTGATGTTGCGAATCAACGAGAAACAGTTGAGTATTTTGAACAAAGACACTGAAATAGAAAGAGCACAAACAAAAACATTTATAAGAAATCAGCTTTGCAGATACATGTATTCGAGAGCATTAGATTTTACTACGAGTACAAGATTCATAATTTTTGGCGCGATGATTGCTTGCACCATCCTGTGCTGATGTTATCGTCCATTTGATTCACCGGGCTTTTGTTGCTGCCACTCCTAAGCTATGGAATGCCTTACCAATGAAATTAAGATCGCTAGCTTCAGTGACTAGTTTTAAACGCCGCGGTCTTTTGGTAAGTATATACTTCCTCTGGTTATTTTTTTATTAATTTTTATTTTTTAATTCTAATTTATTATAGATATTAGTATTTTACCCTCATATATATATAGACATGGTTATTTCTTATAAATATATGTTACTGGCTTAAAACATCACGTCCCAATGCAAAAATCTACTGAAACAGCACTAATCCGTCTGATTGACCAGTTATTATTAGAAACGGATAGAGATCACATTAGTTGTCTCGTGTTTGTGGATTATAAGAAGGCATTTGACCTAATCGACCATGGCGTTCTGCTCGATGCATATGGAGTGGAAACGAGGGAACTTATGCTAATTGCCAATTATACAGGGACGTTATAGATGACATGTAGTCAGAGTCAAAGTTAATTACATGCACATGGTGTCCCTTAGGAGTCCATTCTTGCTCCTCTATTGTTTACTATTGTTACAAAATCTGTGATGGACATATACGCGGATGATATAACACTGAGTACTTCAGCTGCGGTCACATCTCTTTCTGAAATTCAGCAACGATTGCAAGACGATATGGAGAAAGTAACGAAATGGTCAACTGAGAACAAGATGGTTGTTACTGCCTCGAAAACCAAGGCTCTGCTCGTAAATGGAAATGACTGGCAAACAAGATGCCGAAACAGTCAACTGAATGTTACAGTTAGCAACAATCAAATAGATCAGGTAAATACTCAGAAATTACTGGGTGTAAAGATTGATGCACAGCTAAACTTTAACGAACATATTGACGATATCCGCAAGAAACTATCGAAGAGAATTGGTGAACTCAAAAAGATCAAGCGAAACCTGCCATTGGAGAAGCGCAAGCTGTTCTATAATGCGATGAATAAACCAGTGATGTTATACGAGTGTTGTGTCTGGAGCACGACATCTTGTGAAAATATAGATAATACTCGACGCGAATATATTAACCAAATTTGTACTAGAAATTCGGACATACGTCATAGCAGAGCCACCCGATATAGTAATTTTAACTTAGTTTGTATTAGGGAGACTGAAGGTGTAAGAACGTTTCAAATAAATGGTGTAAAACTGTGGAATACTGTTCCTATAGACATCCGTAGAAAAGAGACAATCTGCTCTTTTAAGTTTGCTCTGAAGAAACACTTAATGTTAAGATGAGCAAAGCAATATGTAGTTTTATTACTTTTATTGTTTTTATTATTATTCATTATCATAATTACTTTTACTAATTTTAAATTCTATATTCTACCTTAAAATTTTAATATTTCTACTAGTTGATCATTGTAATAAATATATGTTTTTGAATCTTGGAATTTGTAATACTAGTTAATTTATAATCTGAGGGCCACGAGTTTATCAGTTTTCACTGTCATGTGTTTTACCTTCATTAAATAAAGTTGTCTGTGCCGCCTGTATAAATTTTAAAAAGCCCTGAAGAAACGAAACGAGCTGCTATTTAAGAAATAGAAATAATTTTCCGTGTTTCCATACAGTTATCCCATACACGAATCAGTACTACCATACGACAGTGAGAGCTGAACAGTCACCAAAGCGCTACGAAAGCAGCTCGACCGGGTGCTATATGAGAATGCTATGCGTGGCAATGAACATCACAAGGAAACAAAAGTTTAAAAAATGAGTATCTCTCCGCGGGTATGTCAATGTAAATATCTTCGCGGGTCTGTACGCAGCAATCACAAGGGCGAAACGAACGTGGGGAGAAGAGCTGTCACATAGACACACTGAGGCAAAAAACAGGGTTGGAATGCGCAGACGACGACGGCAATGATGGACAGGGAGGGATGGAAGAAGCGTGCACCAGAATCGGTGCGAGCGGAAGCTCGTCCGAAGTGAGTAAATAAATACTTGCTTAAAGACAAACAGCTGTCTCAGCTGTCAATGCGACGGAATTGTGATAGCAAAATCAACTTGTTAGATAATAAATATATGAATGTTGTTGTACTATAAAATATAATTCTCTAAACGTTTTTTAAATATTTTAGCTTCCTTTCCTTTAAATTAGACGTAACATTGCTCTGTTTCTATATACGCAGCTTTTAGCCAATCAGAACACATATTTCAAAATGTTCTTTTCTCATTAGTTTTAGAACGGGCATAAAATAGCCTACCTCTTGAGGATGTTTCTGATTTAATAGCAGGATGCCCGTTCCCTTCCAGAAGTGGTGTTTTTTCATTTTCTGTTTTATCCACCGATAATTCATATGATCTATCTTGACGTGGTTCGTCGTTTACTTTGTGAACTGGTTCCTTCATTATTTCAAGTATCGTTGCCAAGAGAGACAGGCAGATGAAAACTCCACACAGCACACTATTAAATGAAAAGATAACATAAATGACAATCTGACTCTATTTCCAACGCTAGACATAAGCAAGGATAAGGACAGCGAACGTAGTGCTTAGTTTTTATTCAATATAAAATAACTGGTAAAATATGTGGAAGTTTTTTGCTGTACCTCCAAGGTGGCGGGCAAAGAAGATAGTCCAAAATGGCGGCCAAATTACTATATTGGGGTACTAAAAAGGAGTATATATCTCAAAGACAAGCGTTTTGGGTAGTTTGGGTTGACAATCATGGTGATTCACTGGAGTTAAAGTTTGACTGTATGGTGGTGTTTTTATTTTCGCAATCGTCGGTAAAGATTCACAACACTATCCTAACAAAAGTATTTTAACAAATTTAGGTCATCTTAAGTGGATTAAAGCAAGAGACGAGTGAAATGAAAGTCAAATCGAAAGTAAAATCGAAAGGACATCGAACCAATTATCCCAAATTGGAACATTATACGAACGGAAATTACCACTTTTTCCTATCATACTGATGTTTTAGAGCATCATGACAGGCATGAAACGATTTTTATCACTTAGTTTTTCGTGAGAGTTGTGTATAATGCCTTGTTATGGTCACATGATATTTTCACCGCTTCAACCGCCATATTGGAATCATCTTTTGCGGCCCGCCGCCCGAGTCGAGTTCTGCTATATCGGCACCGGACGTCTAACAACTGAGCTACCGGGTCTCGTGTGACAGAGCAAGGCCTCCCTACTCGGGGCTCAGGTTAGTTACAGCTTTACGAAATATAAACATCCTCATCTAGCCATCCTCATGTCAGTAACTCGGAAATCAATTATTGTAAACGAGTCTCCTTTTTGTGTCTTAGCAACGTAAACACTATGCTATCGGTGGCTGACTATAAAGGACCATATATATATATATATATATATATATATATATATATATATATATATATATATATATATATATATATATATATATATATATATATATATATATATATATATATATATATATATATATATATATATATATATATATATATATATATATATATATATATATATATATATAGTGTATATATATGGCTGTGTTTGGACACTGTGACGTTACAACCTGGATCACATGACCTAGCGAACTTTTAGAAACATTTGTACCGTCCATCTTTCTGTCTACTGTTTGGCCACTGTTTGCTTTGATTTTCGAAATGTTATCAAAGTAAGGCGATAAGTTATGTGTGTTAACGTCATGTTAATCGACATGAAATTTGTTGATCAGTTCTCGTGTGAACATTTACGATTTTTGTAGCAGTAAAAGGCAGCACTTTCATTGTGATAGCAGCCTGCACTACTTTATCTGATTTATTATTTTTTCTGTTTTAGGAGTCTTACAGGAAATATTTGTGAGTTCCTCACTTGTGACAGTTTTGTAGTCTCACAGGAGCCATTGTGTTCGCGCTGATTTATAAGAGTTCGATCAGATACTTATTTGTATGATATCACATAACACAAATTAAACGAAGCCGGCATTGTGCAGTGCCAGGACCTACTGCATATGACTTCTAGTATCCAAGTGTATATAATTTATCCAAGTGATACAATTTATCCAAGTGATAAAATTTGTGCAGATTTTAGTCATGGCAATTCAAGAAAATTTGGACAAAATGCTGGTAAACAATATGTAGCTATAATATATACTCAAGTAAAAGATATTACAACTTGGGACTCACGAATTTTAAATACCATATTATGTGTTGGAAATATTAACCTTTATACTTGCAAAGGTAGTTCCATTACAAAAAAATTTTCCTATTACCTGACGTGCCAAAATGGATTTCAATTGATGATAAAGTTTATTATTTACAATGTAGTGACTCTTTTGCTGGTGGGGTTTTACTACACCGGGTATTCTTTGTCAGCGCTCACAAGCAATTGTCTTCTGGACGATCGCTTTATTACTATTAATATTAAGGTTAGTATTAAAAAACCATTAGGTAGGAGGTTAGAAAACCCCACAGAGGCTGGGTTAGTTGTTTTGGGGTTAGAAGTTCTATGATGTATTTTATCATACAGGCATGTCCGATCTTATGATAGCAGTGCAATCTCTCATTTCGTCCCCTAAAAAAGATCTAATAGAAGACGATTGATGCAGGCACTGACAAAGAACGCCGGGATGTAGTAAAACCCTTGCTGGTGACGTATTCATGATAACAGACAATTAACCATTTTTCATCACTGACAAGTGCTCAAAAATAAATTTACCCACTCCGAATTTAATTATCAACATTGTTTGTTGACTGTAACGCAGTAGTAACATTTAAGATTTTTGATTATTATTCAAAAGATAAATGGCATGCCAGACCCATGTGGAAAATCTGTAATTAATTGACGTTGAAGGAATCCAGAAACATATTTAAACATTTGATGAAGATGGAAAGCTATGTATGCAGTTAATTGTGCAGTAATGTATTTTACATCAAGGTAATTTTGTAAAAGCTCTGTTGATAATATCTGTACATTTAAAAAGGATTTTAACACAGTTATTCTGGACAATTTAAGTCAACAATTGCAATGTAAAATGTATGTATAGGATTATTACTATATACTGTATGATTGCATGGATATTCACACCTAAGGAAAAATAACATTGGATGCTAAAACTAATCCAAATACCAACCCTAATGCTAACTTCAATACTAACCGTATACAATTTTAAACTTTAAAATTAAAATTGAGATTTAACACAAGAAGTTCTTGTTTATAAAATTTGAACTGGTATGAAATATCTAATTGCTATACAGTATTTATAATTGAACTGGTTTAAAAAAAATGGTTTTGAAAATTAAACTGGTTTAAAAAAAATTGTACCAGATCAAAAATATTGCCCCAGTTCAAATAAATTTGCCCCACAACATATACATGCATGAAGTTGTTATTGTTTTCTAGCATGGTATTGGCATATGTTGAAAAGTGCTCCAGTTGGACACAAATAATTTTGAGTTGATATTGTTGATGTTTTTGTGGTACGTGAAAACTGGTAAGAATAATTATTTAGTCTATTTAGGCAATCCATAGACCAGGGTCCCATGTTTTCTCACCTGCATTGGAATCCTACAGTGTAGACACTATACAGTGTACGTGGATACTAATATACTTGTGCAACAGTTAGTACTAAATATCACTATCCTGTGCAAAATCCTTTCTTTTCTTGAGCTATTTAAATGTTTAATAGGTATAATAACTAGACTCTACCATACAGCTAAATAATATTAAAGTTTATGATTGACATTGTTCAATAAAATATGTTCCTGTATTCCTTACCCAAAATGCAAGTAGTCTAATAATCCAAGATCAAGTGCTAAAAATCTACCGTGCCCATCGGTAGTGCAGCACCGTGCCCATGTGTGCAGTCAATACATCAGATCAACAATGGGTAAAACCAGTAATGGATGTATATTTTACCACAATAAATATGTTTGTTCAGATTTTAACGGTTAATATATCTGCACCAGTCCACCAAGACATGTGTAAAGTAATGATTTTCCTTCACCTGAAATCACTATAGCAATCACTTCCAACAAATGTAAATAACAATATTAATTGCTTTACTATTGCATATCTGTGCCACGAATCACGATGGTAATTACGCCCCATCCAAAACGTAGACGCATGTACGCATTGCGTACCTATTTTTTACCTAAGTAGTTTGACAGGTTTAAGAGGCTTATGACGTCACCAACTTCCTAGTTAATTAGGTAAAGTAATACAACAATATAGCGTACGACAGGATTGCCTTTGGTCAAAATTACTGCTGTTCTTTTTTACAAGTGTATGTTTTTTACTTGGATAAGCCTGTTTGTTAATCAGAAAGTCAATAATTTAAAATTATGATTTTGTTGCGAATGTCCTTTAACATTAACAAACACTAACGCCGGTAAACAAACTAATAATTAATGAGATGCGAAAGTTAAATCATTTGCTATTTTTACAGTAGATCATCAAACAGACTGAGGGGAAGGGAGAAATAACAGGTACAATATGCAAGGTATTATGCGATAGCAAAGTGGTAAGAAACAAAAACTTGAAAAGGAATGAAAGTGCATCAGGTAATAATATAAAAGTTCCACGCAAACCAAAAGCACAAAAAACTTGTAGGAAATAAAATATGAGAAAATCGTTCGTTAGGTCGAGGATGAGTTGTGCCAATTTTAAAGATGAGACGCTTCTCTCGCCGTTTGCGGTTAATATCATTAGCACCGTTAATATCGTTAGGGATGGGAAATATGTCACAGATTTACATGTCTGAAACCAAATGGTTAGAGCTGTTGAGATGGCGGGATTCAGGTTTGTCAATATCATTGTTTCTCACGGAACGAGGTATTTTGTTTAAGGGCGCAGTGTACTAAGGAATCACGAATGTTTTTATTACGGCGTAAAGATAACAAAGGCTTATCGGTGAAAATGACTGACGTCTCAGGATCATTTTGCAAGATGTGAAAATTCCGATTGATAATATCTTTAACTTTAAAATTGAAAGGATGAAATGTTAGAACAAGAGAAATTTTGTTGTTTGAAACTTGTTCCAAAGGTGGTTCAAGCGTGTCTAAACGGGCGACGATTTGCTTTGGCTTGAAAATCTTGGTCGTCGCTACATAAGCGGCGAAGACGCAACAATTGAGAGTAAGGGATGGATTGCTCAGTGCGGTTGGGATGAGAGGAAGAAAATAAATAACTATGGGAGTCAATAGGCTTGTACGCGAGACCAGCGTTCTCAGAGAATTACCATTAATCGAAATTAAAATATGAAGCAACGATACACAGGTCTCGCTGATTTCCAACGTAAACTTCAGAGCAGGATGAAAATCATCAACAAAGTTGATGAACTGATCTAAAAGGACACGTGAGAATGACGCTGTTCCTAAATAGTCATTCATAAATGTGCCGAAGAAATCGAGCAATGGACCTGTGTATCGTTCAAAGATTTGTTTTCCAACTTAACCAACAAATAAGTTAGCATAGCTTGGATGACCCATTTTGGTGTTTCACGCTTGACACGATCATCAGGCAAGATCATCTACCATAGTTGCCTGATGATCGTGTAAAGCGTGAAACTCCGAGTAGCGACAATAAAGTTTTTAAGTTTACTATACCTGCTCTACCGTTTACAGTATTGAGCACTCTTTTAACCTTAGCCAACATTTTATCCGAAAATTTGTCTTGGTATATATATATATATATATATATATATATAAGCCCTATTTATTTTTTTCATCTCGTCTTATTCTGATGAAGGCTCCGCTCGAAACGTCAGTTTCGTCACTAACATCACGGCAGTTTACCTCCTTTTCACTTTGCTATATATCCAAAACACTGACTACGCAGCACTTTACATTTTCACTAGATTTTAGTCCATTTGCATCAATCTTTGTGGAAGCTAATACATTATGCAGTAATCCTACATATATTGGGAAATACAGGGGGGAAATCTGATAAAATAAGTCCAAAATTGCGTTTGCTTCTTGGTTGAGCGCAGCTGGACGGTTAGTTGAATCTTTATCAGTTTCGATGCCACAGAAGATCCTCTATTAATGCAATCAAGATTTGTAAGTGCAGGAGAAAATGTTAAACGTGGCGCTGCAGGTTTATTTGGTCCCTTTATAGAATCTCTAGCTAGTTGAGATGGCCTTGTCTAAGAGGTCGACATTCAGACAACATTTATCGTTGTAACGACTGATAGAAAATCAGCAAATACTGGGAAAGCATATGATCTAGCTGTGGGCAAGAATGGAAAAAATATGTTCTACATCTCGTGTACATGTCATCGGTGTGACCTAGCAATGAAAAATGTGATGAATTCGTTGCCTGTGCTGAAAATTTGGAATTGACATGTAGTTTGAGTGGCAAACTATTATCAGACATCTAGATTGGGGAGTAAGGAGCTTTACTATCAAACAACAAATGAGAACTTTTCCTCCAATTTCTGCCCAACATCTTGTGCAACTATATACGAAGCCGTCTTGTTCAATCCAGATGGTTGTTTGGACCACTAAGAAAAGATTGCAGATGCTTCTAATATGGAGAATATGATATGAAGCGGGCATTCAATGGAAAAGGTTTCACAAAAAGCTGTGGCAATTGACAGATATACAAACATTGATGACTACTTTTATGATTGGATATATTCAGTATCTTCAGATACTTCGAAAAAGAAGAACATAAGGCAGATAACTTACAATATATAGTTATTTCGATCTTTGAAAAAACGTAACCTGTTCAGTTCAAAGCCTTACCCGGTACAGTGAATTGATTGTGCACATTGGGCACATTGGGCACATTGATTCCTCTTACATACTTGACAGTAACATCATACTTGAGTGCTCTCAGCAGCAGTCGTTGTAATCTTGGTGGGCAGCTGACGATAGTTTCTTCTTAAAAATGGATTACAATGGTTTGTGGTCGGTATTTATGATGCAGTTCTTGCCATAAATGAAATACTGGAATCGTTCTAATCCCCATACGACAGCTAGGGTCTCTCTTTCAATGTTACTATAGTTCCGTTCTGTGTGTGTCAGTGCTTTTGAGGTAAAACATAGGCAATTTATTTTTTGTTTAGCTCTCGTAATGGTGCTGTGATGGTTGCCAAGCTGCTGGAATATCGTGTCAGATAGTTCACAAGACCAAGGAAGCTCTGAAGATCTTTAGCATTTTCAGGTGATTTCATAGCCAATATGGCAGATACAGTATCTTCCTGTTATCAGGTTGTATTTCTTCTGGGGTCCATGTGTGTCCAAAGAAGCTGCCTTTCGAACACTTGAACTGTAGCTTGGCTTGGTTAAACTTGATTCCCTGTTAGTAACGCTTGGATGTGTCGATTATTATAAATAATTTGGCGTTGTGGAGTTGGGTCACTACTTCGTCCACAGTCTTTGTGTAGTAGTGTTCTCTCTTTATGGATAAGACTTGCACGCGTGTCTAAGCATACTCTGACTTTGGTTACTTCACCTTTCTCATTCTTTGTTTCTGTGGGTTCATTCACTGGCACGATGACACCAAGTTGTATCATATTGTTTATTTCTTCTTCGTACAGCTCCTGAAAGTGGATAGGTACTGTTCGTGGTGCATGTATGACTGGTTCAGCAGTTGGATCCAGAGTAATGTAGTGCGGTTTCATGTTGAAAGTTCCAAGTCCTTGGAAACAATCTTCAAACTATTCCAGGAGTTGTTTCTCACTGAGAGGTTGCTTGGCTTGCTCATTTGGTTCTGTTTAAAGGCTGCAATTGAATTGTACTAGTCCTAGCTCTTCACATGTTTCACAGCTGAGCATGGCTGGGCCAGGTATTTCAGTGACGTTGAAATTCGCTTCTCTGATGTGGTGGATGTATAGCTTGGAAATACCAAAGCTTTTAATTTCTTGGCCTATGTATGCTGTAATTCTACATTCTGTTGGCTTCAGGCGTTTACATTCGGGTCTAGCGAGGATTCGGTCGAAATCTTTTTTGGATATGACATTGATTTCAGCTCTAGTATCAACTTTACAGATAAGTTCTGTGGTGCGTTTGTGATATGACTCTGTTGTAACTTGAATACTTGTCAGAACTTTCGTGCGTCGTTGTTTCTGGTTAACACTGTTGACTTTAGACGTACTTTGCTAGCTGCGAGTTGAGGTTGTTTTAGGTTTTCGATTGTTCCGAGGAAAACACTTCCGGTGTTATTGGACACCGAACTTTTAAGTGTGTTGTTTTCCCGAACTTGACCTTGCATTTCGTTAAGATTTGTCTTGCTTCTGCACATCTTGCTAAAGTGACCAATTTTATGGCAGTGGAAACATTCTACAACAGTTGCTGGAGATTGCTTTGGGTTTGGGTGGCCATATCTTTGGCACTGTTTCGTCGACTGTTTGTGAATGGCATTGTTTCTATTTGTGTTCACCTCGAGGTGTTCTACGGGCAGTATCATGTCGTTGAAAAGATGGTTTATTATTGTTTCTATTACCATGTTGGTTATGATCTTTAATGGAGTCGACTTCACGGGATCCTTGTGGTTTATCTTTCATTGCTTGAAGCTGAAGGCGAGTAGCTTCCTCTGTACGGGCTATTTCTTGAGCTCTGGTAAATGTGAGGTTGTTGCCTTCGGTGATCCATTTCTTTCTGACGATTTCGGATTTCGTTCCGAATACGAGGGTGACTCGCATGAGTTGATCGTGTAGATCTGTTGAATAATTACAGTTCTGGATGAGTAGTCTGCAATCTTGGACAAAACTAGTTGAGACAACACCATCAACATTATCGCAATCGCCGATTTAATGTTTTATATGTTTAGTAGAAACTTCCTTGTGTTTTCACTGCCTGGATCAAAGTTGTTCTAAACAGCAGCCAAATCTTCTAGCTGGAATTTCGACACAAGAAATCAACATTGAACTGGGGGAGTATTTTTTTTCTCATAAACATGCGGCGTAAAAAAAACTGGCATGATTTTATTTTGAAACTGTTCAACAGTTTTGTGCAAGACTGTGGCTTCAGTGTGGAAATCGGTGAGTGTTCGATAATTTTGCTGTAAACTCCCGAGATAAAAAGCCATTTCGAAGCGCCTCCAATATTCGTTGATGTCTTTCTTCTGTTCTTCGTTGAGTTCCCATGTATTGTGAATATCTATATGCCCTGGTCTCCAGACCACAAAAGTAAGTAGTTGCATTTCTGCTCTATCGTGCGTTTATTTAGCGGTCCATCGAACAGCAGGTTACATCTCTGGCGAAATCTCTTGAAGCGTGCTGGCAGGCCTATATCCAGTTTACAATTCATTTTTGGTGGCTCGAAGCCTGTTAGTGCTGGATCACTCATCTTGTCTCGTTTTTTTCTATTCAAAATCCCAGTTCTGTCAACCCTCTAATACTTCTTGTAATTGTATTTGAATAGTACTCTTTATTTAGCGCTTAAACATATTAATATGAACTGGACTACTAAGATATATGTCAGAATAAAATCAATGACCACGAGTTCGACTGTTCATGACGTCAATGTCACGTGATATTACACATTTAAGTTAACCTAATTTTATACTGACTGCATGAGTGCAGTTTGAACTTGCCAGCAAAGGAAATTAATGTGTTCCATTCTTCTAAACTATTCTTTCGAGGAATTATAACCTGTGTCACAAAGTGAATAAATCCTACATGACAGAGCAAGGGCCACCACATCTCTCCGGAGTAAAAAGCCCACCAGACAAGAAATTATAGAGTCTATACAAGGAATTTTTTTCAGGTAACCTAGTAACCTACTATTCACAGTTTGCAGTGCTCACATTAATTGCATATGTTGTGTTTAGCTTTTGAGTTGTTTACGTTGGCTGTCAATTTACGCTATTGAACCATGCCGTAGAATCGCGAACTGTTGAAAAATATGGTTTGTCCTTGTTTATGATCTTAATTTTTCTGTCTAAACGTCGTTCAGAATGCAGGAAATTGCCATTTCGGAGCCATAGAATTCAGAAATTTCACCATACCTCCTAGATATGTCACCGGACCCCCTATAGGTTTCTGGTTATATCCTTTTAGCTCCCCACATTAAAACTGGCTGCGCGGGGCCTGGGCAACGCCTCGTGTTCTACGCGCATATCTCGTGCGTTATAACTCGATAATTACACGTTATATGTATAAAATTGTTTTACTAAAATAGTAAATGACTCTCCTACATGAACATCTCACTAAAATGTGTTATTATACTTTAAATTTGTAGTGATTGCATCATCTTTTGTGCATACATGACTATTTACGCGTAAATAAGGATCACACTTTTCGATTCTCCCTGTTACTAAGGGCATTTTCTCGAAATATTAGGCCTCCAGTATACACAATATCGGATGTTTAACAACCTTGAATAATGTTGAATGCTACCCTTTCATGCGTCGATTCGACAGAGTGAACCAATGTTACAGTAAAATGATTCAACGGCGTTGTCAATTCTCACCAGATCACCGTGCACGCATGGTTGAAGAGAGATTATACGTTTATAGTGCAAACAATCAAATGTTTAACATCAAACAAATTGTAACACAAATAATTTTAGCTTTTTCATTACCTTGATACATTAGGAAATAACATACCAAAACTGTCTGGAAATCAACCTAGTGGACAGTTTAAAAAATCAAGTTTTTCTTTCAATTTACCTATACAAAAGCACTATTATTTAAAAAAGTGAAATTTCAAGTTCACGTTCAGCGAATATTATACCTATGTCTTTAGAAAGTTCTCAAAAAGCTATATGAAGGACATTTAAGAGGATAATACAATTTTCTAAGCCCATTTTGAGTTATTCGCTAAAGAAAAGTGGAAAATGCCACAACATGCTGGTTTTTTAACATGTTAAACCTTACGTAATTCAAAATGGATCTGGAAAATTTTACTACCCGCATACATGTCCTTCGTATTGTTTTTGAGAACTTTCTAACGACAAACTAGGTGATATTTGGTGAAAGTGAACTTGAAATTTCACTTTTTTAAAGGATGGTGCTTTTGTAGTTAAATTGTACAAAAACCTGGATTTTCCAAACTTTCTACCAGGTTTATTTCTAGGGAGTCGTTTGGTATGTGATTTCTGAATGTATCAAGGTACTGAGAAAGCTAAAACAATTTATCATCGTCAATCGAAATATGGTCTGAAACTCGGCAAACTTCAAAGCGACTATAACGAGCTACGTTTTGATGTTGAACCGTACCTTACACCGTGCACATCCTTTGTTTTAGGTTTATTAATATTCAAACAACACGGTTGAGCAATTAAACCCAAACGATTCTATTGGATGATTGCTTCATTATACTAAAATACAATAGGTTCAGTGACCGTGCACTATGCACAGAATTGCATAAAGACGAACAAAAAGATAGAACAAAGACTTTAGCTGAGTTTCCAGACCATATCTCGATTGACAATGCATTTATGACAATTTGTTTGAAGTTGAACCTTTATTTCATATAGATTAACTGGACTATTAATATAAAGAATAACCGCTGCAAGAATTCGGACAATGAAACTTAGAAGAGGATTTTTATGTAATGTTTATCACTCTTTGGTTATGTATGGGAATTTCGTAGCGATATGAGAAGCGGCAGTCTGGAAAAGAGTGATTTATTTGATGGAGGTTGTCATTGAATGGCCGCGAGTCTCCATCCTTCCATTGTTTTATGTCTGTATGTAGCAGATATTCAACTGAACAAAAACATACCTCAGAACAAGCTAAAACCTCGCCAGATATTAAAGCAAGATACAAAATAGAAACTAGCAGAGAGATTGGCTTATTTTGTTACAATAATATTACAATTAACACTATCAATTAATACGTGCCACATATATTTTCTTATAAAGCAAATACAAATGTGTTATTTGGGCTGCAGTACATTTTGTATAGGTTATTTTGAGGCCGCGAGGGGATATATTTCACATGGGCGAGGTTGACAGGAGTCACAATAGAAAATAAATGCTTTTTTCAGCGGATGATTTGTAATGCGCAGTGGCAATGTAATGCGCAATGGCAACGCGATGAAATAATAGAACAAAGTAGGAACGTACCTAGTGGGATTCTCAAGTGTTAAATTTGAATTGTAAAACATTGTGTTCGTTCTGTTCAATACGCTAGAACTTTGTAAATACGTGGAAACCACGAGTGAGTCGGATGAAAAGATTTATATAAGTTTTGGTTAAAGCGTCTATTGTTCAAGTGCGCTTGATGTTGTTGTTTTTATTTCTGTGTTTTAATTTCCAACGACAAAAACAAGATAAGGAGTGGTGCGGGCGATATTGGACGGGAATATTAGAGTTGAATATTAATATTGTTTTGCCATTGTTATCAGTTATTGTTTTCAGCTCGATACTCCCCCGTTACAATCACAAACCGCCACCAGCTTTTCAGACAGTTAATGTTCAGGGGCTGTTGAATATATTATAAACACTTACATTGTAAGTACAACACCCGTGGTGTATTCTGGATCTTTTGCACAATTTACGGTCATGGGTTGCTTTGTACGCTGTGGCTTAACTGGTATCATAGAAACTAGAAAATATATGTAATCAACAGAACAGCAATTAGTTAAAAGGTGTTATCATACAATATATATATATATATATATATATATATATATATATATATATATATATATATATATATATATATATATATATATATATATATACGAAAGTATACAATGTGCCCTACCGGCTATCACCATATGGCTTTATGGCAACTGTGGACTTGGGACCCAATATATATATGAATTGAAGAGAATGACAAAGAGCAAGAAACTTCTCACCAGTCCAGATAAATTTTTAAAGTTATCTACAACATACACGGTACAGCCATGGGGCCTAAAAATGCATGCAGTTATGCTGATTTGGCAATGGGTACTATTGATGACAAGGCCAAATTTGGAGGAGATTTAAAACCTAACCTTTGGTGGAGGTACAGAGATGATATTTTTGATGTTTGGACACAAGGGTTAGATAAGCTCTTGAAATTTACGGAATATATAAATTCGCTGTACCCTACCATTAAGTTTGAATTGGTTTATTCAGGTGAGAGTCTTAATGTCCTTGATCTCACCTTGCATCTCCAAAATGGTTATGTGGTCACTGATATTTATGCCAAACCCACCGACAGTCATTTATATTTGCCATTTTCGAGCTCGCATCCTTACCATTGCAAGAAGGCCATCCCTTATGGAGTTGCCTTGAGAATTAAGCGGAATTGTTCTACCAATGAATATTTGAGAAAGCTTGAATTGAGTAGAAAGCGTATTTAAAACAGCAAAATTATGATAATGAATTGGTAGATAAACAATTTGAAAAGGCCATGCGGAAAGATAGGACTGAAATTTTGAAACCCAAGAGGAAGCGCAAGAGACGCACGTTTCCGTTAGTATTAGATTATAACCCCAGACTTCCAGACATCGGTAAAATTATTAAGAGAAACGTGAATTTATTAGAATCGTCGCCGTTGTTAAGAGATATATTTCCGCCTAAGTCCATCATACCTGCCTATAGGAGAACGAAGAATTTGAAGGATATATTAGCGCCTTCTAAGTTTAGGAAAAAGGCCTACGATACTGGAGATAACTCGGTTAAGTTAGGATGTTTTAAATGTATAAAGAAATGTGACCTATGTAAAAATTATTTGGCAGAAGCTGAAAATGTTACTAGTTATGCCACAGGCCGCTTTTATAAGATGAAGCAGGCGCTTTCTTGTACTTCCTCTGGGGTGATATATTTAGTTTCTTGTAAGAAATGCAAATTTCAGTATGTGGGTTCCACTAATAACCAGTTTAAAGTTCGATTTCGCAATCATAAATCGGCAATGGTTACCGGTAAAAATACCTGTGAGGTTGCCACACATTTTAATAAAACTCCTCATGTCTTAGGGGATTTTGAGTTTATAGTAATTGAAGCTATTTTAAATAAAGACAATGTTGAAGAACTTTTATTAGCCAGCAAGGCTTATTTGACAGCACAATTGCGTACTTTACAGCCATTAGGGTTAAACAAAAGATGCGAATACCGTTCAAAGAAACGCATTAAATACATGTCATGTTAATTATTACTAGGATCATTTTTAAGTAAATTTATGTAAATGTTTATAGTATATTATGTATATATAGGGCACTTTGTGCCATATATTATTTTTATATTTTAACTGGTGAGAAGTTTTCTTGCTCTTTGTCATACTCTTCAATTCATATATAATATCATCCAAGAGCATAACCTGTATCCATGTTTGTGGATCCTTCTGCTAGAAGTATCATCGTTTTGGTCTGCCTGTTCTTTTTTAAATTCAACATATATATATATACATATATATATATATATATATATATATATATATATATATATATATATATATATATATATATATATATATATATATATATATATATATATATATATATATATATATATATATATATATATATATATATATATATATATATATAATTGATATATGAGAGGATTTGATATTGTCGAATACATATATGGAAAAAGTGACTGCCCCAACCTGGAATCGAACCCTGATCTCCGAAACGTTGATTCGGAGACCAGGGTTCGATTTCCGGTTGGGGCAGTCACTTTTTCCATATATGTATTTGACAATATATATATATTTAAGAAATAGAAAACATTTTCCGTGTTTACATACAGTTATATAAACACGAGTGGAAGTTTGGGAGAACGAGAAATCATAGTGGGAACACGAGCCCGTAGGGCGAGTGTTTCCACGCGATTTCGAGTTCTCCCAAACTTTCACGAGTGTTTATATAACGTATGGGAACACGGATAAAAATGTTTTCTATTTCTTTTATAAAATAACCCGTAGAAAGCAAAGAAAATGTACAAATATCCTTTTTATCAACACGTAAATTCTCCTTACTCGTATGACGGCGCCGTGATGTCTAATTGCTGGCGTATGATGGCTTATTGCTGGCGTATGATGGCTAATTGATGGCGTACGATGGCTAATTGATGGCGTATGATGGTTAATTGATGGCGTATGATGGCTAATTGATGGCGTATCACGATGGCGTAATCCATCCATGTTATATTTAACAATTAGACAACGAGAACGAGTTGTCTATGAGCAGCGGTGGGTGTAAAACATGGCATAGGAAATGGCATGGCATATGGCATGGCATGATTTTTTTTATTTGATATAATTAATTGACTCCCATCAAGTAGGGATGGGCCGATACCAAATATTCGATACCGTCGATACCAAGGTCTGCAAGAAAAGTATTAGCCTGCGTAGCCGGCGGTTTAAAAGTATCGATACTGGCGAGAAATATCGATTGTTTCGATACCGCTGAGCCTGCGGTCTTTTGCCTTTTGGTCAGCGGACTCTAACAAGTGTTAACCTTTCATGTTACTCCATCAAATAACTGCTAACCCCAAAACAACTTAGATCCTAACCTCCACCTAATTCTGCGAATTAAAATATGGAGGAATACGAGGAAAACGCACTACATGTAGGTAAGGCCAATCTTTCCACATTGACTCCCATCAAGAATCACAAAATAGGCTAGTATTAGAAATTGCAGAGACGTGAAATAAAATTTGGCGGGTGAAGGGACTGGTAACGAAAGTTTTGATTGGCAGAATGGCAAACAAAACTTTCGTTACCAGTCCCTTCACCCGCCAAATTTTATTTCACGTCTGCAATTTCTAGTACTAGCTTATTTTGTGATTCTTGATGGTAGTGATGGGCGATACCAGCTTTTTTAATTCGATACGATACTGGTTCGATATTGCCCTTTTTTTTCGATATCGATATTTTATGCGACGTTGCAGATGCTATTTTTAGTAAAGTATACATAACTTTCTATTAATAAACAAAGTATCATAGGTCAGTAGGTCACTCTTTAGACAATGCAGGAAATGAATATCTAATTAAGGAGATTAAAATTGCAAATGAATCGTCATTACCTTCGTTCATGTTTCGATAAACCAGTAAAACCAATGTAAATACGCCTTGTTAGGGATAACCTTTCATGTTACTCCATCACCAATATAAACATCACCGGATAACATCAAGGGAATCGAGGTGGGAGGGTTAGGAAGACACTTAAGGCGGGGGGTTAGGGTTAGAAAACTCATTAGGTGGGGGTTAGGGTTAGGGTATATGATGGAGTAACATGAAAGGTTAACACTTGTTAGTTTGTGCTGAGTCCGCTGACCAGAAGGCAAAAGACCGCAGGCTCAGCGGTATCGAAACAATCGACCGCCGGCTACGCAGGCTAATACTTTTCTTGCAGACCTTGGTATCGACGGTATCGAATAGTTGGTATCGAATAGTTGGTATCGGCCCATCCCTACTTGATGGGAGTCAATTAATTAAATCAAATAAAAAAATAATCATGCCATATGCCATGCCATATGCCATGCCATTTCCTATGCCATGTTTTACACCCACCGGTCTATGAGCAGATAGTCAACGAGGGCGAAGCCTGAGTTGACTATCTGCTCATAGACAACGAGGGCGAGTTGTCTAATTGTTTTAGTATCAACCATAAACAACCTTTCTAACATTGTTCCAAATTTTCAGATAGTTACCTTTTTGTTTGTAGAAGTCTCCCATTCAAAATGTAGAGTTGCTCGATGGCACATGATAAACAATCGCTCACAAAAAACGAGTTTGTAATTACTTTGCTTCAGATTTGGTATAGATATACTCCATAGGCATAAGCGAATTCATTTTCCTATTCGAAAATGTCAAACTGAACAATTTTCCATTACTTTCGGGCAAATGTTTTCATGATTTCATCACTCGTATATAAATTTTAGCGGGCGCCATGTTTGGACTAGATTTCAGGTTTGGCCGTGCAGTGTGAATATGTCGTGGCTTCTGATTGGTCAGGATAGGAATATTCCAGCATAAGAAGGTTTGTGATTGGGTAACGCTACTCACCGTCTATCCCCAATAGCCAGTGAGTAGCTCAGCCAATCAGAATGCCGAAGGTGTAAGAGACCACGAGTTGGTTGATACTAAAGCCTGAGATAAACACGGTAACTGACCAATCACAGCGTGCGTAAGACACGACTTATTTTATAAATATATATATATATATATATATATATATATATATATATATATATAATATATATATATATATATATATATATATATATATATATATATATATATATATATATATATATATATATATACCGGTTAGGTCTTAAAATGTATATATTTACACACTCGAAATTTTCCTTCACCATAAATCCTTAGTACCTGTTGTTCAATCGAGTGAAATGCCCAATATTACCTATAATATACCAGAATCTTATCCCGGCATTACCACCGTTATATACAGGACTCGTGACTACGCTCTCGGCAACGGCTTCCGTAGCTCAGTGGTCAGAGCACTGCACTAGCATCGCAGGGTCGCGGGTTCAATTCCTGACCGGAAGGCCGCTAAGTTGCATTTTTCGCAACTGGTCCCGGTTAGGTCTTATAATGTATATATTTCCACACTCGAAATTTTCCTTCACCATAAATCCTTAGTACCTATATATTATATATATATATATATATATATATATATATATATATATATATTATATATATATATATATATATATATATATATATATATATATATATATATATATATATATATATATATATATATATATATATATATATATATATATATATATATATATATATATATATATATATATATATATATATATATATATATATATATATATATATATATATATATAAATCCATGACGAAATATAGTTTCGATTGCCATAGCACAAAGTATTTTCGCTTGCCTGACATTTAACATGGCCCGAAATAATAATATCAAAAACAAAATACGTTTAATCAAGCTTTATTGTATCACAGCTGTTTTATACATGAAACAAGAATACAAAGGAGAAATCGGAAAGACGAAGACAAATAACGTGAAAATTTAGGTAACATGGATAATACATGTATTAAACGAAGATAAAACTTGACCGAATCCAAAATGCAACACACCAGGAGTTGCATAAAACGGATATTCCTACACCTTGCAATCTCTAAATATACTTTAAAATAATTATCGAAGGTAAAAAAACCCGTTGTCACATTTTTAAAAACTATTTTTCCCTTTTTTTTCCAATTTTAAATTTTTCAGAGTACTTAATACGGAAAGGGGCTAGATTTATACCATAGATCGCTGTTTAAGAATATATCTGACGTAATAAATTTCACTCCGCCCGAATAACTATAACGCTCAATAAGTTACATGTACTAGAATATTTTTAGTACTTAGCAAAACACGCAAAACAATACCTCCGTTGTTATCAATACTTACTGTTCTTCAAAATAAATCCCAATTTATTGCGAATGTCATCCTTAGTGCACATTTTCGGCATACAAACGCCATATCGTAGTGCATTGATCTACATTGAAACACCAACATCGTCAGTAATGTAATTAATAACTTCTGAGCATATTATGTTGTAGAAAAGACTGCAAACTTAATACATAATAATATTATGCGTAAACTGAAGAAAAATACATTTTATTTTGTTCAATTTCTGATTTTATGTAAATAATCTACATATCATGTGCATTTATTTTCCCTGTACAAAAATAACCATGCAAAGGCATCCAAAAAGATTTCATTAACATTATTCAAAAGGATTCCCGTTGTCGTGGTGAAATATCGTTAAAAAAATCCCAGGCCAGGCAATTAATATTCGATAAATTTGCAGGTCTATTTACCATTATACACTGATAAGTCAAATTAATTGAATTCATTAAATGGTTGACTTGAAGTCCCGAACGAGATTTTAATTCGGTCCGCTCTAGTTATACAGTCGAGCGGCTAACTGAGAATAGTGTGCTCATTTAACCATTATAAGTTCTCTATATTTATTTTCGCAACAATTTTAAACTGATCCGCGAGGATTAAATACGAAGGGATAGTGGAGTGTTTTAAACTTCATAAACCACGTGCTCAAGAAGTATTTTAGACGTGCATTGTCACTTTACATCTCACTGTCTGATGAAGGGCCTTTGCTCGAAACGTTACACCTCTTCACTATTTTGACATTAAACCAACCCTTTTAGACTATAAAATCACAAATGCTTACATCAAGACAACGACAAACGATATGATAAAAAAAATTGAAATGGGATTTCTCATTACTCAACGCACACTTTTGAAGGAAAAACAAAATAAGCTGTAAATAACTCAGAAAATTACTGAGACCCGACCGGTGATCGAACCTGCAACCTTCCGAACTCTAGCCACTGACCTACCAGATCTCAGGCCTGCTCAGGATTTGCCATATGGAAATCAAGTACGTAGAGCAAATCCTTCTTTCTAAAGTTCAAATATAGACTGTTGAAAGATTCGGGCCGCTAGAAGTAATGGGGCTCATTTTGGGAACGCGTTTGTTGACCACAAATAGGAAAAGACTGTTTCGTCGTAGATTTTGACGTTATCTTGGCCAATATTTAACCAATTTCAATTCTGAAAATAGATTCTAAACACACAACATACGTGTCTATTATATTACGCAAACGTATATACCTTTCGTCCACTGACAATAAGCCCATAACTCCTTGCGCCCTGGATTCTTCACCAGTCTCAAGTTGAACTTCGCCGAAAGGAGAATAAATTGGGTTGACGAGAAAATACATTGGACTATTTAGCAGGGAAGAGAGTCTAGAGGGGCCAAGATGATGACCAACATTAAGGTTTATATGTTAGTAAATTATCTTTATAATTAACCGAGCTGGTGGTAACTGAATGGTACTTGCCTTCCTAAAAGTCAGGTACTGCATCTCTGATACACAAACTGAATGGGTACTGCATGGAATATCGCATTTGTAAAAATTATAATTAATTTAATAAATACGTTAAATACCTGATAGAGGTGAAGAAGTGTGAAATATAACGATTTACATAATGACCATTCAGCGGATTAGCGATTGATAGGGAGAGACAAGACATATGTTATGGATAGAGTCCAAAGTTGAGTTGGTTAATTAATAAAACAGTACTTATTTACAGAAGCTTCCAGTTAGCAGACACAACACCAAGAGAAAGACACATATTAGGTAACCTGCACAGCGATAGAGCGATTTTGCCAGCACCTTTGTGATGCCTTATTGAGTCTAGATTATGTAGTGCATCGGAAACTTCAGCATTGAACCGTCTGAAGAAGGATAGTGCCCGAAACGTTAATAAATAGTTTTTAATGTAATTCCTGATGGATTACGTTGTGAAGTGTATTTCTCTAGGATTGCGAGTGGATGCAGGCAGTAATTCGATGAGGGTATTAGATTCTGTCGTCTGCCTAGTGTTTTTGTGAAATGTTCCCTTTGAGATGTTTGTATAGTGCATCCACGGTCTGATTGCGCTTCCGACAGTTCGTCTGCGCATTTTCTTCAACACGTTCATAGTGGAAAAATCGTCATATGACGGGATGTTTTTCAATTTTTCTTAGTCGACTCCGAGGATCACGGATATGTGGAGAATCTCCAAATCCCGAACAGGCACTTTAATAGTTTTGTAGTTATCATAGTTTATTGGTTATACATGTAGTAGTTTCGATTTTATAATGAAATAATGAAATAAGTAACTTTTTAAGAAATGTAATGTAGTAAGAGCATTAAGACCATAATTGTAATATGCTCCTACAACGACTTTATTATTATTATTATTATTATTATTATTATTTATATTATTATTATTATTATTATTATTATTTAATTATTAATCGCAGAAAACGATCTTAACGCTTAACATCTTAAATCAATTAGCTACTTCCTGTGGCCTTACGTGGTTTGACATAACATGCATGCTTCACTCTTATGATCTATTTGTATCTGAAACTTTCCTTAAAATCCTAGCTGATCCAAGTAAACATGCCCTCTGCAACAATTCTAACAGGTTTGACATCTCGATCACCCAAAACTATTTCTCCAAGCCCTTTGGTAGGGTACCCAATGCACAAATTATGATGGGCAGGAGTTTTACGGTTTTACGCTTCCAAATTCGTGTTATCTCCGGTTTAATATCCTAGTAATTTTCAATGTTCTCCTTTTCCTTGCTGTTTACTCTAGTGTTGAGGCGATATCCAAAATCAGGCATGTTCTATCTTCTTTGTTCAGCACATCAATATCCGGTTTGTTATGCTCAGGAGGGTGGTCGGTCTGGACCATAAAGTCCCATAACAATTTCATTTTTTCTGACTCGAGCGCTGGTTCTGGTTCATGATTATACCATTTAGCCTCTTTTTTAAAGTCGTACCGCTCACAGAACTACCAGTGGATTATTTGAGCAACCTTATCATGTCTCCACATCGGTACTGAGTCTGGGCCAGCATCATACATTCCGCTACAGTATGGCTTATTGACTCCTCTATCACCCCATGCATCCTGCATTATTATGACATAATTACCGTTCACGCTAGATTTAGAATTACCGCCAAATAATTTACAGAAGCGCTTAATGAAGTTATGTGGCGACAGCGATGTACAAGACGTAGAAAAAGTATCCATCCAAGGCCAGTTCCAGTTCAATATTTTATAATTGGAAGATTGATGATCATCTCATTCCATTTGTTTCGAAGGCCAGGTGAGTATATTGTCTAGGAGATTCACAACATATATTTGGAATAGGGAAAATAATCCGTTATGTCCTTTCGGTTCTCAAAAACGGAAAAAATGGCTCATCTGTTAAATGGGTGTATCAGAACATTTGGAAACTTTTACAGTAGACGCCTGCACGATCAAATTGTGAGTATAGTCGTGGATGTTATCAGGTGCTGTCGACGAGTACGTGTTATGGTTGAGAGTGTAGAAATTGTATTTCCCATGCTGAAAGATGAAATGAAAGTTCTGGATCATCGTTGTCGGGGTATTTTTGCAGTCGATGAATTATCTAAATGCTGCCAAATCGTAGAGGTTGCAGTATGTTTCTACATGTATCTTGAATTTGCTAGAGATTCTAAAATGGTTCGATATATGACCGGTTGGTGGAGTGTTTGAAGCGAAATGGTTACGAAGCGAAATGGTTACGATACGAAATTGTTTTGATAGATTTTGTTTGAAACAGTTCACCTGGAACAGTTCATCAAGATGTATGGTCGAATTAAAAACATTTTCTAGAAACAAGGATGTTTTGAAAGGCGTTATAACGCGTTACAAACTATATTCGGTTTTTCAAAAAAAACATTTTTAGCAATTCTATCGATTTTCTGTAATATTCGCTGGATTTTACGTTTTGTCCAACAAAAATCAGAAAAATCCATAAAAAGTAACGAAACCAGCAAAATCAAGGCCTTACTTTAAACATAGGGTACCAGAATTTCTAAAACCTCTATAAAGCAGGAACCAGCAAAATATCTCTAAATCCCTTACATTAAACATAGAGGTAGGGTACCAGAATTTCTGAAACATCTATAAGGCAGAAACCAGCAAAATAATATCTCTAAAAACCTTACATTAAAATTATAAGTAAGGTTTTTAAGAGATATTCTGCTTGTTTCCTCCTTTCAGAAATTATGTTATCTACATGTTTAAAGTGAGGTTTTTAGAGATATTTTGCTGGTTTCTGCTTTATAGAGGTTTCAGAAATCCTGGTACCTCTATGTTTAAAGTAAGGTTTGCAGAGATATTTTGCTGGTTTTGGCCTTATAGCGGTTTCAGAAATTCTGTTATCTCTATATTTACAATAAACGTATTTAGAGATATTTTGCTGGTTTCTGCTTTATAGAGGTTTCAGAAATTCTGGAACCTCTATATTTATGGTAACATTGTTAGAGATATTTTGCTGGTTTCTGCATTATAGAAGTTTCAGAAATTCTGGTGCCTCTATAATTATTCAAAGTAATGTTTTTGAATGGTATCTTTCTGGTCTCAACGTTATAGAGGGTTCAGAAATTCTCGTACTTTTATTATTTTGAGTGACTTCTAATGGATTCATTTTTTGCAATAGTTTGCCACCTACAGCAGGTGTAAGCCTTAAAAAGCGTTTTGTATTCCATATTTCGTTAACATTTTATAATTCTTGATGGCTCCATAATTGTGTTATAAACTGTCCGCAAAATAAAGGATTTATTTTGTTATACGTTGAACAGTTTTATTTTATTCATTTCTTGCAATATTCTGCTGAAAATTGAACTTTGGAAAAAGAGAATATAGTTTGGAACGCGTTTTATACATAATTGTTCAATTTTAGCCATTATTGGGTAAAATTATAGTTGGCGCCATAGAGTAAAACATTACCGTCTTGACAATAATATTAATGTCATGGAACAACTAATAATGAAGCTTGGATGTACCTAATTATAACTTTTAACTAAGCTGATGTAACTTACGCTTGGGTTCTAGTTCAGAGAGGATAATATTATTATTACATTTTACTCATGTTATCATGAGAAAATGGCAATCTATTATGAGAACAATTGACAACGTCGGCAATTTACTCCATCCAATTGAAGATACCATAAATGAGAAGCTCATCCCCGCTCTTACTGGTAGAGGTCATTGCTCTCCAAAAGAAAGAAAAGTACTATACAAATACGCTATGGAGAACTTAGCATTATAAATCCAGTTATAGCTGCAAACATTCAATTTGATGCATCTAAAAAGATTACTGAACCTCTTAAAGAGATGATTATTGACCAGATAGAGTCCCACCGAAAATCACAGTTACAGGACATTAAAGCAAATTTGCGTCAACAAAAGAATCAACATTATGAGTATGTTGCTGCACAAAGTCAGAGAAAGCCTGCAAACAACGAAGCAAAGAGTAATGGATTTATTAAATGAAAAATGGACTTCGTCGTGGCTAACTATACTACCATTGAAAGATCAGGATTTTAATCTGAATAAGGGCGAGTTTCGTGATGCCCTTAGCCTCTGATATGGGTGGCAGTTGAAAATCTCTCCCATTATTGTGTATGTGAAGTGAGTTTTCTCGACTGATCATGTCATGATCTATCCGCATGCAGGAATTTTGTTCGTCATAATGATATTCGTGATTTGACAGCTGATTGGTTGAATGAAGGTTGTACCGAAACGCAAAAAGAACCGCAATCGTAACCACAGGGAGCCCAACTCTGACGGCTGTGATGTGTTATTCTGTTTTATTCTATATTATGAAAATTCTAATGTTGTATATTTAATGAAACATGAGCGGCGCTTATATGAATAGTGCACGCACGGTAATTTGAAACTCGAAACACTGCGGTCTCATAAGCGCCGCTAATACAACAGAAATTCAATAATATATAACTAGAAATTACTATCGCAAGTGAAGTGCTGCCTCATTTCAAAGAAATTCCAATATTTTACAAGACAGATTGGCGACGTAAAGAGGCGCGGGTAGAACCGCAGGGGAAACTGCTTTGTTATCGCATTTATGGTCACAAATGTTTTTCAATCATTAATAATTAATTACCAAAGCTTGATAAACCAAAAAACAAAATCGAGAAATACCAGGTTATTTATTACCTTCGACGGTTATTAGCACACATCCCTTCAGATGTTCCCTTCAGATGTCTTAAAAATTGCAACAGTGTTGCAATCAACAGTTAGCAAGCAATGTTGATAGTTTAACCGAGACTCCAAAAATAGAATATTGAGTGCATTTTCAAAAAAATAAGGTGGATTGTTAGTTGCCATAAACCAATCACCGGCAAATGGGTCACTATATTGCAAAGAATACATTTTATCAGAGCAAAAAGGTTTTATTAACATAATTTCTTATACAAGTATAAAGGTTATTTCCAACACACAATGTGACATTTAGGAATGATGAATCCCATGCATTAATGTTTGTTATTTGATAATGTATTATTGCACATTTTGTTTAAATTGTTTTGTATTGCCTTGTCTAAAATCAGCACAAATCGTTTTACTTGGGTCAACAACATCCAACCTCGTACCCAGGGCATTTTGCTTCCACGGTGGAAGGTCTGCGAAAATGGCCCTGGGATCGGCTGGTCACATGACACCCAGAATTTCTGGGTGTTTAGATATGATAATTTTTGTGGTCTTTGTTCCATTGCCTTTGTCTACTTTATTGACCTGAACAATTGAAAAATAATCAGAGTTGTTCATGTCAGCATTTGTCGGCATACTGTAAAAGCAGCTAACAAAATTAATAATTTACCATACATCCATGGTTATTTCTTACAAAAGGTATGAAGAAGCATATATGCAATTTAGTGAAAGTTATCACTTCTAATTTGCTGTACAATTTAAAGACAGCATTCAGATTTAAATGAATAAATTATACTCGGCTGAATTAATTGGAGTTTTATGACAAGCCAATCACATTATAGAATGGACCAGCCGATCCCAGGGACATTTTCGCCGACCTTCCACCGTGGAGGCAAAATGCCCTGGCCAGTATTTTCTTCGACATCATTTGCCATTCTCAACAACAGAGCAACAATAACATACACATTGTAACATGATATGTTGTTACCAGTAGCGAAACTGGCCGTAGCAACTGGTCATGTTATGACTGAATATGTAAATCGTTTAAAATTTTGCATACTGGTTGTTACAACCAACTGAATTAACATCAATGTTGTTCCAGAAAAGATTATATCTGTTCTTCGAGTGGTCTTGAATCCTGTTTCTATTCTTCGAGTGGTCTTGAATCCTGTTTGATTCTTACGTTGTTGTGTCCACCAATTCGGGCACGATATTGATCGATTGTCACTCCCATTTCAGGTAAAGTTCTCTGCACAGATGTAAGTTTGTTGAGCAACAGGCACAAACCTTCGTTTGTAAATATTGAGTATTGTCTTTGGCGAGAACTGTCAAATGTCACCGGCTTCGCTAGGTTTGATTTTAACGAGCACAATGACTTCGTTTGATTTGAGTTGCGTGTACACACGAGACAAACCAAGTACACAGAACTATCTTAGTCGTCTTACCTTGAAAACAGAATATCTCCTCACTGAAATGAATTGAAATTCCCAACAGCATCAAAGGCAGGACAGATCGTTCGAGAACTTCGTCTCACCTCATGGCGTTGTGTGATCAGAAAATACCATGTTCGTGGTGGCGTTGACAAGTTCCGAACATTAATTCCGTACAACTTCCGTGAAAACGAATAACCCTCTGGAGTATGTGAACAATCTTTGTTACAGAGCAAACTACGTCACAAAACGTCATAAACCTGAACATCCACCTAGGAAATTTTCACATATATCGAGATCTCGTTGACTATACATAGGTGCGGAAAGAGGTCTGGGCACGAGACATAGATAACCCATGTCAAGATTAGTGTGCTGCCTACGGCAGCAATAAATCAGAGTTGGGCTCTTTGTGTTGCACTTCCCCGAATAACAAACAAGCAAGAAGAAGCCAGGGCGGATATCAAGGCAAAAGGCTTCTGGTGTCGACTGCAAAGCGCATTTTCGATGTGAGGGTGTTTCATCCTAATGCGCCAAGCTATCGCAACACAAGCATTACTTAATTTATCCCGAAGACAGAAACTAATCAAGAAGAGAGAATACGGAGACAGGATTAGAGAAGTCGAGCATGGATCCTTCACCACTTTGGGGTTTTCTCAACAACGGGAGCCAGGCCTTAGCAAAGAAACCACTGCAAGTAGCATACATTAATTATCTTCAATTTTTATAAATTATAATCTACCTCATGTTGTAAAGAAGACTGTTTTATTAAAATTTAAAAAAAAATTATCATTATTTCTTCTTCTTATTTTATATTATTATTATTATTATTATTATTATCACTTATAGTGATGTTAATATACAAACCTTCATCGACTTGCTCTTCTCTAAACTGACAATTGCATCGAAAATAGCCAAACAGTAACGAGATTCAGGTATTTTCTTACACTCGCTGAAAGACCCAAACCACGCATAATTGCCTCCATATATCCCACTGCCTGGTTTCCCACTTGCGTCCCTATCTAAAAATAAAAATATTCACACTATGTAAATTCATATATTTATACTAGTAATACATGCATGCAACAACACCCCTACAACGATGTTATTATACAACAATGTTAAAGGACATTGGCAAAATAAATCACAATTTCAAATTTTTGACTTTATGATTAACAAACAGGCTTACGAAGGTAATTCAAGCAAACAAAACTACCCTTGCACAAAACAATGAAACTACTCTGTTGGTAGCCGAGTTTCCGCATAATGCTTTCTATAATTTCACTCTAATAAAGAGCAATATTTTAAAACAAAATTAAGCAAAGCTAAAAATAGAAAAGAAAGCTGGCAAGCTATATTGATGAATTGTTAAATAAGAAATCCAAGACCACGCAAGTCAAACAATTGAACACTAATGATCAAATTTTAACTGGAGATAAAGATATTGCTAATGGTTTAATAAATATTTTTCAACAATTGCCTAAAGACAGTGATATTGATCCATTGAGCTTTGTGACTCCTGTTGAAAACTCAGAAATGTTTTTCAGAATTTCAGTATTTCAGAAATGTGACCAGTCTGGAATTAATGAACGCTTTAAGCCAGCTAAAAACTAAAAAACTAAAAAATCATCAGGTATTGATGGTATCAGTATATGAAGCTATTAAAAGACGCTGGTGAAACTATTACTGAGTCGCTATTGCGCATTTATAATCAATCTGTCACTTCAGAGAGCAATCTTCCCTGAGGACTAGAAATTAGCTAAAGTTTCGCCAATCTTCAAGGAAGGAGATAAAACTGATTGTGGTAACTATCGACCAATTTCGGTAATCTCTGTTGTCGCTAAACTTTTTGAGAAATTGGTATGCAAACAGCTAAGATTATTTGACTGAAAATAATATCGTCGTTGAACAGCAGTCTGGTTTCTGGTTACAACATTCTACCAAAACTACGTTGCTTAGTTCTACGAATGAATGGCTATACAACATGTATAAAGGTATGATTAGCGGTATCCTGTTTTTAGATCTCAAAAAAAGCATTCGATGCTGTTAACCATGAGATCCTTATCTCAAAACATGAATGTTATGGTATAAGAGGGAATACTCTCGAATGGTTGAAGTCCTATATCGGGAACAGAAAACAAATTTGTGTAATAAACGGCAGATCATCCGATACAGGAGAAATTGGTTGTGGAGTACCACAAGGATCTAACCTTGGTCCCATCCTTTTTCTCCTGTAAATAAATGATTTACCGAATTGTTTGGAAAAAACTGAGGCGACTTTATTCGCTGATGATACGAATCTCACTTGTAAAGGTAATAATTCCTGTGAGATACAAAATAAACTTAATAATGATCTCGATAATGTTCACCAGTGGCTTATGGCAAATAAACTCACACTCAATAAAACTAAAACCGAATTTATGATTATTGGTTACAAATATCATCTGGCCTCAATTAATGAAAGCCTTGAAATAAGCATAGGGGGTGATAAAATCAAACAAGTACCCCATAAGAAATCACTTGGTGTAACTCTTGATGAACAGCTGAAGTGGGGAAAACACAATGAAGTACAATGTAAGAAATATTCGAAAAACATTGCTTTACTTCGAAGGGCAAAACCGTTTGTTCCCCAAAACATTCTAATAAATATGTATAATGCTTTAGTGTTGCCTCACTTCAGGTATTGCTCAACTGTCTGGAACGATGGTTGTATTACTCATATTAATAAACTTTCAAAACTACTAAGAAGAGCGGCGCGTGTTATAACTGGTGATACTTACAATGTTCGTTCCACTGAAATTTTAGAAAAACTCTGTTGGATGTCAATTCACGAGTTCTAGGAAATCGTCAAACTTTGATGACATTTAGAGCATTGACATCGAAATTACCAAATTATCTTGTTGACTTATTTAATACTTGTGATAATGAAAATTACAATTTACGAAGTAATGCCACTAAACGTACTTTGGAAAAACCAAATACTAATTACCTTAAAATAAGTTACTCATATAGGGCTGCAATTTCGTGGAACGAACTGTCTAATGAAGTAACTGATAATTATCAAAGTCTATCTATCTCGTCATTCAAACGACGACTTAAGAATCTTTCATAATTGAATAGCTGACGACTTGTAATGTAATTGTATATATTGACTTACATTTGTATTTTTAGTTTAGTATTGTTTATTGATATATTTATATAGTTAGGTTTATGCTGTACTTATTTTTAACTATAATAGCACGGCCCTGAATAGGCTACCGTGTATAAAGAAATTTAATTAAATATTAAAGATTAAAGATAATGGGGTGGTTCAATTGAAAAGAAAGACATTTACAAAAATCGAGTTTCTAACTTACAGTATAAAAACACGAGGATGGCTGGATAAAAATTTCGCTTTACCCTGGTTGTGACGTCACACATATATCGAAAATACTTACTAAATGGGGGACAATGATTCATGTTATTAATTTTGACAGTGCAATTAATACGCTTTACAAGCATTTTTACAACCTAGTTAGATACATAATTTATCTGCTTGTTAGTGAGTTATCCATTGGTTAGTACTACTGTACAACTGTCGTAGATACAGCTACTAGTCCCAGTTCTCCTTCTAAAGAACACTTAGCTGTGGTTCGACACATTGTTTTACTTCCCAAGTGTACATTTATATTTTCATAAAGTAAAAATACTACTTTACAACACTAGTACTATTACTGTATATATGATATCAGGTGTATATAACATGTTCGTAAATCAACATTTCCTGATTTCTTGGGAAAGTTGTCTAATGATTACTTTCGGTCATTTATTGTGCAATTGATTTTAAAATACATAATGTATTTCTTGTTAACCTTTTACGATCTTTTACAACCAGAAATGACTTCATACTTGAATATGGTCACATGAAGGTTTTTTTGATTGTTTACATTCTAACTTGTGATTTCCACCATTGTTATCTGAACCGGCACATCATTATCAACACGTTTTCGTCAACAGTAATAATGAATAAGGACAGTTTTCATTTCAGTTTTCTTAGGATTTCATTTGCCTAAAGGAAAATGGGGGAAACATTACCATTTTAGTTAATATTTTCATACTGGTGGAAATTCCAAATGTTAAAATTATTTATTATAATGCACAATACTTCTCAGTTCTCACACTCTTGTCTTAGCAACCTACTCCTGTTCTTTTAAGGAATAAAGTGCAGTAAGAGCACCATAGCTATAATAGTATGACTTTTATTTACAAACTAACAAAGTTTAAAGTACTTCACATCAGATTGTATATATATAGGATAAAGGGAACATTACTCATTAGGATCAAGGGGCAATATATCTCTATAACAACAACACCCCTGGCTGCCTTCGAAACTGCTACTACACCACAAACAAAGTGTTTAACAAGCGATAACAGACTTTAAACTTATCTTCCCACCAGTCTGGTCCTTTTAATTTGAGGTCGTTCCATTTGTGACACGCGAACAGAAAGACAACTGGATCATTTGTCAATGGCGTCAAGATTGTCTCGTTACCTAATGTTTGAAAGCATTTCCGAGTATGAGCTCCTTGTTAATTATATATTATGATTCACACATCAAAAGAAAGCGTGTATTATGAAGATTACCTGTCGATTTTAACATTTCGAAACAGCGATGCGATTCCACCAGAAAACAAATTTGAATTTAAGATGAATCTGCCTTCCGGTCAACTTTCCTTTGAGAGATATATACCACGTGAAAGCCCTGGATCTCAGCTTTCATCTGATGCCCATATCTGGTCATTTTAGGGGGGACCCGCGGAAATGCTCTTGAACGGGCCTGGGTTTCCAAGCAGCGGGTGCGTGTTTTCAATGGCGGCCGTAATATGCAAAAATGTTGCCAACTCTATGCGTTCGTAACAAAAATCTACGGACGTTTAATCTCACAAAATGAACAAGGCGATACATTGGACATATACGAAATCTGAAAGTTTGTAGATCGAATGAACGAATTCGTCAGGAGAAATAAAGCATTTCAATCAGGTACTTTGCTTATTTTGCTCACTCGTTCTAAGCCCAGTCCCTTGACCGGGCACGGTCCCTACTTTAGACAAATAGAAATAGCCGTTTACGCTAAAACTGCCACGGCTGATTATGAGATAAGCTACGAGATAAGCTACATTTAAACCAAAAAATGCGATATTCGTAGCGAAAGGATAGAGCACATCCAAGCTCGCCATGCTGTGTAGTTTGTTTCACAATCCATATGACAAGACGGAAATTCGGCAACATCTGGCACGCAGGTCCAAAAAGCAACTTATTTGCCAATTGTCACCTAATGGTTTATACAATGAGCCTCTTCATAGTCATAAATGTAAAGTTATTTACACAATAATTTAATATATCGTCGACAACCGCCGAAGAAAACATACTGCGTGAATTTGACACGTTCGTGACACCCGAGAGTTTCAACTTATAGCTAGAATGATGAGGCGGAACCGAAAAAGGACACTTGAAAAAAACACACTTGGCTTGCTGAAGAACGATGTTGTTCTGCGTAATGAGACTGAAACTCGTGACCATCCCACAATGCCAATGAAATCTTAAAATGTAATTCATTCCCGACACCAATTGTGGCTATTACCCTGCGTGGCTACTATAGAGCTCTTTCATAATGGCACCTAAATTAAATATTATTGTATTTGTAACGAGGACAGAAAGCATATATAAAGCCATAGTTTCCATTTGGTCGCAACTGTGTCAGTGGTCGATGCAAACAAAAAACAAGATAGATCGACACTCTATTTCAACGACCACTATGACACTGTTGCGATCGTGGCGAACAAATGGAAACCAGGTTTAAGAATATTTAGACTGGCTGCCATTATGAAAGAGGTCTATATAATTATATGCCTCCTGGAGTTTTGGCTCTTTCAAAATTTGTAATGTATAAATTGGACAGCGAGCTATTATAGTGCTATTACCGAGCCAATATAAATAATTATAAAAAAGTAGAGTGCTGCGTAGACAGTGTTTTGAATATATAGCAAAGTGAAAAGGTGGTATCGAATTAATTTTTCTGTTTTATACATATATATAAGCTCGTGTATTTTTGTTAAAACTCCAAATACGATACTACTAATATGGATTCTACATGCAGTGAATACTGAATTGAACGCCAAAATATTTTAGGATTTAAGCTTTGTGTTCATATTCTATAAATGATCTTTGTCCGAAATGCTAATGATGTTACGTCAAATATGTTATTATTTCGGATACAATATTCTGCTGCTGGAGCAATTTGACCTAATTCAAACGTTGATGATATACTTGAACGCTACACTAGAGATTTATCAACTCATATTTCACTCAAATCTTCAACCATGAGTCTATCACACTATCACAAGGTGTGATGCATGCAGGAGTTATTAATTAATTCCCAAATGTTTGTAATTAAACACTAAGCAGCTAGAATAACGATTGGAAATCACTATTATACAGTACAGCTAAACCAGAGACATTAGTATCTTGAGACTTAATCTAACATATGAGCAGTTGAACACGTTGATCTACAGAATGCGATAATTATAAAGGATATACAGACTAGCACTTACATCTCGATAATTCTTGAGGTTCCAGATCATTGTAGCTGCTCAGACATCTCGAATGGTTTCCTTCGTCTCCACCATAATATCCATTCAACGTATCGCGAGTGTGATTTCCTGCAATCCGACCACCATTTACCTCATTTATCGAAAAAATCATCAGCATGATCATCATGACTACCATTTTGTGAATATATGAACGTATTCGAGTTGTAAGTTCATATGAAAATCAGCGTTAAATGCTGGAGATTATCTACAATGTGTCTTGGCGTAATTCCGCCAATTATGTCATTGTCTTATGTGCTCCCGGCTGGAACTAAATTGACATATATTCAAATTTTACAATAGAAATGCAAATTACCTTAATGTTGTTGAAGTAATACGATAGCTGTTTCTGTGATACGATAGCTGTTTCTCTTACTTCGTGTACCGGACACAGAATATTATATCATTGAAATATTTAGTTTAAATGTAGGGTTAGTATTCCTTTATTTTAGGGTTAGAGTTTTTATTTGGGTTATGGGTAGGGGTTTTGTTCTTGTAAAGCGTCTGAATCTTGAGAATATAACCTTGATATGTCTCTGACGTAGTCTGTGTCCATTGTGTGTCCAGTGCACGCGAAGGAGATGCCGTCATCTGCATCTTCAACAGATTAAGACCCCGTTCACACGATGCCGGTACGAAATCCCCCGGGAGGGCGGATTTCCTAGGAATATCGCCCCCAGGGGGGCGATATTACGGCGGGACGAATTTCCTGGGACACCGGCATCAAATCATCACGGTATAAAACTGTTCACACGGTACCAGTATCATTTTATGCCGTTACGGTGTTGCGTTCACACGATACCGGTATGATTTCGAGTTTTTGATTATTGCTGACCGTTTTGATCGCAGTCACTATTCAACGAGTCACTATTATATTCGACACTGTATGAGAAACTGTGAATCGAAAAACACGGCACACGGTAACGCAAGATTACAAATTAAATCTCGACAAGCGCCGGGCGCACGCTATCCACCACTCACACTCCAAGTTTGATTTGATTTAAAAATATATACTCTGCGATTGGTGGCATTTTTGCCATTTGGCATTTACAACTTTTGTTTATTATTTGCAAAGATTAAAATTCCCGCCACCGCGCTTCTTTTACCCCGTATTTTTTAGCAGAGAAAATGTTTTCGTAAAACCGTGATGAAATCATTACGGTTAGGTGTTCACACGATGCCGGTAAGGATAATTTCGTCGCGGTTTCAAATCGTTCCGGTTAGCATTACGGTTTCATGTCATTTCATGCCGGTATCGTGTGAACGCAAGGCTTATTTCGTTACGGTTTCATTTCATACCCGCATCGTGTGAACGGGGTCTAAGAATCTTCGTTTAGACGATTTGAAAGGATTCAAACGCTCTATTTGTCAGATATTTTAACAGTACGACCATACGGTGAAGTAAGCCGTAGCGCCATTCGTTGAAAGCGGCATTCGCCGAATACATTATTGTTAGCAAAGTGAAAAGGTGGTAAACTGCAGAGATTTTCAGCGACGAAATACTGACGTTTCGAGCGGAGCCCTTCATAAGAGTAGGCGCGTTCATCATGAAGGGCTCCGCTTGAATCGTCAGTATTTCGTTACTAAAATTATTGGCAGTTTACCACCTTTTCACTTTGCTATATATCCAAAACATTGTGTACGCAGCACTCTACTGTTTAAGAACTGACGAATCACGAATGCGTGTAGCATGCGGCGAATTTGCACAATTCAGGCTCAACTTGCACAAATTTACGGGAGGTACCATTGGCGTAGCCAGGGGGGAATGGTCCCCAAGACCGTTTTTGTGAAAAGTCTAAATCCGGGGAGAATTTTTGTGGGGGTAGCAGTCCGGGAGCACGTGTACTCCCGTGGGAATTCTGTGCTGAAACTACGCCACTGGTCTAGATGTGTTAAGGTGACCCTAAAGAACGTGAAAAGTTTTGGTGGCAATATTACAACTTGCTCAGACTTGTTCAAAAGTGTGAGGTATATAATCTAGCATAGAAACGAGACTGTAAAATAAAATCGCCTATAACTCTTCAAAACGTGCGCTAAAACGCACCATAATCACTCAAGAACTACTCCTCGATACCTCAAATACTAACACTAGTGTTTTAAGGATGAGCGTGGTCACGTGACCAAGTTAGCATGAAAACGAGTCTTGTGCGTAAAATGGGCAAGAGAGCCTATTAACGTATTTAGAACAGCTCAATAAATGTCATTGTTGCAGGTCTATGCTGTTGCTGAAGTTGGTGATGTTTATACAATATCTATAGTTTATATATAGTATGCAATGTCATGTGATTAAGTTGGTGTGAACACGAGGCTGAGGAAAAATAGTGTAGTAACGTAACGGAACAAGATCCACAAAAATGTTAAATAATTGAGCAGTGACCAACGCGTTTATATATATAAATAAGTGTGCATAGTTATAAAGAGTCATATGTTTATTTGAACAACCATTACAGCTTTATCTCACTTCTTCCGTTCATTGAATAAATGTAACGTAAAATATCTAGGGCCTAGCCTTGCAGGACTTAAAAAGTAATCATGATCAATTAATCAGTAATCCTTTGGCAGTATTCAATGCATGGAGATACTAACATCATCTCCCTAAAATTATAAACAAAATACCCTACATTGCGGTTTATGTGTGACTTAACACATTTAAACTCGATTGTCTCACTCCCTCATCTGCCAGGACATCTTCATCCTTGTGCACGTTTTCGCACTCTCCAGTGTTGGAACAGCTGCAGAGGTCTGTGCAGTGAAGTCAAGCTTCGCGGCACTAGCAACAATTAGTAGAATATCGTTCTTTTGATGATTTGATCATCCGCATTTTCCCAGTTATGTGAGGTGTTGTCAAAACAGACAGCCATTCATCTTTATCCATCTACCATCCATAATTATGTTGTAAGAACAGCTTTGGATTCGGTATCGCGTCGGTATTCCACACCATGATTTGATAAGGCGCTCGTAGGATTGCCTGTCTGATTGGGCTTGTTTCTTTCTGAAGAGGAACCACCTCAGCTCCTCGACGGTTGTGATGCTTGTTTTAGGAAAGTAGAGTAAAAAAATAGAGCTGACAGACGAACTTTTCAATGCCTACGAGGCTGTAAGAGACACTGCAGGAGGCTGCTGTACCTAACGACACTTCTCCGTAGATTGAACCCTTAGGAAACGGTCTTATACTCCTGGGAAATTAAAAACACGGTCTTTAATACACCTGGGAAATTTAGATAACTTGTAATCGTATATGAAGGAGCATAACTGCAAAGAAATATGTTAAATATATTAACGTTTCTTTGCAGTTATGCTCCTTCATACGATTACAAGTTATCTTAATTTCCAAGGTGTATAAAGACCGTGTTTTTAATTTCGCAGGAGTATAAGACCGTTTTCTAAGGGTTCAGTTTTTGTATACACACTGTAGAAGAGATGGTTTGGAAAATCGGTCTAAGTCTTTGTTCTAGGTTATTGTTCACGTTTATGCAAATGTGACTTGCTGAACACATTGTATTTTCTCTACAGTGCGTATAAAAAAAACCGCAACCGGAAGCAACTGTGAATTAGTATTTTTTTCAAAGAACCCATTGTAATAGTTTGATGTCTTAGACACCTCTGAGCAACGAATGCGTAAAAAATAACTTGGATTGCATTCGTATTGAAAACTGCTTTCTCTCTTCTTGATTAACGCAGCGCTTGGACCATCTTAATTTCCAAGGTGTATAATTTTTTTTTTAATTACAATAGGTCTCTTTAAGAATGCTGCAATCATCCAATGGCAGCATTTGGGTTGAATCGCTCAACCATGTGATTTAAATATTAATAAGCAAAAAACAAAAGGTTTGTGAACGGTCAGGACCATTTCAACCTAAAATCACAGCTCATTATAGACGCTTTGAAGTTCGTCGGCTTTCCTAACCATTCCCCTCTATTAACTATGGTTCCAGCCGGGAGCTTATAAGACAAAAATTCAAGCATGGTTATGACACGATTGGCCGAATTACGCAAAGACATATTGTAGATAATCTCCAGCGTTTAGCCCTGATTTTCATTAGAACTTACAACTCGAATATATTCATCTGTTTGCAAAATGGTAATCATTATGATGCTGATGATATTTTCGATAAATGAGGTAAATGGTGGTCGGATTGCAGGAAATCACACTCGGGCTACGTTGAATGGATATTATGGTGGAGACGAAGGAAACCATTCCAGATGTCTGAGCAGCTACAATGATCTGGAACCTCAAGAACTATCGAGATGTAAGAGCTAGTTTGTATATCCTTTTATAATTATCGCATTCTGTAGATCAACAGTTATACTGCTAATATGTTAGTAATCGGATTCACATTGTTCTGCATCCTCAGGCGCGAGTAAAATCAATACGAATCCCATTACTTTTGATCTAGTTGGTGTAAACGCAGCCTAAGAGCTCACGATACTAGTGTATTGGTACAGCTGTACTATATAATAGTGATTGGTTATCGTCATTCTTGTTGCTTGGTGTTTAATTGCAAACATTTGGAAATAACTCCTGCATGCATGTACATTTTCCAGATAAATTGGGCGTATAAAATATAGGTTTAGCGTTAAGAGCCCGCATGCTATCACTGTTTCTGAAGGGGTAACGTTACTCCGTTTAAATAAAACGTTGTTGTTAGGTGCAACTCAGCATTAATATGATTATAGTTCGTGAACAAGATATTAAATACAACGGTGAACGTAAGCAACATTCGCTTTGCTGTGAAATGCATTTTTTTGTTTTGTAAGTACTTTCAAACGTACAAAGCAAACACAATGTTATCGGCCAGTTAACTATGGCTCTCGTTGGTAAATAGTGACTTGTGCAGAACTATGCATGTAAACGATAACCAAGCTAGTTTTATCGACACTGTTATTAGAATGTTTGCAAAATGACCTACCATAATAGATCCATTTGATGAGACATATACCAGGTCCTTTAACAAATCTGCCAGTTTGAACGATATTTAATAAGGGAGCGTTCATTATTTATGGCAGGGGTTGGTACCGAAGAGAAAGAATTTGAAACCAAATCAACGGTTTTACCCAACCTTTCAAACACTGGATGTTTCTTCTACCCTGCAACCATCACTAGATGATGCAACCATATACATTCTATACTGCATACATGTATATCATATATGTATATTGTATATATGCCTTTTGCTGAATATACTATCTCGTCCTTTCTCTTATCATAAGCTTATTTATCAGATATTTATCTGATTATTACAATATTCTAATGAAGTTCAAGTTTGTGTTACTGTTTATCATCTCGCCCGGCGCTTCGCCGGCCGAAGGACGAAGGCCTGAGGGCTAGGGTGCTAATATCGACGGCGTTTAGTCCCTCCTAGTGTTTCTAGAGTCACCTAGTGTTTCTAGAGTCACATTCAATTTATTTGTTTATATTTATATATGTATCAACGGCCGTCCGCGCGACACCGGAAAATTTGGTCCTGGTAACTAGATACTCAGCATTTGAATCAATATTGAAATTGAAACCGTCACATGATTGCGAATGCAAAAATTGAAACGATTCAAAGGTTTTTTCAAAAAGAGACATAGTTTTTTGAGGAAATAGAAATCCGGATATGTATTTTGACTCGCTAATTCCAAATTTGTTTTCAGAATTGAAAACGGTTATATATTGAAAAAACAAACATAAACCGTTTTTACGAAGGTTACATAAACCGTTTTTACGAAGGGTATTCACGTTCTCGTAATATAGTAGACACGTATGTTATGTATGTTGACTCGCTAATTCCAAATCTGTTTTCAGAGTTGAAAACGGTTAAATATTGATCGAGATAACGTCCAAAATATTATACGACGAAGTGACCAGCAATATAGCCGACTAATTTCTAAGTACATAAACCGTTTTTACGAAGGGAACTCACATTCTTGTAATATCATAAACACGTATGTTATGTATGTTGACTCGCTAATTCCAAATCTATTTTCAGAGTTTAAATTGGTTAAATACAGGCCGAGATAGCGTTCAAACATTTCTTCGACGAAACGGGCTTTTGCAAATTGTGAATTTTTGCAAAACACTAATACACGGCGTGCGAGGTCTGGGCACCATGGATGGGGAAAAACTCTAGCGGTGGGGTGGGGTATCAGGTCGACAGTATTGGACATGGTAGGGGTGGGAAATTCCCGTAGGGGGGGGGGGTAGAAAAGGCGGGCGAGGTGATTATTGGAATTCGTATTTCTAGTAAATATGAAAATATGTCTATCTAGAATATTATTTAAAAGAGGTGACAATGTCTTTGTACTATTATTATAACTATAGGCATTAAACAATAACATTTTAAAATTTGTTACTCGATATTCATAATGCAACAAAAAATCTTACCCAACCTTTCACCATCAAAAATTTTGCTTACCCAACCGATTTCTCTTGGCCTTCGGTGCCAAACCAAGCCTTATTACATGTTCGAGTCGGTTTTCTTTGATGTACCGCGGGATCAACCTCGTACCCATGGCATTTTGCCTCCGCGCTGGAAGGTCGGCGAAAATTACCCTGAGATCGGCTGGTCCATTCTATAATGCGATTGGCTTGTCATAAAACTCAGCCGAGTATAATTTATTCATCTAAATGTGAATGCTGTCTTCAAATTTTACAGCAAATTTGAGGTGATAGATTTCGTTAAATTGGATATATGCTTATTCATACCTTTTGTAAGAGATAACAATGGATGTATGGTGGATTATGAAACTTGTTAGCTGTTTTTATGCCGACGAATGCTGACATGAACAACTCTGAAGAGCATTGAATATTTCTCAATTATTCAGGTCAACAAAGTAGACAAAGGCAATTGAACAAAGACCACAAAAATTATCATATCTAAACACCCGGAAATTCTGGGTGTCATGTGACCAGCCGATCCCAGGGCCATTTTCGCCGACCTTCCACCCTGGAGGCAAAATGCCCTGGGAGCGAGGTTGCCGCGGGATGTATATAGCATACAACCCTATGAATACTATTTAGATAAGAAATGAGAAAAAATAGGAAAATATTTGTCCAAGGTGAAAAACTAAACAAAACGTTGTTAGAAAACCTCCTCAATCATGAAATAAGTCAGTTACCTCGATATACAGTCCTGCAACGGTACGCGTCCTCGGGATTGTATATAGCATACGTCCTTCGTTCTCGGTGTTTATCTATTACTTAAATAATGAACGCTACCTAACTATATTCCCGAAATGTCATAAAATACCTTGTAATGTTACTAACTGTTATAATGAGCTAAACTACAAAAACCTTTTTATCGGTGTTCGTTAATTGATTTGAATACTTTAGGGTTAATTTGAATTATATATTTTTTGTGAATTGGTTCAGTTACCGGGTGTGTTTAAATTTGCTTTGCAAATACACCTAACTTACGTCGAAAATCGGCTGATGGCCGGTTTTCGTTTGTCAGCGATTAAAAAATCGACGAAGCAAGAGAGATAGGCTTTTGTGAAAGATTCTTTATTACATTGTACGTTTAATTTAAGTGTTTAATGAATCGTAAGTTTGCTTAATTTACAGTTTTTTACCCATGCGCAAAGAGAAACTCACATCTGATAAGTCTATAACCCCAAATTTGATAGAACTGATATAGATTCTACAAGTGAATAGTTGAATGCGTTGATGTTCTGGAAAGTTTGTTTGTCCGAAATGCTAATGAGTGTAACATATAAAGATTGTTTGTCCGAAATGCAATGAGTGTAACATATAAAGATTGTACAGTATGTCCGAAATGCAATGAGTGTAACATATAAAGATTGTCCGAAATGCAATGAGTGTAACATATAAAGATTGTTTGTCGGAAATGCAATTAGTGTAACATATAAAGATTGTCTGAAATGCAATGAGTGTAACATATAAAGATTGTCTGAAATGCAATGAGTGTAACATATAAAGATTGTCCGAAATGCAATGAGTGTAACATATAAAGATTGTATGTCCGAAATGCAATGAGGTAACATATAAAGATTGTCCGAAATGCAATGAGTGTAACATATAAAGATTGTTTGTCGGAAATGCAATGAGTGTAACATAAGATTGTATGTCCGAAATGCAATGAGTGTAACATATAAAGATTGTCCGAAATGCAATGAGCATGTAACATATAAAGATTGTCGGAAATGCAATGAGTGTGACATATAAACATTGTTTGTCCGAAATGCAATGAGTGTAACATATAAAGATTGTTTGTCCGAAATGCAATGAGTGTAAAATATAAAGATTGTATGTCCGAAATGCAATGAGTGTAACATATAAAGATTGTTTGTCCGAAATGCAATGAGTGTAACATATAAACATTGTATGTCCGAAATGCAATGAGTGTAACATATAAAGATTGTCGGAAATGCAATGAGTGTAACATATAAAGATTGTTTGTCCGAAATGCAATGAGTGTAACATATAAAGATTGTCCGAAATGCAATGCAGAGTGTATAACATATAAAGATTGTCCGAAATGCAATGAGTGTAATATATAAAGATTGTTTGTCCGAAATGCAATATGAGTGTAACATATAAAGTTTGTTTGTCCGAAATGCTAATGAGTGTAATATAGAAAGCTTGTTTGTCCGAAATGCAATGAGTGGGACATCAAATATTTGTTTACTTTCCTGCTTTCCGTGTTAGACTCATGGTTAAAGATTTTAGTGAAATGTTGATAAATCTCTAGTATATAGCGTTGAAGTAAATCATGAACGTTTGAATTAGGTCAAATTGTTCCAGCAGCAGAATATTGTATCCGAAATAATAACATATGACGTAACATCATTAGCATTTTGGACAAAGAACCTTTATACAACGCAAAGCTCAAATCCTAGAATCCATATCAGAAATTTCGTATACTTGGGGTTTTAACAAAAATACACGTCGAGCTTATATACGTATAAAACAGAAAAATTAATTCGAAATAACAATGTCATAATGGGCCTGTCATCCTAATCTTTCATGCGTACAGTTGACACAAAAAGGCCTGCTTTATACCGTACTACGTAGTATTATTTTTTATCTTCAAAATTGCGCAATAATATTTCCCGTAAGGTTTTTGCGAAAGGCCTACCGAAGTTGAGCGTAGGGTTACTGATCAACGATTTACTGGTCAATTTATATAAAGTAAGCACTTACAAAACCAACCAACCAACATCTCGCCCAAAGGTAATGCTTGTCCAAAATAAAGTACTCACAGAACCGTGGACGAACATGCACATGCACATGCATCACATGAGTTTCACAGAGCATAGGCTCTCCAAGGCATCAATCATGAAGACGGAATGGAGAGCCTCCGCACATTATCTCGTGAAACTCCGTAATATTTATCATTATGAAACGTGTTTTTCCGATTTAAATCAATTTGTAGGGTTTGTCTGTTTAAAATGTGAAGATCAGAGGTTATACGAGAACATGCGTAAGTGATTAAAGTATCCAAAAGTCGTCTTTAAAATCAAAGGACATGGCTTCCAGATCTATTGGACATTTATCCGATGATTTAATGCTTTTATGTCCATTAAACCGATGTAATTTCGTAATACATATATATGTCTCGTATACCTTGCCGTTGATTTTTATATAAATTTGGCACACAAAGACCTTCAATCGAACATTACATATATTAGAAACAATAGCATTGCCGTGGTGGTGTGCAGTAGTGTTTACATTAGCCAGGCGTTCTGCATTCACGGGGGGGGGGGGGGGAGGGGGGGGGGTAATCTGCGTGCAGACGCCTCGATTTTTCTTCGTCCCCTGACGTACAATCAAAATAGGTCTCACAGTTCTAGCCCAACTCCGTAACTACATTGCTTCTAAAGGTTTCCCACTTCTTTAAACGTGCGCTGCACAACGCCTTCAGTGCCTGATTACAGAAATCAGTAACCCGAGTAAACGCCTGGACAGGCGTCTTGTTATTTATATTGCTGCGGTATTAGCTAGGACGCTGTCCAATTTATACATTAAACATTTTGAAAGAGCCAAATATCAATAATACGCGGCTCGCAGAAGATACAGTACAATGCTTTTTATTGTATAAAGTGATAGTTCGAAACTGGAAACGAAGCAACGAACCATGAGAATAACTTTTATAATAACTTATTAACGTTATTTACTGTCTTGGCGTTGCTGTCTCCTTTTGTATTTCGCAACAACGGCCATTTTACCACTATCCCCAGAGTACGAAGTTGTAGAATAAATATAAGAAGGAAAAATTGGAGGTTTCACTGTGCAGGACATACTCAGAATGAATGTCCTATCACGCGGAAAACCTTTGGCGCCTATCTGTTACCACGATGCATATTTTGAACATACAAGACTAATATCCAACGAGATCCAGGAAGAATTATAGAAGATCCAATACAGATGATTATTATTAGGTCGAGAAGATTATTACTAGCCTATTTCTGAAATGACCTTCTTGGATGTAACAACCGTGTGCAAAATAACAATACAGGTCTGTTACACATTTTCTGAAAACAGAGGCAGCCACGAAATTGCCATCAACACTGGATGATTTAATTTTAAAGAATATGCACTTGATATGGAAGAACTATGGAAGAACTATTTCTCTTTGCGTTTTCTACTTTTGGATTCTCTCTTATATTTTGAACATAATCTAACTTACATCATTTTTCTGAGGATACGAGCTTGACGATCGTCCATATATCGTCTGTCTACTCCAAGCTCATAGGCAGTACATATATCAATCTTACACTACATCATTGTAACCTTCGCTCTCCATCTGAGTCTTGGTGGCTCAATGGTTAGAGCGTCTCACCGGCAATCAGAAGGTTACAGGTTCGATTCCTGTCCGGGACTCAGAATCATTTTTCTGAGGATACGAGCTTGACGATCGTCCACGTATCGTCTGTCTACTCCAAGCTCTCCAACATTCACAAGAGCAGTGTATATATTAACACTTAGAGTTCTTTCTCTAAAAGAGAGTTATTTCTCAACTTAGAGTTCTTTCTCTACTTGGATGAATTTTTGTATGCAGGTTGTCAGATTTTGTTTTCCTGGAGCGCTGCATGTTAATTTGTCGGCAATGTGATTTCCAGATGCGATTCACATCCGATTTTTATTTTTTCCATAACCCGTAATCCGGACCGGTCCAGTCTGGGAAAGTAACGACCGCAGTGAAATGAATGTTTCAGCCAATTAGCGCGCGCTATTTCACCGGAAGTAACATATACCATATAATCTCAAGTCTCAATATCGTACGTTTTCAATTCGGCCTCGTCTGGACTTCTGTCGCCGGTTCACAAAGTTTCTGCTTCTTAATAAGTATATTAAAATCTGACAGCGTCTTTCGAATGTGCTGAATAAAATATTTGTAGCATTGATTTTGTAAATATTAAAAATAAATAAAAAACATTTTAAATCTTAACTGAACTGAAAACGAGTTCTAAATTCAGCATGGTCTCAGGCGGAAAAGTAAACTAAAATATTACAGTTGCTAGAGCAAGCCTTATATGCCTCAAATTTAGGAAGTAAATGTTCCTGACGCAGCAGCGCAATGGTCAAGACTTCCGCTGGGAAACCAACGCTCGTGAATCGGTCCCGCTGGGCCATTCATATTTTTCATGGTGTTTATATTTATCCCTTTTGAAATATTCAGCATATTCTTTTCCTTTCTATATTACGTTCTACTTACAAACAAATTTAATTTTCAAAATATATTTACTTTATATATTTACTTTGAGCCTGTTTTCATGATTAGGCACAATTGATTACGATGCGCCAAATAGCATACATGATATATTGTTGTAGTATTATTACCAATCGCGTGAGTGAGGGTTGTTCGATCAACGTATTTCCAATTTCTAATTATTATACAGCTTAATTGTAACTTATAACGAGATGTAACAACATAACGATATATTTCGTATTTCTTAAGTGTATAGTTTATACATCGGAAGATATAGTCATTGTACCCAAGCTGAGGTTTAATTTATAATAAATCCGAAATATTACAAAATAACTTTTCTTACTTCTTTACGTCTTCGAACTCCAATCTTATTTATGATGGATTATTCATTGGCTTACGGCTTGCGTGATATCATATGTTAAGTCAGGAGTAGAGGGGCCATCGCTCGCCTCTCTAATGACAACGGTGGGGGAGCCGCCTCTCCCCAATAAAAAATAAGTGACATCTAGACCTCTTCCATAATTGCGGTCTGTCTAAATATTATTTTATGCGCATGCAACTTAGGATTTCTGGCCTCGTTACAAAGCAAGGATTCTTGGGAATCACAGACAAACGTCATAGGTCAGAAAGGATAATTTAATGCATATAAAATAATATTTAATTTGAGCGCCGTTATGAAATAGGTCTATACATATCAAATGTGGCACACAAGCCAAAACTTCCTACTGCTGCTCTATACAACTACCATGTATTGCACATATAGTATAATATACTTGGATTTTTGTCGATATTCTTAGCTGACATTTACATTTTGTGAAACGTTATCAGAGATCGCCTATATCCGAAACGAGAGTTTCACGCGTAAAATAAGCTTGGAAATAAACGTAAGTATTTCGTGTTTCCTTCGGTGAATTATTTTGAAAAGTTGCACTTTAAGATGAAGCTTACATCTTTTTAATTCTGTTTTTTCAATAAAAATTGTTAGAAACATTTTGTTTCATGTTTAAAAACATTAAATTTGGTGATATTGATAAAACCATCTGAACAACGCCACATTTATTTTTACTAAAATCTTTCTCGAAGCAATTCCCACAAGACTGAGAAGCTTGATGAAATTTCCCAGAAGCAAACGCGAGAAATGGCCTCGAAAATATGAAAAATATCAAAAAACTGTTACATTTTAGACTCGTTGTTGCCATATACCAACCATCTTGAAAAGATAAATAACAATACAAAATAAATGAGAAAATGTCACGAATCTTAATAGAGAATTTCATGAACATAAGTCACAAGGGGAAAAACTAGGCTTCCTTAAACACTTTAATCCAATATAGTTATGCATTATGTAGAAAACCACAGGGACCTCCATAAAACTCAAATAAAACTCAAAATACAGGAAATGTCGTTTCCGAGACTTGCAAATTCAAAAAATTTCCAGGGTACAAATCCCCTAGATGTCTTGAGCAACCCAATATTCAAATTGCTCTGCCACCTCTGTACGAAATGGCAGTCTGAACATTTTTAAAAGCATTATTAGCATGCATAAATAGCATTGTTGTAGAAGTATTGTTGCGTACAGGTATTTCTTGTATGAATATATGAATTTACATAGTGTGAATATTTTTAACTTTAGATAGGGACGCAAGTGGGAAACCAGGCAGTGGGATATATGGAGGCAATTATGCGTGGTTTGGTTCTTTCAGCGAGTGTAAGAAAATACCTGAATCTCGTTACTGTTTGGCTATTTTCGATGCAATTGTCAGTTTAGAGAAGAGCAAGTCGAGGAAGGTTTGTATATTAACATCACTCTCAGTAATAAGAATAATAATAAGAATACGAATACGAATACGAATACGAATAAAATCTTTTGTTGTATATACAATTATAAATCTCGCTCAATGACGTAATTTACAATTGACTACTTGAACCACTATAAACTATCAATTAAAGATTATACAAATGAAAATATAAATATATATACGTCTATTTTAAAAGTTCATTAATTCAGGATTTGTCCATTCTTTTTTCTACAGCAGAAAATATAGTATGTTGTTCTAATGGCGATAAATTTAATTTTTTAATGCAGTAGTTTTGGTGTTTCTCATGAAGACCTACGTCACTTAATATCTTTAGAAAAGTGGAGCATTCTTTTGGGAAAATACCAGTAGAACTAGTCGAGAGATTTGATTTGGATTTTCATTTATTGTTGACATTTACTTAGGAAATAGGGGTAGAGACATTGTGACGGTGTTCTGCGCATGCGTTGCAGTGGTTGTATTTTCGGGACAAGAACGGATGGCCATTGTGTAACTTATTCGGCCTGTAAATATCGCTATAAGTCACTATCTGTCAAGTTCTTGTTGCCCTGCGCATGCTCGCACAGGTAACCCTAACTGTTCTCGTTACATCCTTTCTTTTCTCGAAGTTATTGAACATGCACATGATAAACAGGTTGTTTTTTTAAAGTATAACAAAAGAGTCCTATGCTCAGTTAATATGTCACAAAGTCCTTCAGACTCAATGGACGCTTGGTTGGTCTTGTGGATCTGCGTACTGGTTGTATCTCAGTGTTTTCAGCTGCGGTAAAAGCTGCTTGGTTGTCGATTGGTCTGCTGTCAGTTGTTTCTGGAAGATGGACTGGTTCTTCTTGAACAAATTGTGGAGATTCTATTTTCGTACTGAAATCCAACGCTGTTTCCCCTTGTTCTGCTCGTAGTTGTCGTCTGTTGCGCCTGTATCCCCGTCCATCTATTTCCACCTTGTAAGAGCGTATACCAGCTTTACTAATCACTTTTCCTTTCGACCACACTTTTTCACCTGGTTTGCGCATTCGGACGATGCCATTTGGTTTGAGCTCTGGCAGAGGTTTTGACTTTCTGTCGTAGTATTTGGCTTGTTTTTCCTTCGCTTGTTTGAGCGACTCTCGGTTTGCTCTGAACCAACAGTGATGCATGCATCGGGATCAAAGTTCTTGTCCGACGGCCCATAAGTCGTTGAGTTGGCGAGGTGTGTAATCCTTCAGTGGGTGTATTTCGCCAATCTAGAATTACCAGATAGATATCTCGCTTGTCTGCTTTTGCTTTTGCCATGAGGTTTTTGCATGTGCCGACTACTTTCTCCACACGGCCATTGCTTTGTGGGTATCTGGGTGATGATGTCACATGTTCAAAACCATACGTTTTGGAAAATATTTGGAATTATTCACAGGAAAACTGAGGTCCATTGTCGCTCATAACTGTGCTTGGTATGCCATGTCGACCAAACTGTTCCCGGCACCAGTTGATCACCTTCGTTGCGCTTGCTGAATCTCCCAGACTCTTGACCTCCCAAAAATTACTGTAATAGTCGACCATAATCGCATATGTCTGTCTCTCGAAATCGAATAAGTCGATGCCAACTTTGGCCCACGGTATGGTAGGTATGTCGTGTGATATCAAAGGCTCTTGTTGCTGGCTGGGTCGGTATGTGTTGCAGATGTCGCAATTAGATATGTGATCTTTGATTTGCGCATTCATGTTGGGCCAGTAAAAAGCTTCTCGTGCTCATCGGAGGCATCCTTCTATCCTGATATGACTGTAATGTATCTTCTTGACCATTTCGCGCCGAAGACTAACTGGGATGACAATTCTGTTGCCCTTAAATAGGAGTCCATCTTGTATGGTGAATTCATCTCTGTTGTTGAAGTATGGTTGTATCTCTTGAGCCAGATTAGATATTCTCGCGTTTCAGGCCAACCGTTCTGGATTGTCGTGCTTAGTAGCTGCATACTCTGGTCTTCCAGCTGGCTGTCGGTGATGGGCAGGCGTTCAGTCATGTTTACTTCAAAATCCTTCCAAACTGAATCTTCATCTTCTGGTTGTTCGTTGCTAAGATAGGCTCTTGATAGGGTGTCTGCAAGGAACATCTCAGATCCTTTTTTGTAGACCACTTTGATATCATAGCGTTGCAATCTCAACAGCATGCGCTGTAACCTCTTTGGCGTGTGAGCTATTGGCTTCTTGGTGATCATCTCTAATGGCTTGTGATCGCTTTCCACATTTATCTGTCGTAGACATATTGGTCAAATCGCTCACAGGCAAAGACAACTGCAAGGAGCTCCTTTTCAATTTGGGCATAGTTTTGTTCAGTTGTTGTCAATGCTCTTGACATGTAGGAGACAGGTTGTCCTTCCTGAAGTAATGCTGCACCAAGACCATCTTTGCAGGCATCGGCTTGAATAGTGACTTCAAACTCTGGATCAAAATAGCTAAGTACTGGGGCATTGGCGATCAGATACTTGATCTTCTCAAAAGCTGCCTCATATCGGGCTGCCCACTGCCGTACTACATCTTGTCGTTCTAACTCTCGAAGTGGCTGAGTGACGTCAGATAGTGAAGGAAGAAACTTGCCAAGATACTGTACCATTCCTACACTGCAAAAACTCCTGAGTAGAATAAGCTCAAAATATTGAGTAAAACGATGCACCCACAGTGACGCAAAATATTGAGTTAAACTAACTCAAATAGCAGAGTAAATTTACTCAGATTTTTGAGTATATTTACTCAAAAAACTGAGTTAGAGCAAATGCACCCACAGTCACTCCTTATTTTGAGTAAGATGAACAACTACTCAAGAAATGAGTAGAATTGCTCGTAATGTGAGTAAACGATACTCAATGCTTGAGCAACATTTACTCACCCGAAACGCACGCGTTTCTTTTAAAAGAAACAAGCTACAATACTCAGAAAACAAGCAGAAATGCGCATAATACTATTGAATGTTAGTCTTTATTGACATGGATGTAATTTAATGTGCAAATACAACAAATAGAAAAGTCACTCTGATTTCCAACCCAGCTGACCTTTTGCCCTGCAGTCTAAGAGTTACATGCAAATGTTAGCAAGCCAACCATTAGACTATATATTGACCTAACCCTGATTGATGCGATAAAATATATCTTAGATTGTTTTTATTTCACTAAAAATTTCAAATAGCTGGGTTGTGGCAAAGGTTGGCTATAGCTGAGTTGGTTAACCCATCAAGTGGTGAGGGTTGTGTTAAAAGATAGGCAGAAATAAAATATTATAATGTACACCTATTATCCAAGACTTACTGACTTAATAGTATTAAACTTGTTAAGTTCATTTACAAAAGTAATAACAGATGAAGGCAACTTTTTGCCATCATCTATCTGAAGCACACACTTTTGCAGAAATAAAAACAAATTTTTGAGCGAACCCGGGTACTCAAACATAAAAACATAGTATACAGCCATTAATACAACTGCAGCTGCAACAACACCTCCATCTTCTACAGAGCAGATTACCAACTTCTCAGCAACAACTGCAATCTTTGGTGATTCTTGTAGTCCACCCTTCACCATGATACGTGGAAATAAATCTGAATGCTTCTCAGCAGCAATTTCAAAACTACTGTCTTCCTACAATGAATATAAAAATCATCAATATGTGATGTGACTACAGGGCATGGAGGGATTACTTTAAACTTGTGGACCAGAATGTTTGCATCAGATCATGTTAAAAAATGATTTTCAACTAGAAATACTGCAATTTTGTATGCACAACCAGAATTTGTCAGTGACTCTGTTGATAAATAAAATTATAAATTGCTTTAACTTTTTTTATTTAAACATATTTGAATTTACAACATTTTCTCCAAGAGCATATACGTTCATCGAGGGAGATTATGTTGTGGACATAAACTACCCTCAAGCTAGACTCCTGGTCAGGAGTGCAGTTATACTTACATATAGGCTGTTAGAAAGTTGTTGAACGACTTTAAAGATCGGTTTGGAACCACACCTAAGTTAGCTCAATTTGATGATGAACTCGAATTCTACAACGTTGGTGTTAAAAGTTTGTTGGAAAAACATGGTGTTGAATATTTCAGCACTAAGAGCGATAAAAAGGCCGCTGTTGTTGAGCGTTTTAATAGAAGTCTGAAGAGTATTATGTGGAAGTACTTTTACACTCATGGGACGTACAAATGGATTGACGTTTTGGTTCAGTTCGTGAGCAATTACAATAGCAGTGTGAACCGTAGTACTATGATGAAGCCGAAGGATGTCAATAAGTCAAACGAAGGCGAAGTGTGGACCACTTTGTTTGGCCACCAGTTTGCAGACAACCCATTGCCAAAGTTTAGAGTTGGTGAGTCAGTGAGAATTAGTAAATACAAGAGTGTGTTCACAAAGGGCTATGAAGCCAACTTCACTGAAGAGCTGTTTAAAGTGGTAAAGGTTATTCGTGGTGATCCGAATGTGTACGAAATTGAGGACCACACCGGTGAACAGATTATTGGTAAGTTTTATGAGCAGGAATTATCGCTGGTCAATAAGAAACATGGTGACGATGTGTACAGAGTTGAAAAGGTGTTGAAAAGAAAGAAAGTCAGAGGGAAGAAGATGGCGCTGGTCAAATGGTTGGGTTACGAGAGTAAACATAATTCGTGGATACCAGAAAGCGACATTCAAAATGTGAGCTAATGTAATATGGCTGAAGGTGGTGGTGGAGGTTTTGACGAGATTGAGATGGAAAACTTTGATGAGTACGAAGGCACCACTGACCAGCAATTAGAGGAAGGCGTCACTGACTCCGAAAAGTGGCTCAGCAATACAACCATTGAGTACGGTGTGAGCGAGATGCCGAAAGACGTTCGCGTTGAATATGATGAACGGCAAGACTATCTGAGAGAGATAAGAGGTGAGCTAGCTAGAAGACGAGGTGGACAAAAGGAGACGTCGTTTATTGACACTGACGATGGTAAGACGGTGACAATAAGGGGAACTAACACAGAAGTCCCACCAGCAGAGTTTGTCAAACAGAAGTCATATGGTGACGTCAACGACACGAGCTTCAATCTAGCTTTTGAGGAGGAGTCGGACAAACTTTATAAAAGATTGGATGAGCTAAGCGCGTTCAACAAAGAGGTAATAGAAAACGAAGTAAAAAGAATCAAGCTAGTAGGTAAGAAAATACGTAAACTAAGCAAAAAGGGACTCGGTCGTGACGACGCGTCAAGGAAAATAGTCAACAGGTCGTGGGTTACGGACTCAGGGGCTATTCTTTTCAAACCGATAAACAAAGATGGTAAATATGGAAAACCCAAACGAATTCTAATACCTGGGAATAAAGGTTTGGTCTACAGTAAAGACGCTCGTAGTAAAAATGCGATCGAGCAGTTCAAAAAGTTAGTTAGTCAAATCCCTGAGAATGCAGAAACAACAGTTGTCACAACAGAAGTGGCCTTAGACGACCTCCCAGTAATTGAGACAAGAGTGGATCACGACGACATACCTGGGTTATCACCAGACGAGAACCGCGAGCTGAATGGTGTGCTTAACCCAAGCGATAGCGTGTTGCGTGAATCGAGAATAGGTGATGATGGCGCGCTGCAAGCGCAGACAGACCATTTTCAAAAAACGATAGACGAATCGAACGAGAGATTGGCGGAGATTGATAGAAAAGCTAAGCAAGGTAGTCTTACGAGTGACGAAGAGCGAGAGTATGCCAGTTTGTTTGAAAGAGTGAGAGGACTTGAGCAAGCCAGAGACAGAACCCTAGGACAGCGTGAGCTTGAAGAGGTTAGAGAGCAACAAGAAGTCGACATTAACAGATTGCAGAAATTCAAGGAATGGGCTAAAGAAAATGTGGTTGGGTTGAGCGCTGTAGCAATTTCAGTGGCTGGAATTATAACAACAATTATTATCGCTGGGAGGTCTGCTGTTGTGAAAGGCGCTATGACCACGAGGTCATTCGCACAGGCTGTTAAGAACGCGATAACGAAGATGGGTCCGTGGGCTGTTGGGTTGGCTAATTTAGTTTACAATATGTTGACGTTGGGTGCAAAGGGTCTCGCTTGGTTGGCTCAAAATCTGTGGGTACTCGCGGTGGTACTTGCGTGGTTTGTGTATGATTATTACAAGCTAAAATGGTAGTGACAAAACATATGTAAAGTATATGAACGTCACGTCTGCGGAGTTGAGCCCCGGTTTTAGACGAGCAACCATGGGTGTCATAAAAGGGGTGAGAACGCAACACGTAATCACGTTGAACCCTAATAAAGTCAGTCCTGGTGAGGAACTTTACATTGATATACCAAAGCTCAAGGTTAGTAGCTGTTTGGTGCCTGGATCGTTGGGTCTAGTGTTCGACTTTAAGAACGCAAACGCCAAAAGCTGGTTCTTGAACAATGTGAGCAAGTTGTTGGTTGAGAAACTTGTTGTGAGACTAGCTGGGGAGACTGTGTATGACAACAATGGGGAAAATTACACTGGTGTCTATCGCGACCTTTGGGAAAGTGCTACTGCGCGAGACCAAATGATTGATTATGGTATTGGTGGCGAGAACTTGAGAAAGCTAATTTCTAAGGATGACAGTGGTGCGACGAGTGGGAACGTTGCTAAAGTTAACGACGCGTTGATGTTTAGCGTGATTGGAACGAAACAGCGGATAAAGCTTGGTAAGATCATGAATGACCATGGGTTGTACGCTCCTTTTAGCATGAACAACAACTTGCAATATGTGATCACACTTCCGAAGGCCACAGACATCATGGTGGCACAATCCGGTAGCGCTGTGGGTGGATACACTCTGGAGAACCTCGAGCTTGAGTATGAGACGATTGATAACCAGGAGCTCGCTGACGAAATAGCGTCGGGTTACGCAAGTGGTCGTAGTTTGTCGTATGAGCACGTCACGTTGATGAAAACCACCGAATGGGACAAAGGCACGACCATTGTGAATGAAAACATTAATCTTCCAAGAAAAAGCATGAAGGCAATTGTGTTGCTATTCACGAATAAGGTGCGAACAGACAGTGAGGAGTTTCTCTACCCAAATATTGAGAGCGTTAGAGTCACGATTGAAGGTGTACCAAATAGCGTGTACTCACAAGGCATTCCGAAGTCGAAGTTCTATGCAGAAGCGAAACGATTGTTTGGGTTGGGTGAAGAGCGCGCTCAGTTCATGACCATACAGAAATTCTATAAAAATAGTTTTGCGTTGGTCATCGACTTGAGGAGCGTCCAAGATAATTACAACGTCGCCACTGGCAAGAATATTGTAAACACACAATCTGGTGTGCTTCTTGAAATCACTAAAAAAGCGACGACCGCAAATGTCATGTGCAGGGTGTTTGTGATGAGCGATGGGTTGGTCAACTTTATGAACAATGGGCTGCATTCAATCGGGTATTAAATCAAGCGCAATTTAATGGAGACTCCGTTTAATATGTTAATTGTTGGTATGACAGCTTGTGGTAAGACACATTATTTGCTGGAAACATTGGAATCTGAGTACTTTAGTAAATTTGACTACATTGTGTTGATTTGTCCTACTTTCGAGTGGAACAAAGCGTACCAAGATTGGAAATATGTGCGCGACCCCGACGTGTTAGCGATAGACTGCGCGCAAGACAGTGTCGACGCTGTTCTCAAGTGTGTGACAAATATTTTTAAAGGCACTAACACTCTGATTGTGTTGGACGACTGTGCGAGCTCTCAAGATGTTAAGAATAGGACTAGTCAGTTGGTCAACTTAGCTTTTAGTGCGCGACATTTTATGTTGAGCGTTATTGTCATCACACAACAACTGACGTCGATCGCAAAACCGTATAGAGAAAACATTAGTAAGCTCGTTTGCTTCTACTGTCCGAGCAGAAGTGATATGAAGGTTGTTATTGACGATTACCTTGGACACATTAGCAAAGAAGAAGCGTCGGCGATTGTGACCGCACTAAAAAATAATAAGTACGCTAGACTCGAAATCTCACTGCTCCACCCATACAGTCACGAAGTTGTTATTCCGCAATAAAATATGGGCATAAGTAATAGCGTGATGGTAAAACGCAAAAGTGAAGAAAACCCTACGATTGAGGAATTAGTTGAGGAGACTGATGACACTTCGACTGTGGAAGACAACATTGACGTTAGGAGATCCGAACTTATTAGACTGTCTGGTGATGGTGTGGTGAGCCAATCTGAAGCGTATATTAAAAAAGCGTCCGCAAAGGTCATCGACAAGATATGGCACCAATATGAGTTGAAGAGAATGGAAATTGCAAACGCTTTTCTCACCGATTTGCTAATCAGCAAATTCGCTAGCCTACTGGACGGGTTGAACGCTATTGAGAATCCTGACGAACTAAACGACGAGTTGCAAAAAGACCCGCTATTAAAGAAAGACGTTGAGAGCATTGTCGCGATTGTGACGCCGTACGTGCCTTTCTTGGGCTTGTTGTCGGGAGGAATCACAACGTCGAAATATGTGTACGATCACCATTTTAAAAGTGAGACAAACGCTGAAAACAGTGAACAAACGGGCTAATTCGCAAAATAGTTGGCTATTTGTTTGTCAATGTTGTTAGCCAATCAAAAGAGCATCATTTCGATATCCATTTGGATAAACATTACCACTAGAATCGAGAGTCTAGTGGGTTTTTTTCGCGCGTGAATCGGGACAGCAGTAGTTTGTTAAAAAATGTGAAAACGTTGAAATACGTGAAAATGTTGAAACGACACTTTTTTAAACATGTGAAAATTGTGAAACGACACTTTCTATTGAAATGTCATTTTATATTTTTCCAGATATGTGAAAAACGCTTGGGGTCCCACACTCTACTTTTGTTGAAACGACACTTTCTATTTTTTATCGAAAGTTGTGATTTTTTTGTATTTGGCATCAATTGAGTAGAAAACATGGGAGGGGTGTCTAGATTGACTAACGATTACCATAATAGCACAGAGACTGGTGCCGTGAGCTCATCAATGTCGATTGTAAAACGTGAGTACCAAAACATTGCTGAGTTGTGGCTCGACATAAATTTGGTGATGTTTTGGCGTTTATATTACGGTTGGAGTCTACTGAGCTCGCACCGCCAGTCTCTATACTACTAACAACAAAGATCCTAACCTCGCCTAACGAGTTTTCTAACCCTAACCTAAATGCAGGGGTTGGGGTTGGTTAGGATCTTTGTTGTTTTGGGGTCGGTTATTATTATCCACCTCGTTAGGCAAATTGTTGTTTCGTTTCGAAAGCCTGTTTAAGTACAGGAAACCTCAAAAATAACCCTAATAGCTCTAATACTGATAATACTAATATACAACATATAATGAGGACTTGGTGTAATGTACTATGCAGTGGATGTATGATTCCTGTATTTAGCTGCAAGTTCTTTTACCATGTGGTCCAAAATGTGGACCAGTAGATGGAGGTTGATGGATATACTGTATAATGCTACTGACTACTCAAGTAGCAGGGTGGATGTTTCAAAATATATTTATACAGTTTGTATTTTGATAAATAACTGCATTTTTCAGATATTTGTTAAATAACAGTTTTCTAATATTAAAGAAAGTTTGCAGATACACCATCAACATAGTCCTAACCCCAAACTTAACCCAAATCTTAACCCTACACCGAATACTAACCCTAACTCTTACCATAATGCTTTATTTTAGAAATAACAGCTGATTTTAGTTTTGAATTATACTACCCATAGTCTACATGTGTGTGACATCATTTTGGGATTTATATGAAACTTCACCCATTTTATTAGCTGAGTTTTCATCCTTGACATCATTGATTGTAAAAGGACTTTGGTCTTTTTACTATTCATGTTGACACTCAGGATGTCCTTAGAGTTGAATGACAGGTATTTATGCCATTAATAAGTATTTTTCTATGTTTTTTTCAGTTTATAGATTTTGAACTGTTGGAGATGACAAGAGATGAGTTAAGCTATGGGGATAAAGGGTTAAATAATCCACTTACGGAGAGGCCGGAATGGCTGCTTTTAAAGAACCTTCCCAGGTAAAATGAAACAGGACTGTTTTAAATGTTTTACTTTTATGATTCAATGTCACCCTTAATATCATAGCAAGAGACTTTCCGGGATGGAAATCATAATCGTAAGATAAATACTAGTTTATCTTACCAGCATACTAGTGCAACAATGCTTTATAAAATAAGTTGTGTCTTACACACGCTGTGATTGGTCAGTTACCGTGTTTATATCAGGCTATATAACATGGATGGATTACGCCATCGTGATACGCCATCAATTAGCCATCATACGCCATCAATTAGCCATCCTACGCCATCAATTAGCTATCATACGCCATCAATTAGCCATCGTACACCATCAATTAGACATCACGGCGCCATCATACGCAGTAAGGAGAATTTACGCGTTGATAAAAAAGATATTTGTACATTTTATTTGCTTTCTACGGGTTATTTTATAAAAGAAATAGAAAACATTTTTATCCGTGTTCCCATACGTTATATAAACAATCGTGGAAGTTTGGGAGAACTCAAAATCGCGTGGAAACACTCGCCCTACGGGCTCGTGTTCCCACTATGATTTCTCGTTCTCCCAAACTTCCACTCGTGTTTATATAACTGTATGTAAACACGGAAAATGTTTTCTATTTCTTAAATATCGGTATAGCATCGAAACTAATACCACCATACTGGTATCAGCTACATAACATGAATAACCTGCAAAAATATCAATACACCACCCAACTTTATTAGAAAGCACTTTGCTGTAACTCCCATGAGTTGCAGCAAAGTGCTTTCTAATAAAGTTGGGTGGTGTATTGGTATTGTAACCATTTACATAACCACACTGAGCTCTAGATACTAATGTATAATTTTTGTTTCACAGACTGTCAAGGAAACACCTTTCTCACAGATGAGATGAATTCTACACCCAAATCAGTGGCACAGTCACTTATTCCATCTTCGCCAACCACCGTACCTGCATAATTATCTTCCATACCACCTTCAACAACAACCTCACTGATGGAGGATGAGGGAAGTAGTGACAGTACAATCTTTCCATTTGATCCTGTGAACTGCTTAACTCCAGAACTTTATTGCCAGCAACTTCATGTATGTATATTTGAATGATACCATGCAAGTTAGGCAATGTGTCACCATTGTGCAGAAATATTACATTTCATTTGTGTTCATATACCAATCACACCATTTAATAAACAATTCACATGGTTGATTCACAAATTTCATGGGACATTACCATGTCATGTGTGTACGCTTGCATGTCATGGCTACGGAGTTTGTCGGTTGACCGAGTCAATTCTGAGTCCGAGTTAAGTCCAAGTCAAATTTCTGAGTCATAAAATATGCTAAAAATGCTAATTATGAATTTACAGCACTACTTCTCTGAATTTAACTAATATCTGTAACTTCTCTCTTAGCTTTATTTTATTCTTGGAGAGATACCCACAATAAATTAGTGGCAACCCCATTTGTTTACACTTTTAAGTGGGGAGATACCCACTCTATGTGTTGACCCCATTATAGTTCATCTTCTTCTTAAAGTACCTATACAACCCTTTCGTTTTTAGTTATCTGTATGGAGGATCAAAAAATAGCTGATAAGTTATTTTACAGTTTTTGATTTGGACTTTTCGTTTAGAAGATATTTTGCATCCAAATTAAGAAATGTAAGCAAATTCCGATTAAAAACAGAAAACGTATTTCTGCCAATTCTGGATTCCAGGATCTTCCCAGCTTCGTAGACAAACGAGCTCGATTCCCAGATTATACTATAAAATTTATCGTTTATGTTGAACTATTCAATCATGCCAGACAGATACGCAGTGTATGGATGTTCTAATGACGCGAATTTTAAAGAAAAATATCTGTCCATCGTATTATTTACTTGAACGATACTTTACTTGCACGATTCCTTACTTGAACGATACGCGGACAGTAAATATGAATATCACATAGAGATCTGTTTAATACAGTGTTTACAAGTTCCCCAAGGCAAAACACACATTCGTCTCTTAAATGACGTCACAGTGTGGCTCGTTCCAGGCCTTTCTAATTTGCGGCTTTTTTATATAAATAGCAATGTATAAAGAGTGATATCTTCCAAACGGAAAGTCCAAATCAAAAACTGTAAAACTGCTACTTTTTCATTCTCGATACAGATAACTAAAACACAAAAGGGCTGTATAGGCACTTTAAGAGATACAGTATGTAAAAGAGTGGTGGTAACCCCAGTGTGCAATAGAAAACTTTCACTCTAAACCAGAGTTGCATTACGCACCATCTCTTATCAATTACCTGCATGGTTACCCTATAAACTGTTCACTGTGTAGAATCAATCTTCCTTGCATACTAAATCATATTTTTTTTATTTTAGGATGATAACGAAGAAGATATTGGTTTGAAAGTGTAGCAATGTTCTTCCCCTAAATTGTTATCAACTGGGACATACATTTCTTATCCCTCATCACTGAAGGAATACTTGACATCAAATTTAAGTTTTTCAAAATTGTTATTTACCTTTTTAAGTATTAAGCTAGTCTGCTAGTATACATGTGTTTAGAATTTTGTTGAAGGAAACCTAGATTATTCAATACATTGTTTTTGTCATAAAGTACTTTGTAGTCTATTTGCATGATAGCTCGTAGTTAACAGTACATTGAGGTTGATTAATCCAATTTGACCAATATCCAAATTGCTTGAAACTACCATGATTTAAATGTTTACCAACTTAAAATTGATATTGGTTACTGTAGCAAGAATATTGGTTAAATTAACCAATATTTAATAGTTAGTGACCAATATTTAATAGTTACAGTGACCAATATTTAATAGTTACAGTGACCAATGTTTTATTGGTTTAAACAACCATTATATATTGGTTACTGTAACCAATGTAACTTGGTTAAAACAACCACCATTTAATTGGTCAGAACAACAATTACCTATTGGTTGTTTTAACCTTTTAATTTTTGGTCATTTCGACCATAATATCAATTGGTTGAAATGACCAATTTTTAACTGGTTCTCTCAGACTCATTCAGAATGACTTTTTTTTTTTGGTTATTTAAACCAATCAGTTTTTACAGTGAGTATATCGGTTGTGCACTCTAGTTTACGTTATTCATTCCTATCTAACCTTAAAATGCGGCAATTTCGATTTGACTATTCGCTAAAGAATATCCCTATACCATCACAGGACGCTTATTTGAAGAATTTGATTGAAAAAGTGGAAAGTGTATTAAAACGTATGAGATGGAAAGCCAATTTCTTTCTTAAAAACAAAAATAGTGAGAACCAAAAGA
>JAYKKM010000188.1:175000-280000 GCA_035772405.1 Chrysogorgia sp. JL179-B06 | reverse complement strand
TGGTTTAGGAAGTCAAGGTCATCGCGAATGAAGCTTGGGACATGCCCACAAAGAGGTTTCAAGACTATGTCTATGAAATTGCTCAGTCGATGGGTTGGCGATGACGGACCAGCAACGATTGGACGCAACTTGAGATCTGGTGGAGCTTGTACTTTAATGTACGTCGAGTTTTGTTGGAGTATGGCTTCCTTCACAGCTTGCGACTTATGTATTTTAGGAAGTCCATAGAAGTTAGATGTTTTCCACGCGAAATTCTGTAAATATTCTTTCTCTTTCTTCGTTGTTTCTTGGTCGAATTTCTTTAAGTGTTTTCCGATCTTTTTAATAATTTTGTCATCATAGTTAACATCAGTCAGTTCTGTGTAATGTTCGTTGTCGGCCAGCATTTCGTGAACCTTTGCGCGATAAAATGTTTTGTCCATAATTACGGTCGCTCCCCCTTTATCGGCTTCCTTTATGATGATTGTGTCGTCGTTTTTTAGTTCATTTAGAGCGTTCTGTTCACCTCTGGTTAGGTTGCTTTTCTTTACCGTTGCGTGTTGTTTATGGTAGTTTGTTGTGGCGTCAATAAAGATGTTCAGATATTTATCTTCTGACTTTGGTGGTACAAAGTTTGATGGATTCTTCACCAACGATTTGTCATCTCCATTTGGTTGACGGTCGTTGAAGTATTCAAGTAGACGCATCTTTCTACTGAATTCTTGAATGTCTGTTTTTAGTTCGCTTCTGTTCTGTTTTGGCGTTGGAGTGAATTTAAGACCTCGTTCTAATAGTTTAATTTCTTCATTGGATAGTTCTCTTGACGACATATTAATTATTTTGGGCTGCGTTGTTTTCGCGTTTTCTTGTTGTCGGTCATTTTGTCTCACTTCTGCTGTTCGTGGAAAATTTGTTGCTGTTGTGTGAGGTTCGGTGGGTCGTTCAGATGGTAGGAACTCATCCCCCAAAAATGAGGACCTCTTTGGAAGGAGTACATTGGCCGTTGAGGTTGAGGTGGTGGGTTTTCTTCAAAGCGGGACTGTCTTGTAACGTCCGAGTATAAGGTGAGGGGAATTGTGGCGCTGTTTTCTCGGCTTTGTTCTGTGTGTTCAATTCTCGTATTCGAAGTGTCATAGCGCTGACTCGACTGGTGGGAAGAACGTGTTGTTGGGTTTCGTTCGTAGCGCTGACTCCACTGGTGGGAAGTACGCGTTGTCGGGTTTCTCGTGTCCGAAGTCTCGTAGCGTTGACTCGATTGGTGGGAAGCACGCGTTGTCGGGTTTTGGTAGGAAGCACGCGTTGTGTAGCGCTGACTCGACTGGTGGGAAGCACGCGTTGTCGGGTTTCTCGGCTGGTTGTTGAGTGGTCTACTCTCGTTACTGGTCGTTTGAGATTTACCGATCTCGGAAACGCGCGGTTGGTAGAAAATTCAGTCCGTGTTGAGACGTGATGTTTTCCCCTTGTCGCCTTGTGTTCGTTGTTGTGACGAGCGTTGTGTTGGCGGCGGGGTGAGGAATTCTTCGGTTTCGTATCGTTTCTCGTTTTGACCAGATCTTCGTTGTCGAATTCCTGTTCGTATTTTTCGAGCCATTCTTGTTTTGATTGCCACTTTGACTGTGACTTTGCTTCCTCGTCCGCGATATCCTCGTCCCATAGTATCTCAAGCTGGGCAAGTTCGTTTCCGTTGAATTTGCTTTGAAGGAACTTTGCCGTTTCTTTATCAACCTTCGTGTAATTCGACTTGTGGCGTTCTGCGCGTATCTTTAGTAGTTGAATTTCAGCTTGGAATTCGTTGATAACGGTCTCTTTGCGGATATCTTTCTCATTGGGGTCTTCGTTCGGTATTTCTTTCATCAGGAATTTCTTTGGCACAATTTTCTTCTCGTTGTTGAGCCATGTTTCGTAGATGACCGCGGTATTGTCGTTGTTCAGACTGTGCCAGTATAACTGCTCGCGTTTGTTTAGGTGTTGTTTCCACGTATCCATGATGCGCTTTCTGCTTCTGAATATCGCGGCTTTCGATTCAGCTTCGGCGGATTTCTTCATGGATTTGAAAACGTTGCTTTGGATGTCTTGTATGGATGAAGCAATGACTCCGTATTGGTTTTCTTTACTTTTCTGCTCATTCTGTTGGTTCTTGACAATCAGTTGTAGTGAGTCATTGATATTGTCGAGTTTTAAGCAGATTGCGCTTAGAAGTTCATTTGCTTCTGGTTCGGATTGTTCATCATTGAGATTTCGAGTTGATCTTCTCGTCGCCATACTTGTGTTACAGTAATATAGAAAAATGTTATTGTAGATTGATCACACAAGTAAAAGTATATAGAAAAAGTTCGTTGTGGAAACGATGAAGATGGAATAAAGGATATCAGTAAATAACACTCATTCTGCACAAACGTTTTCGCTTTTATTATAAGCTCTTCAGGTGCTGAGTACTTGGTGAAAGTGTTTGGATATCCTATATTTACAATGTGTAGTATTTCACCACCCGTCACTACACGTGTGGTGTTAGGTTACTTACTGCTAATTATTTACATAAAAATTTCACACAAACCTCTAGTTATATAAAATATATATCTTACAAGAAGTTGGTATTTAGCAGGAATTTAAATTCGGTTGGAGTATAGAAATAATGTCTCTTTCCTTCGACTCTCTTATTAAGCGGCTTGAATGACTGTCACATTGATAAATGGGCATGATCTGGAAGATGCCATTGCTGCACTTCCTTATGTGCTCGCTAACTGCTAAGTGGGTATACTCTTCGTGATTGACTTGTTGTCGGTGTAGTGTGACTCGGTGTCGGAGGTTTTCTGTTTGACCAACATAAAAACTTCTGCATTTTGTGCAAACGAGAATGTAAATAATATTACGCGATTTGCAGTTCATTTGGCATTTTACATAACAAGTATATATATAGTTTTATAGTTATATATATATATATATATATATATATAGTATATTATATATATATATATATATATATATATATATACATATACATATACATATACATATACATATACATATACATATACATATACATATACATATACGTATACGTATACATATACGTATACGTATACGTATACGTATACGTATATGTATATGTATATGTATATGTATATGTATATGTATATGTATATGTATATGTATATGTATATGTGTATATATGTATATGTGTATATATGTATATATGTATATATGTATATATGTATATATGTATATATGTATATATGTATATATGTATATATGTATATATGTATATATGTATATATGTATATATGTATATATATATATTATATATATATATATATATATATATATATATATATATATATATATATATATATATATAAATATATTATATATATATATATATATAATTGTAAGGATCGAAATCATACGGGTAGAGTGCTAGATACCAGGGCAGAGCAGGATAGTAAACTATATATATATAATGTGTATATCAACCTATATATAATATAATATATATATAATGTGTATATCAACCTCGTTCTCAGGGCGTTTTGCCTCCACGGCGGAAGGTCGGCGAAAATGGCCCTGGGATCGGCTGGTCCTCTCTATAATCCGATTGGCTTGTCATAAAACTCAATTAATTCAGCCGAGTATAATTTATTCATCTAAATCTGAATAGTATCTTAAAACTTTACAGAAAATTAGAAGTGATAGCTTTCGCTAAATTGGATGTGCTTCTTCATATCTTTTGTAAGAAATAACCATGGATGTATGATGGATTATTAAGCTTGTTGCTGCTTTTATGCCGACGAATGCTGACATGAACAACTCTGAAAAGCATTGAATATTTCTCAATTATTCTGGAAAACAAAGTAGACAAAGGCAATGGAACAAAGACCACAACAATTATCGTATCTAAACACCCAGAAATTCTGGGTTTCATGTGACCAGCCGATCCCAGGACCATTTTTTCGCCGACCTACCGTGGAGGCAAAATGCCCTGGGAACGAGGTTGATATATATATATATATATATATATATATATATATATAGCAAAGTGAAAAGGTGGTAAACTGCCAAGAATTTAGTGACGAGATACTGACGTTTCGAGCGGAGCCCTTCATCAGAGTAAGACGAGATGAAATAAAATAAGTAGGGCTTATATATATGCCAAAAGGGTGTCACAGGTAGAAAGTAGCCAATCAAATGCACGGGAAATAAACTAACTAATAATTAATGAGATGGGAAAAGTTAAGTCATTTACATAAAACATTCGTGACTCCTTAGTACATAGTGCCCTTAAACTTAATACCTCGGCACCAGCGGGAACATTTTCTTGCGGGCGTTCCCGCTGTAACACATGCCCTGTTCTCAATCCCACTACAGTTATTACTGCCCCCAAATTCGACCACACAATCCGTCATACTTTTTCATGCACGTCCACCAACATAATTTATTGCATTTCTTGCGATAAATGCCCTAAAATTTACATCGGTGAAACTGGGCGACGCCTTTCAGACAGGTTTGCTGAACATCTTCGTTCCGTGAGGATCAATGATGGTGACAAACCTGTAGCCCGCCATTTCAACAGCTCCAACCATTTGGTTTCAGACATTAAAGTCTGTGCCATCCTTCCCATTTCCGGTGGCAACGATAACCGCAAGCGGCAAGAGAAGCGTCTCATTTTTAAACTTGGCACCACACATCCTCTTGGTCTTAACGAACGTTTTTCTTTTATTTAATTTCGTAAAAGCTTTTTGTCATTTTATTTTGCTTGGAACTTTTTATTATTAGCTTATGCTCATTCCTTTTCAAGTCTTTGTTTCTATTATTATCGCCTAATCCCCTTGAATATTGGACCTGTCATTTATCCCACCCCCTCAGTCTGCTTATTGATCGACTGTAAAAATAGTAAATGACTTAACTTTTCCCATCTCATTAATTATTAGTTAGTTTATTTCCCGTGCATTTGATTGGCTACTTTCCACCTGTGACACCCTTTTGGCATATATATATAAGCCCTACTTATTTTATTTCATCTCGTCTTACTCTGATGAAGGGCTCCGCTCGAAACGTCAGTATCTCGTCACTAAATTATTGGCAGTTTACCACCTTTTCACTTTGCTATATATTCAAAACACTGTCTACGCAGCACTCTACTTTTTTACTACTCTCGGATATTCTATATACCGCTGCGACATGCCTAACCTTAAGAAGTTTCGTCAAAGTCTCCGTCACGAAATGGTAAGTTATTTGCTTCCTTTTTTACCGTCGATAAGTAATCATGCTCTACGTTTGTTTGACCTTATTTTATCTAAAACCCGTTTTTCCAGTCACATTACTTTTATTAGTCGTTGTTTATATCGGGGGGTCATTCCCTGCGGTTTCAGATCCTCTTTTGATGTATTGTCTTTTAATCTCCCCGCTATCGATCGTCGTTATTCCCATCACATATCAGCGGCTTGTTCGAGTCATTCCCGTCGTTTGATGCGTATCACTATTAAATCTATGTCCAGTAATTTACAACATACTGATGACGACATCTCGGGATGTAAGTCCTCTCTCTCCCAGGTCTGCCCACCTATTTTGTTTACCGCTATCGTTCAACAAATTCGCATGCTAAATTCCAGAATCTATGTTTTTCTTAAAGACGTTAAGGCGTCCAAATTGGCCAAATTATTGGGTCCTTCCCCGAATCCCTCCCAAAGCACTAGTTCCTCTAACGAAGTCACTCGTCTAGTTTTCACTATTCCCTCTGATTTGCCATTATCTGACCCCGAGAGATCTGTTCTTGCGAAAGGTCTAAAGTGTGTTCCCAACTCCGGGCCCATCGATCTATTTTCAGTTAAAGAGGATACCGAATCTTTCTTCCGCCGCATGCGCCTCAAAGCCTTTTTTCATGATAAGCCCACTTTCAATAGCAATAAGGATATTTTCGAAGAACTCAACCCCAAGAAGTCGTCTTGGTCTCCATCCGAAGGCGATTTTTCTTCCCTTGATCTTTTCGTAAGACAATGCCGCCATGACATTGATAAATTGCACACTCCGCGCAGAAAACAAGTTCATAACCTTAACAAAGAAGAGCTTCTAGCTTTGAATTCATTACAATGCCGAAATGACGTTGTCATAAAACCTGCGGACAAAGGTGGCGCTGTAGTTGTTTGGAGAGCGGACTTGTATCGACAAGAGGCTCTTCGTCAACTCAGCGACACCATCTTTTATACTAAGTTGAATTCCGATCCCACTCAATCTCACCAAAAATCCGTCAAAACTACCATCAAGAATTTCATCCAAGCCGGTGAATTGCCTGCCTCTGCATCTAACCTTATATTAACAACCCCCAGAACGCCTGTCATATATTTCCTACCTAAAATCCATAAACCTAACAATCCTGGCAGGCCGATTGTTTCCGCTTGTAGTTGCCCCACCGAGCTCGTTTCCAGTTTTCTAGACAACGTTATGTATCCTTTGGTTAAGAAGTTGCCTTCTTATATCAAAGATACTAAACATGCCTTGCAAATTTTCGACCAGTTACGTTTCAGTAGTTCCGATAAATTTATTTTCACGATGGACGTTAAGTCCTTATACACCGTCATTCCCCATTGTGATGGCCTTGAAGCTCTGAAGCTTTTCTTTGATCAGCGCACTAATTTAGAACCCTCCACAACCACGTTACTCCGCTTAGCAGAACTAGTGCTTACCCTTAACAATTTTTCGTTTGATGGTAAACATTATCAACAAATAAGTGGTGTTGCGATGGGCACCAAAATGGGTCCAAGCTATGCTAACTTATCTGTTGGTTATGTTGAAAAACAGATCTTTGAACAATACACGGGTCCCTTGCCTGATTTTTTCGGAAGATTTATCGATGACTGTTTAGGAACAGCGTCGTGTTCACGTGTCCTTTTAGAGCAGTTCATCAACTTTGTTGATGATTTTCATCCTGCTCTGAAGTTCACGTGGGAAATCAGCGAGACCTCTGTGTCGTTCCTTGATATTTTAATTTCGATTAATGGTGATTCGCTGAAAACGTCGGTCTCGTACAAGCCTACTGACTCCCATAGTTATCTTCTATTTTCATCCTCTCATCCCAACCACACTAAGCAATCCATCCCTTACTCTCAATTATTGCGTCTTCGCCGCTTATGTAGCGACGACCAAGATTTTCAAGTCAAATAATAGAAATGAGATCTTTTTTTGTCCAACGTGGTTACCCTACCAACCTTTTAGACCTCGCCGTTCAGAAAGCTTTTCTCGTCCCCCGTTTAGACGCCCTTGAACCATCTTTGGAACGAGTTTCAAACAATAAAATTCCTTTAGTTCTAACATTTCATCCTTTCAATTTTAAAGTTAAAAATATTATTAATCGGAATTTTCACATTTTACAAAATGATCCTGAGACGTCAGCCATTTTCACCGACAACCATTTGGTATCTTTTCGCCGTAATAAAAACATTCGTGACTCCTTAGTACATAGTGCCCTTAAACTTAATACCTCGGCACCAGCGGGAACATTTTCTTGCGGGCGTTCCCGCTGTAACACATGCCCTTTTCTCATACCCACTACAGTTATTACTGCCCCCAAATTCGACCACACAATCCGTCATGCTTTTTCATGCACGTCCATCAACATAATTTATTGCATTTCTTGCGATAAATGCCCTAAAATCTACATCGGTGAAACTGGGCGACGCCTTTCAGACAGGTTTGCTGAACATCTTCGTTCCGTGAGGATCAATGATGGTGACAAACCTGTAGCCCGCCATTTCAACAGCTCCAACCATTTGGTTTCAGACATTAAAGTCTGTGCCATCCTTCCCATTTCCGGTGGCAACGATAACCGCAAGCGGCAAGAGAAGCGTCTCATTTTTAAACTTGGCACCACACATCCTCTTGGTCTTAACGAACGTTTTTCTTTTATTTAATTTCGTAAAAGCTTTTTGTCATTTTATTTTGCTTGGAACTTTTTATTATTAGCTTATGCTCATTCCTTTTCAAGTCTTTGTTTCTATTATTATCGCCTAATCCCCTTGAATATTGGACCTGTCATTTATCCCACCCCCTCAGTCTGCTTATTGATCGACTGTAAAAATAGTAAATGACTTAACTTTTCCCATCTCATTAATTATTAGTTAGTTTATTTCCCGTGCATTTGATTGGCTACTTTCTACCTGTGACACCCTTTTGGCATATATATAAGCCCTACTTATTTTATTTCATCTCGTCTTACTCTGATGAAGGGCTCCGCTCGAAACGTCAGTATCTCGTCACTAAATTATTGGCAGTTTACCACCTTTTCACTTTGCTATATATTCAAAACACTGTCTACGCAGCACTCTACTTTTATATATATATATATATATATATATATATATATATATATATATATATATATATATATATATATATATATATATATATATATATATATATAGATTTTCGCTTACCTCAAAACTGATCTGCTATATATATATATATATATATATATATATATATATATATATATATATATATATATATATATATATATATATATATATATATATATATATATATATATATATATATATATATATATATATATATATATATATATATATATATATATATATATATATATATATATATATATATATATATATGTATATGTATATATATATATATATGTATATGTATATATATATATAATAATTGCAGTAATTGGCTTAATGCTGTTGCGGTTTTCACCCTGCCTTTGTCTTAGTTATTGTAGTATCTACTTAGTCGTGTATATTTATCAACCTCGTACCCAGCTCGCCGCCCGCCCCCCACGCTCGCTGCTAAAAGACCCTGGCTGCGGCTGGTCACGTGGCACCCAGATTCTGGGTGCTAACAAAAAAATCCATTGTGGGCAGGGTGGGAAGAAATAGTTTGTCGCACATAAGAAAGTCGTTCTTCGAAATTAATATTTCCATTTTTTGCGCAGTTCTATGCAAGAAAGTAGAAAGTAGTTTCAACAAGAAAGTAGAAACATCATCGCGATAACATCTCTTTATTCGCGGAGAATATCGGATTACGAAGCATGTGTCTTAATGGCAACAAAAGACCCCGAAGAAGACGTTTATAAGAGCATATAAAATTTCCTCTTGTCGGCTTTGTAGGCTGCTGTATACGAGTGTCGATACAAGAATTTGTATAAAGATTCGAATCGCACGATTTCAAAGAACGCTGAAGAGACTTACGCTAAATTGTAGAATACCCGTCCACTTTAGCTATTTGTATCTGTTGACAGTTAGTGAAAGGATCAAATTACGGAAAGTTCATCATATACAATTGCTTCGTTCTATTTTAAAATTCCATTTAATTTGATAACCATAAATAAACAAGTACACATTTTTAGAGTAACCTTGGTTTGTATAAATGTCGACGCACGGTTACCGTACGAATAGCCACTGCCTTGTCTTTAACGCCAAGAACTGATGCTCGAATACGGCTTGAGCTTTATAGACGAGTATTAAATCTGGTTACTCATCAGCGGATTTAAAGGTGAAACTACTATGAGAATGGTTTGTAGCTGTTGATATACCAATATCTCTCGATTGCCAATTAATCAGAACTTCGTCCAATTTATCCTTCGCAAAAAGCAACCCAGGACTGAAGATGAAAAATAAAAGACTTTCCATAACCAGTGGGAAGAATACAAAGCACATCCTTCATTAAATAAGTACATTCGAGACAAGTAATGTACTATTTAATCGAAAATTTCCTTCACGATAAATCTATAAAACGACGCAATAGACGCATTCGGCTCGACTCTCCCTTCCCAAGGTAATATTATTGAAATACACGTGGCACCCAGAATCTGGGTGCCACGTGACCAGCCGCAGCCAGGGTCTTTTCGCAGCGAGCGCGGGGGGCGGGCGGCGAGCGGAGATAAGACCCTGGGTACGAGGTTGTATATTTATCTGTTAGTAATGTGTATTGGTCTTGTAATCTTTTGGCGAAGCTAATAAATTAAAAAAAAAAAATTAAAAAAAATATATATATATATATATATATCAGAGCACTGAACTAGCATTGCAGGGTCGCGGGTTCAATTCAAGCCGGAAGGCCTTGAAGTTGCATTTTTCGCAACCGGTCCCGGTTTGGTCTTAAAATACTCGAAATTTTCCTTCAATGAGACGTTTACTGTTTGCGTTATGCATTGCTCACTGCTCGCAGTTTGAGCACTCTGGTGACTCCACAATGCAATCCAACAATGTGTAGCCGTACATAGTGGGTCCCAAGTCCACAGTTACCATAAAGCCATATGGTGATAGCCGGTAGGGCACATTGTATACTTTCATGTATATATTACGCTCACCGCTCATGTGGTTTGAGCACTCTCATGGATTGGGCGGAGAGTCTCTCTCAATGAGACGTTTACTGTTTGCGTTATGCATTGCTCACTGCTCGCAGTTTGAGCACTCTGGTGACTCCACAATGCAATCCAACAATGTGTAGCCGTACATAGTGGGTCCCAAGTCCACAGTTACCATAAAGCCATATGGTGATAGCCGGTAGGGCACATTGTATACTTTCATGTATATATTACGCTCACCGCTCATGTGGTTTGAGCACTCTCATGGATTGGGCGGAGAGTCTCTCTCAATGAGACGTTTACTGTTTGCGTTATGCATTGCTCACTGCTCGCAGTTTGAGCACTCTGGTGACTCCACAATGCAATCCAACAATGCGTAGCCGTACATAGTGGGTCCCAAGTCCACAGTTACCATAAAGCCATATGGTGATAGCCGGTAGGGCACATTGTATACTTTCATGTATATATTACGCTCACCGCTCATGTGGTTTGAGCACTCTCATGGATTGGGCGGAGAGTCTCTCTCAATGAGACGTTTACTGTTTGCGTTATGCATTGCTCACTGCTCGCAGTTTGAGCACTCTGGTGACTCCACAATGCAATCCAACAATGTGTAGCCGTACATAGTGGGTCCCAAGTCCACAGTTACCATAAAGCCATATGGTGATAGCCGGTAGGGCACATTGTATACTTTCATGTATATATTACGCTCACCGCTCATGTGGTTTGAGCACTCTCATGGATTGGGCGGAGAGTCTCTCTCAATGAGACGTTTACTGTTTGCGTTATGCATTGCTCACTGCTCGCAGTTTGAGCACTCTGGTGACTCCACAATGCAATCCAACAATGTGTAGCCGTACATAGTGGGTCCCAAGTCCACAGTTACCATAAAGCCATATGGTGATAGCCGGTAGGGCACATTGTATACTTTCATGTATATATATATATATATATATATATTGAAAAATATATATATAATTCTCATGCCCATATCTAGATTGTACCAAGCTACACTGATGAGCTGTGGAACAGCGAAACACGTGTATGTAGATATTGTACTATATATATATATATATATATATATATATATATATATATATATATATATCACGGGACGAAATCATTGATTTGCGTATTTGCAAATTTAATTTCAAAGTTGTTGCAAATATCAACTTTGATCAACTTTGACCGACTTTGCACATTACCAAAGACGAAATTTGCCTTAATCTTTGCACCCGGGTGCAGGAGAGCAATGGCCGTAAAGACACATGTGCAAAGACGATGGCAAAAAGTTGAAAATTTAGTGAAAAGATAACGTTTGCTCGCGACTTTGCAGCCGCTGCAAATCTGATTAGGTTTTTTGAATATGCACGAATTGCAAATTTTGCAGCAAATTATAGCAAAGAAGAACTTTGCAAATACAACTCGTTATTTATTAAATTTGAGTGCATTCAAAAGCAGAATCAAGAGGTATAATTCGATTTTCAAATTTTAATAATATCTATACTACAAATACAAAATGATGTGTATATAACTATCAATACAATACAGTATTATGACTATCGTCTTGTGTTTTATAGACGTACGTAATTAGGTATCGACTGATTTAAAAATATAAGAAATAAAACCATTAAATTGTTAGCTGAGTTGTTAAAGTGCCTATAACATCTGTGGGGATTTAACATATTTGTTATCTATGGATTCTGCTGAGATAAATTGTAATATATCTTGTCAGCTGAAAATTTCATCTTCATAGACTTTTTATTTGCTGTTAAAGTTGCAGAAATGACGTCAAATCGGGCATCTGTAAAGAGGTTTTCATGTAGACAGATTCCCGATTTGACGTCATTTCCGTCAACTGTATCAGCAAAAAGTCTATGAAGATGACATTTTCAGCTGACAAGATATATTACAATTTATCTCGGGATAATCCATAGAATACAAATACAGTATATGTTAAATCCCCACAGACGTTATAGGAATTTTAAGTTATAGGAATTTTAATTCACGGTTCTAACATTGAAACAATTGCAAGCGCAATTAAAATGTTTATAACAAATAACAAACACAAGTTAACGTTTTTAAAAGTTGTTCGGTTAATTTACTGGCACAGCTACGCTGGTATCTTCTCTGGCACCGAGGTATTCACTGCATTACCAATGTGTGGCGTCCTTTTATCATTCAGCGCATCCTTTCGGTGCATGTGCGAAGCAATTTTCTATCAAGGATCTTTAAGACCTCGCAAAACATTTGGATTCCACACTGCATGAGGGCATACCACGATCTTTTTAGAGCATGAAGACGCGGGTTCTCCTGATCCCCATCATTTGGCGGATCAGAAAAATCTCCTTCGTTCTCGCTGTTTTCTGTGGAGATTGCGTCCCAATCCAGCTTTAAATTATATCTTTTCGCTGGCAATTATCCACATCGTTGACGTCTCCAGAGCAATTTATACGGCGACGTAACATATATAACAAAAAGTAAAAATTAAAATATTTAGTCATGAGTTGAAATATACTATAGAAAATTAATAAGATTGTATTAAAAAGTAAAAGGAGATACGACAGCGAATTTCGAACAGGGAAAACTTTAATGCAAACGTTTCGCCTTAATTTCCTTCTTCGGTCTTGGAGCAAATCGTTTATATATTAATAAATAACGCGCAAATAATTCAGTGCATCGATAAAGTTAAAAATTAAAATGAAGCGCTGTACAAATAAAAACCTATTAACATAAAACATAATAAAACCTAATAATAATTGTTGTGTTTTTGGATCGGTATTCGCAGGAGAGTCGTGCGCTCCAGTACGCTTCTCTTGTCAACTATCACTGATCCGTACTGTTCTTGCCTTTAATTTGGATGGCAACCTGGCATATCTTCTTAGTGGTTGAGAAATCGGACGCGGAAATCAGTGCTGGTTGGTATAGATCCAATATACTGCATTTCGCACTTCTTTCAAGTGCTAACTAAATAGATAATATTTGTAGAATACATGCAATGGTCCGTTGCTTTATAGAATTTTTTTCTTTCTTGTTTTGGTACTGGCGAAGAAGTTTGCTTCTTGAAGGTAATTTTGACAAAGGTCGTACTTGTTTTGACATTTGGAGCATCAGTTTGGTGCGCTGTTTACTGGGGATGAATAAGATTTCTTTGATGTGTTTTTTGGTCTTACGATGGAATAATTGCACCTAACAGAAACAAATCGATCATTGGCTGGGAAGAATGCAGGAGGTGTATCTTCTTTTTAATTATACTCCAAGCCAAACGAGAAAATATTATTTTCCCTTTGTAGTGGACTAAAAAGAACATACACCTCCTGCATTCTTCCCAGTCAAAATGATTGATTTGTTTGAGTAAGGTGCAATTATTCCATCGTTTAGAAGACAAAAAAATATCAAAGAAATATTATCCATCCCCAAGAACTATCCGATTGATTCAAATGCCAAAACAAATGCGACAAATTACCTTCAAGAACCAAATTTCTAAGCCAGCACCGAAACAAGAACAAAATAACCTATCAAGCAACGAATCCACCACAGCAAGAAGTGAGAAATGCAGTACATTGGATCTACCTGCACTGCACTGATTTCCGCGGGGTTCCGCCACGCCCCCGCCGCCTCCAAGAAGACGTGCGAGGTGGCCATCCATTTGAATAAGAAACGTCACAGTCTACAAGACTTTATAGTTTTATTGGGATTGAACAAATTCATAACATTAATGGCAAGAACAGTTTTGGACCATGAGCGATTGTTGACAAAAGATGCGTACTGGCGCGCACAACTCTATATATAGTCTCCTGTATAAAATCACACGGAATGAACAAAAGATGCGAATAGCGATCCAAAAACATATGTAGAAATAAAAACATTTGTACAAATACATAGTCATAGATTCATTTTAATTCTTAACTTTATCCCTCAGAGATATTATTTGCACGTTAATTATTATATAAACGATTTGGTTCAAGTGTTTTTAAGGCGGATTTCCATTGGCAGTGCTTTTTATCGCGCGATTGATGGGGAAGGGTAAACGGGATGACTCAAAAGGACCTTTCTATTTTTTTTCTGTTTTTTATTTTTCGTTAGGTTATGGATAGCTACGGTTAGGGCTAGGTTTAAGGTTAGAATCAAGGTTAGGATCAAGGTTATGATTAGGGTTAGGATTAAGATTAGGGTTAGGATTAGTATAGTTAATTAGAATATGTGAAGGTCCTTTTGAGTCATCCCTTTTAGCCTTCACCGCGATTGATCCGATCGAGAGCTCACAATTTAAAAGAAAGCGATATAATAAAGTCGATCGCGCGATAAAAAGCACTGAATGTAAATCCGGCCGCCTTTAGGCACTGAAGAAGCCTGATAGGCGAAACGTTCGCATTAAAGTTATTCCTGTTCGACGTTCGCTGTCATCTCTCCTTTTAATCTTCAATACAAATTGTGACAAAGCTCTTGTACCCTTGCATCCTTCTAACAAGCGACATTCATCGTTGGAAATCAGGCATTTTTAATTGTTAAATAGAAAAATATTCAAATATAAAAAAAAACTAAAAAAAACAACTGATATAAAAAACAAAATAAAAGATTAAAAGTTTGTTAGTTAAAGGCCCGATAAGAAAGGTAGAAATAGTGTATCGAAAAGGAATATGTAGCATTGAAGATAGTTGGTTTTCTTTTGAGGCAGAGAAAGGTGTTTTGTTTTTGCTTCTAACAAACAATCTTTTTAAGTAAGCTAAAAGCTAATGACTAATGTCTCTTGATTGACCTGTATTTCCAAAATGATTATTACAAAATTATTAAATACCTTTGCCTGATCATTTTAGCCTGCGAAGCATATACTTGTATCAATATCGGAACTCTCCCCTCCGCAGAGGCTACTCTCTTGTTTACTTCTGCGGGAGGCGAAGAGGCTGGCTTCGCATCACGCGACAGGGAAGGCGCGGCGTAGGCGCGCTTTAGTATTGCGGTATTGCCCGCCCGCTGGGTCAGCCAGCACGCGCCTCCCAAAAGTAAACAAAAGAGAACCTCTGCGACGAGTTTAGCCCGTGCGCGCAGTATATTGTCGGAGTTTTAAATGGATCAAGTCATCAAACGGATTACCACTGTCGATTTATATTCCATAAAGGTAAGATTACTTTATTTTAAGCCTTCGAAACATATTTTAGAACTTCCAGACATAATATTATACAACATTAATACATTATTCTTAAAATTTATTCAGACGCTATAATGCTTGTTTATAATAGTTGTTAATAACTTTACGTATTCTCAATAACATTTAGCACAAAAGCACAATAATTTAGCACAAAAAGTAGAGGGGAATTATATTTACATTAGTTTAATCTCTATCCAAAGTTATTTGTACTGTACAGGGTGTCCCAAAAAAAGGCTACCTTTTCAAATTCAAATTAGCATGTTAATTCAAGCAACCTATTGTAGTTCTTTGAAAAACACACAGTTTTATACACATGGGATATTAAACACAATAGGTTGTTTGAATTAACACGCTCATTTGAATTTGAAAAGGTAGCCTTTTTTTTGGGACACTCTGTATATCATTTGAATAAAACCACTTACTTTCAATTACAATTACAGAAACCTTATCCATATGACGACACCAATGGCTAATGTTCTGTACCAAGATCTTGATGTTTCATGTTCTGTACCAGATCGTTTACTGGAGCTCTGAACTAGGATATGAATGCAGAAGATGGTAAGTGCTTGTTTTGTGTTATTTGTATGTACTTAAGTTCAAATAATTAAGTTTATATGCTTTGATTTAAGTTTAAATGCTTTGCATTAAGTTTATATGCTTTGCATCACATGACAATGATTATTTGTTGTGAGAATTATATATATAATAGATAATACATTCTCACAACAAAACAGATTTTATTTGATAATACAAATATTGATGAAATATGGATGTTCATGTTGGCCCGGGAAATTACAGAAGTATAGAATTGGCATTGCTTTAGATTTTCACTATCTATTATATTAAATTTGTTTGGATATTAAAGACTGGTATTCATAATTATAATATTGTTATATAGTTGTCCTGATCATATATGCACAGTTTTTTAAACACCTCGGTCGATCAGGATGATTATATGAGAATCAGCCTATAAAGCTGCATTATTTACATCTGGAGAATAACAAACCCCAAATATTTAAGCCATAAAAATTCAGCCCTATAGCCATAAAGCATAAAAATTCAGATTGTAATGTTGTAATTCAAGCTGATCGATGCTGGTAGATGATCTAAGGTTTACATTTTGGTATATATTTATTTATTAATCTGTAATATTATGGTGGCGTCATTCCATGTAGACTGTAGAGCTTTGTATGTTATAAGTAACACTTTGAATACAATTCTGTCTGAGGCGTGATATAATAATGTGATCACACTTTCAAGATATAGTGATACTATGTGTACAGCCTGCAGCATTCTGCACATTCTGATCGTGATCATGAATAAGGTATTTTGGTAGACCATACAGTATAAGTTACAAAAATCCTACCAAGAAGAAATAAATGCATGAATTAAAGTTTCAGCAGTTTGTTGACATAAGATATGTTTCCTTATGCGACTAATATTTCTCATGATACTTTAAGCAGATTTACAGACATTAGTTACATATTATTGTTTCATGCCGCAGTCCAGAGATTGGATCAAATAAAATACCAAGGTTTCTGACAAGAGATGATCAGTTGGATCACCTTATCGCAAACATTGTCCTTCTATGGAACAATACATGTATCTCTCTCCCACCATTCATAATAGTTCATCCGTTTCCTCCTTCAAACACAGACTAACTGTTTACTACTCTTCTCTACTACACTCATCTTTCGATGTTAACATAATGCACACTTGGAAAACCTTCTGTTCTAAGTGCCGCTCTTTCAACTTAAGCTATTGTTCCTAATTAGTCATGTCTTCTGTAAACTGTATATTTGTTCTGGTCTTTATTTTATGTATGAATTATGTTTGTTTTCATGAAGGTCGGTCTTCACATGGGACTATATATAAACTCATGTCGTGTTGACCTTATCTTCAACCATATATTTAGTTATTCAAAATTTTTCTCTAATTTAATAGTTTTAATTCTTTCGCATTTATATATGGTTGTAAAGTTAATAAATAAATAAATAAATAAGAATAGAGTCAAGAGGAGGCTGTGGACAATTTCAAGCAGCAAGAATTATTGCTCAGTTTTGTCTCCATTTAATTTCAATTTAATTATTCCAAGTCGTCCAGCCATTTGCCTCACAGATACATGCTTTAATTTTGTTAATAGCAATATATATCACACTTTCTGTTGTCAGATATAAAGCTCAGGGTAATCATAGTGTTCAGGTTACATTTGAACACATTACATTTTAATTAATTAAATAAATAATTCATGTTACTTAACACACAAAGGGACACTGGCAATAGCAACACGATGAAAAACTTTCTGTACTGTAGGTGGTAGTAGCTCTTGTACCCAAATGAATTTAATATAAATGTGTAAATCTTTAAAAAAGCAATATACGTCTGTAATTTCCTGGGCCAACATTTTCTGAGGATTTGAGTTTGATGAATGACATTCCTTCATGCACTATTTTTATTATATATATTGCAATTATATTGCAATATATTGCAATTAATAATTATACTCTTGAACAGCATGCAAGCACAAAATAATCTTGTCACAACATAACCTTGGCTATGACTTTCTGCATGTTTATATAAAGTACTATTATTAACCATGGGAATCAAGTATTATAATGAAGAACATCTAATTTAGGGGTCTTGCTACATGTAGTTATTATTATTGTTATTATTATTTAAAGCTCAACTTAATTTTTGTAACCAAATATACCAAATGGTACATATAAATAAGATAATATGATCTCATCTATCTCATTGTTAAAAATATTCTGAATTTCTGATCAATATTTTATCTTTATATCCATATTGGAGTCAATTCAAAATATATGGCAGATCAGATTTACAAATGGCAGATAAAATTTGACCTGACATTTGTCCGGGCAATTTTTGACCATTATATTTCTACAATTTCATTATTTCTACAAGGCAATTACTGAACATACAGTACCTAATCTGTATTAATACCTGCTGAAATTTAAATACACCAGCTATAGTCTTCACAGTGATGGATCCAGCATGATCTGGTAGGGAGGGGGTGTGCTGAGCGAGCGCAGTGAGATCAGGCCTGCGGTGTAGGCACGACCGGGCAGGGTGGAGCACTGCTGAGGGAGCTAGGGCAGGGGATTGAAGACTTGCTTGTATAATTTGAATTGTCTAATTATTATATGTTATCATGTTATTATCTTATCTTATTATATTTTATTTTTGTTTGACAATTGCCTTGCCATATCCAAAAAAAATAGATTTGAAAAAGGCAATTGGCACCCCCCTTGGCCAAGGACCCCTGCACGCCCCTGGAAATCCAATCACTGGTCTTGATAACATTTCTTACCAAGATGCATAGCATACTGTACGTGCACTGCTAGTACTTGCACTATATGTAATGTTATACATAGATACACCCACTTTTTAAATCCTAGCTTTCAAAAGTAACAGTAATGTTTATTAATTATGATTCGAAGTTGTATATATCTTCTATCCATTTCTTCTTTTAGAATTTCTTGAGAGATGCCTCAGTATAATTACACTACGTGAACTGTGGAGTTACTGGATAACTCTGTATACAATAAAATGTTAACAAACATCTCTAATATACCACAGCCCGATGTTTTAACTGGGATTACTTGATATATAACACATGGAATTGGACAATAAATCAAGTACTGTATATACTATTCTGGTAGAACTTTTGCCTATATAAACATGTACTATTATACTGTAAACAGCATGTATGCTACTGAGTACAATATATAAATCCTTTCAACATGTAGTTTGATTGAGTGAAATGCCAAATATTACCCTTAAAAACTTTATTGTCGCTACTTGGAGTTTCACGCTTTACACGATCATGCTTTGCCTGATGATCGTGTAAAGCGTGAAACTCCGAGTAGCGACAATAAAGTTTTTAAGTTTACTATATACCTGCTCTACTGTTTACAATATTGAGCACTCTTTTATCCTTAGTCAACATTCTATCCGAAAATTTGTCTTGGTATATATATATATATATATATATATATATATATATATATATATATATATATATATATATATATATATATATATATATATATATATATATATATATATATATATATATATATATATATATATATATATATATATATATTATATATATATATATATATATATATATATATATATATATATATATATTTAGTCTAGCACTGATGAGTGCAGGTTCGCCTGTACGAAACAGAACTGTATGCAATAAACTAATGTCGAAAGTGTAAACCGTGTCCAGTTATTCTATATATTTGCTCTACCGATGGTATCGAGCACTCTCGAAACACAAACACAAGCTCTCTATTTGATATATATATATATATATATATATATATATATATATATATATATATATATATATATATATATATATATATATATATATATATATATATATATATATATATATATATATATATATATATATATATATATATATATATATATATATATATATATATATATATATCGTCTGATGAAGGGCTCCGCTCGAAACGTCAGTATCTCGTCACTAAATTATTGGCAGTTTACCACCTTTTCACTTTGCTATACATTCAAAACACTGTCTACGCAGCACTCTACTTTTTTATATATATATATATATATATATATACATGTATATATATATATGAATATACTAGTACTGGTGAAGTGACGGCTTGGGAAATTATACGTAATATATATGTCAAGTTATGCATGTTATATATGTGAATTTTTCTGAGACTTTTTCTGTTAATAGGTGAAAATTTAGGTATAGAAAAGAGGTATAGGCTTGATGCATAACTTAAATATATATTACATAATATAATTTCCCAAGCCGTCACTTCACCAGTACTAGTATATTCACATTACGTTGAGACTCGAAAGAGTGCACATATCACACATATCACATCAGACCATTAATTAACCTTCGCTCTTCATCTGAGTTTGTACTGGCTCAATGGTTAGAGCGTCTCACCAGCAATCAGAAGGTTACGGGTTTCGATTCCCATCAGGAACTCAGAACATTTTTCTGAGGTATAGGCTTGATGTATAACTTCACATATATATTACACACACATATATTTATATATATATATATATATATATATTATGCAAGACCTTCCATACATAGTGAACAAAAGGTTGGTGATTCTGCTGAAATATTGATATGTAGTAGCTGGTCTAACTTTTTGAGTGAAGGCCCTTTCAGTTATCTACTGAACTCTGAAGTGTACATTTGTCATTGTACTGAAGTGGAACAAACCTTTTGTAGGCATGAAAATTGTGTGACAAAAATTAATCAATCAAATATGGGAAACAATAACAAAAGTCCTAATGTACATCTCATGATGATAAATATTGTTTTTCAGTAGTTTTTGTTAATTTTTGTCACATGAATTCATGCCTATAAAAGTTCTAGACCATTCATCAAAGATTTCAACAATACACCAACCTTTACTCTTGAAATTTGTTTGACTGCTTTAGTATGAGACAAGACTAATATCCATTCCTGATTTTGAGTAAATCAGTAAAATACTGTACGATACCTACAGTACATGATCGGTTGCTCCACAAATAGCAAATGTTATGTGCATAAAGACATATATACATGTATTTCATGACAACCTTATGTTACTTTTGACCATACCATAAATTGTAAGTGATTTTTACTATAAAGCTTTTATACTATTAAACCTTACCTTGACAATCGAAGTCGAAGGTACTTTTTCCTTGCTGTTGACGCCGTTTTCGTTTGCAGCAGCAACTCCTTTCCGCTGTTGAATAATCTTAGTATTCTGTTCAATGACGAGCCTCTGGTTATTTAGGAGCCTTCTCGTGACCTCTTCATTTTGTGTGGCTTCATTTAAGTCGATTATTTTTAAGCTATTTCGCGTGCCAAAGTGTCGTAAAAAATGTCCTTCGAATTCGTATTTTCCCGCGTAATATCTTATATCATTGCGCCTATTGGTTAATATTTGTTACATACTTCAACCCTCATTAACCCCTATCAACCTGCTATAGCACGAACTGTCAAGTATTAACCTAAACATTTCGAAAGAAAACATACTGATCGTAGTTATGAAACAGCGACAATCGAACTTCTTGATTCTGAACTTGTCTGTTGTAACGTCAGCGACAAGCTGCTAAAAAGTTTGTTCATGCCTCTGAAATTCAGACGCTTGCGCGAGTCCAAAAATACCCGCGCTACTTGTGGTAGCACGAGTGGGCCCATGCAGTTTAGCTGAATAATTTTAACCACGGAAACTTCTGACAACTGACAAATTTGGCGAAAAGCGATATATACAGTATGCCATGCTGCCATCCCAAAACTAGCTCGAGTTAACGCCTATCGGGCGTCTTGTTTATAATTGACAGTGAGCGCAAAGTTAATGCAAATTTAACAATGAATTTGCTTTATATTTTAGAATTGGCAAATCCATTTGTAAACCTGTTGCAAACTTGTACGACAAAGTTGAAAAATACCTATGCAAAGTTGTTGCAAATTTGTTTACCAAATTTGCAACAACTTTGACTTCATATACAAATTTGTTGCAAATTTGGTTCTAGTGCAAAGTTAAAAACACACAACGTGCAAATTAATGCAAATTTAGTTTATTAAATTTGCACATATTTTGCTCCAAGACAAATTTGTTGCAAATTTGGTTCTAGTGCAAAGTTATAAACACATAACGTGCAAATTAATGCAAATATAGTTGGTTAAATTTGCAAATTATTTGCTACGAAGCAAATTTGTCGCAAATCCGTTTTTTCGTCCCGTGTAGGCCAGTTAAATTCAAAAATATTATGAGCATATGATCCGTTCCAATTTGCTAATGGGGAAAATACAATATATAAACGTGTAGGAACGCTACCATTAAACACATCGATTACTTGATGTGAATTTCGTCCTGCAGCTACTGATTCGGTAATACAACGATAATTGGTTGTATAATATAATGTTTCTTTATTATGGGTCACCATCCCTATATTAAGCGCATTTGATAATTGTTTTTTGGGTTTAAATACAGGAATTTTTATTTTAAAATCGTCTAGGGTAATTATAGTATCAGCAACGTTCATATTCGCATGATTGGCACCCATCATTACAATTGTATTTAATGCCCGCGTTAAACGTAATTCAACTTTATACGCTGTAGGAATATATATTTCAGCACCACCTTCGCTAAATAATGAACAATCAATCTCATCTATCAAATTCTGTGATTGATTTTGAAATGCAATTGTTTTTTGTCTCCCTCCTGCATTTACGACATTAGCATTATTAGTGAAACCCACGATATCGCTCATATGTTCGGCTGTATCTAAATATGCTAAATTAAGCTCTTTAGAATCTTTATATCCCGACGGTGTTTGACGCGTTATAAATTGTATCCATGATGCAAAATGTGCAAAATTATCTGACGGCGTAATTAAATTTTCATTTATTTTTAATTCTTTTGTTTTCCACATTGTACGAAGGGGTAATGTAATCATCGCAAACCCCGATGCTGCAGGTGCTATAAGTCCAGCAGCATTTCTAATCGATACTCTAGCCATTATTTTAGCATCACTTGTTTTCATTAATCCAACGGCGTTCCCATGTCTTGTAAACGTGTATACTGACGATTGATTATCTACAGGCGTTGCGATAATTTCCGTTTCACGACATTCCGTAAACGTATCATTATTGGGTGATGAAGTAAAAAATTGTAAAGGCTCGCTAAATAATATGTCATTTTTTTCCACATCTTCAATTTTTTTACTCATTTTATTTTTTTTTTAAACGTTAATTTTAAGAATATTTGAAAGTGTTCCCAACACTTGAGGAAGAACCATGCCCAGTGCCAATGCTCCGCCAAAACCTCCTTTTTGTATTTTTCTTCTACGTTTTCTTATTCCTCTTTTGTTTTTTCTTTTTTTGATATATTTTTTACGCGTCATTTATTTTATTTTTAAAAAACAACAATAACCACAACAACAATAAAAATAATAATAATATACACAACATTATGATTTTTTTATATAACTTTTTTTTATTTATACTTTTTTTTACACAGTCTATCTATTTTGTAAAAAACGTATTACATTTGGATCTATTTTTTTTCTCTTTTTTTTATTATCACTTGTATAATAAGTTTAAATTTGAGGGTAACCCCACACCCTCATTTAATAAAATTTCTTTCTTAGTTGGATTTTCTTTATTTTTTCTTTTCACAACAAAATATGATGAGGAATAATTTTTTCCACGATTTCTACCGTTTAACAATTCAGTATAATCTTCTACGGATAGTTCATTTATTTTTTCAGTCATTATTTTTTTCTTCAAATAAATTTATATATATCTTAATTTCTTCACCTTTTAACGGCACGTTATTCTCATAGTTAATAAAGAATTGTAGTGATTGTTTAGCCTTTTTATCACTCATAAATAAAAAATAGGGGAATTTTTTTTTTTCATCATTTAATGATGTATAAGGATTTTTTTCGTCAATATAAAATAATTCTTTTATAGTATATATAAAACGTTGTGTTGCATTGGAAATAATAGTAGATGAAGAAACTGAAATCGTTCCATTATTTATTTTTTTTGATTGTGTTATTGCACTGAAATCCATTTTGTTTGCACACGTAATTCGAAATGAATTTTTGATATTTTTATATTCAATCGAATTTAAATTCCATAAAAAATTTTTCCCACTATTTACTAACACGTAAAGAGAAAAAGGATAAAATATTTTATATTCTTTAATTATCATTTCCCCATTTTTTTCTTCAAGAACAATCAAAAGCATTATGTTGAATGTATTAAACAATCAATACTAAGCGTTCCTGAATCAAAAGGAACTAATTTTCCTGTAGTATCTTTAACTTTAATATGAATTTCTCTTATAATGTCTTTTTTTAATTTTCTCAATGATTTTGGGGGACTATAATAAACTAATTGTCCATCCCCCCCACCACCTTGTCGATTCCATTGAATGGGTACTGTTGTTAACAATTCGGAACAACTATCACCAACTAACCCCAGTTCTATTTCATCACAATATATAAACATTTTATTTAATCCGTCGGATACATCGGGTAAGTAATCAAAATGTTTAGAAAAAAGGGTTCGAGGTGTAGGGTTATCTTTTTTTATTTCAAACAAGAGAGGTACGATTTCAAGACCTTTTTCATTTTTTAAACCTAGCATAAAAGCTAATTTTTTTGAAAATAATATATTAATCTTTTGATTAAAAGAAGCATATTGAATACCCTTTTTTTCTACCGTAGTCTTGTTAGATAATCGAAATTCATTTACCTGTAAACCATCGACTGCTTTATTCGCATTTTCATATACCCAATACTCAATCTCAACATTAACATTAATAATTACTTTCCCATTTGACCCGATGGTAAAAAAAATTTCAAATCCTTCTAAGATATTATTTAAAAATATAATTAATGAAGACAAATCATAAATTCCGTCGGGTATAATAAATTTATCCGATGTAAAAACGAACTCACTGCTGGCGTATACCGAATTATTATTTTCTTCGGGTATAAAATTCTTATAGGTTATGATAAATGAAAAAAAACATTCATCACCAACAATATTTTTAGTTGTTTGAGGATAACAAACTTGTAAAACTTCTAAAAAACATTCATTGTTCAAAGCATCAATGGGTTGTGCAATTTTCATTTCAAAATCATTAATCAAATTCTTTTGAAGTCCTCTTGATATTGAATTACTAGCAATGTGTAAATTCATTTTTTTTTTAAAACTTGTAATTCAGCACGATAAAAAATTCCTTTAATTTCTTCACGTTGTTCGTCTTCTAATTGATATGTAACGGGATCAGTGATAAATACTTTTTTAACAAAAAATATCTCATTTGTCCATCGTCGAAGACTGCTTTTTTCAAAAATATTATTTTTTACTCTCGCAATACGTACACGAGTACCTTCACGTATCAGATCTTGAGTGGGAATAGGATAATTTAAATGATCACGTACTATTTTATTTTTTACTTTTCGTATTTTTCCTTTTTTTTCTTCGCGATAAATTTCAAAAGGTGTTGCACCAGCTAATGCTTTATGTGGGGAATTATTATAACGATTAACAATAAGGGGTAAATACTGAATATAGTCAAATTCTCCAGTCATTGTTAAAACACGACGAACCATTGTTTTTAAAGTTCCAATTACACGTTCCACATGGGATGCTTTTATTTCTCTATTATACGTATGAAATACTTCAAAATTATATTTTTTACTTAATTTCGTACGTATATCTTGAAATTCTGTTCCTTCATCACTTTGAATTTTAAGAGGGGCTATTCCTTCTTCAATAAGAATACTTTCACATTTATTTTTAACATTATTAGACGTTTTCTTTTTTATTAATTTTACCCAACAAAATCTTGAAAAAATATCAATACACACCAACCAATAACGATATTGATTATTATATCGGGCTAAATCTTTATTTTCAGCTAAATCAATTTCCCATTCTATTTCAATTACATTCTATTTTATTTTCTAGAAATGCAACAAGTGCTTTCCCTATTCTTCCATTTCCATCGGAAAAAGGATGAATGGTTTCAAAAATATAATAAATCAAAACTGATATATTTTTTCTTTGATAGTTTTTTACGTAAAATTCATCTAAATGTTCCATATATTGTTGAATATCTAGGGGATCAATCCCCTCATGAATTCCAACAAATCTTTTGTTTTGACTGTAATGTCCAGCATTCGTTAAATGGGCCATAGATATTTCATGAATAGTTTTACAACATTCACTTATTTTCCATTTTTCATTTTTTTCCATATAAAATTTTCGAAGGGCAAAACAAAATCTCCCACATCTCATCCAAAATTCTTTTTCATTTTCCTCGTCTTCTTCCATTCGTATAACATCATACGCAAACACTTTAAATTTTATACAGTCTTTTAATTCCATTTTTTCTACATACACGTTTGCTCACTAATACTTTTATAAAAATTATCCCAATTCACATTCGATTCAGTCATTTCATACATAGGATTGTATGCAGCTAAATTATAATTCAATGTTGTTTTTATATACTTTTTTATCATAGTAAATAATTCTATTACATCATCCTCAAGCATTATTACATATGCAAATATTTTCTCTTTACACTTAAATTCTCCTATACTTCCCCCATAATCTTGCTTAACACCCACAGAATGATTAACTTGGGTGTGATTTTCATTTAAAACATAATTACTTTTGTTTAAAATACTTAATTTCAAAGGATCAAACTCAAAAAAATAACTTTTACTCATACAATTTTTATACCGACATTTATCAAAGGATACTTTACCCTTTTTTATATAATGTATAAAATCCAAAAAAACATATCTAATTATTTTTTCAGAACCTTTTTTTTGTCTATTGAATAAACTTCCTATAGGGTTATGTTCACGACAATAAAAAATAAAACATGAAGTGAACATGATAAGATTTTTAATTGAACTACAATAAGCATAAGAATTGAAAATACTAGGTGATACCATTAACAAATAAATATTTAAAAAAAGAGCAAAATCACCTTTCTGGCTATGTATGTGCTTAAATTTGCTTACTAAACTTTCTTTTCCAAAACCCAGGGTATAAGATAAGTATTTTCTTTCAAAGGTTAAATTTTGTACAAAATATGTATAATGATATTTATCTTTGGTTTTTAAACATTGAAATAAATCTGAGTCTTGGCTTTCAAGGGGTAATACAATAAATAATTCGTTTAAAACAATCGGGAAATGAAAAAAAACTACAGCATAACGTGTCTGATTCAACGAGTATAGTACGTTGTTGAAGCCATGATCTCTTCAAGGAATATTTTCTTTGACTTGTTTGTAAATTCGGGATCAAATAAGAGAAACGATCTTCTAGAATAAAATAGGATTCCATTCCATGGGTTGCTTGGATTTTTTTCATATTGACTATATAGCTTTCTTCAGGGGTGTGAATGTTTTCACAATTCATCATGGGACATGTGACATATTTTCCACGATAATAATCAAATAATCCACATAACCAAAATAAATATCCAATTTCTCCTTGGTTAAAATATTGAAAATAAAGAACAACTCTTAAAATTGTTTCAATCATATTGCTGTGATTTTTGAAAAAATCTCTTACTCTTTATATAGCTTTTCAAATTCAGCTAAATAAACATTAATCTAAATAAAATAAAAAACATTGTGTTTTCGGGTTCATTCTTCAGTTGAATCTCATGCAAGCAATATGTCAAAACCCAAACAGTATGATCTTCACTATCTTAAAGAAAATTGTCGAAATCAAATATTTATTGTACGTAAATGTGAACAAATCCTAAATCCATGCTTTCCTATGAATCGATTATATATAAATTTGGAAGTTATGGAGTATGTAAAAAATAAAAAGCTTAATTATAAACAATATATAACAACACATGTGGCAGGAGATTGTGGTATACATAATTTCATAGATCAAGAAGTGTATATAAATTCTTTTTTTTTAAATAAAAAACGCTTTTCTCGATTTATATTGAACTGTTTTATTTCAAATATTTAATTCATTAAAATTATTACATAATTTCCCACAACAATCTAAATATACATGTTGTTGTAACATACATTTATCAAAATGTATTTTAGTTATTAATGTTACAATATAATTTCCATTACTGCTACCATAAATCACATTAAGTACAGATAATATATTTTCATCTTTAATAAGCACTAAATAAAGCTCTTCACCATCAAAATTTTCACGTAACTGATATTTTACTAATCTAAATCTTGAATCCTTACATTTACCATATAAAAACGTTTTTGAATAACATGGGATATTATTTATCTCAAAACAATCAAGGGTTGAAATTAACGTGGGTAATCTCGGTTCTCTATCAATAAATACTACATGTTTTCCCACTAACTGATCATAAAATGACATAGTCCAGCTAAAACCGGTTATTAAAAATCTATAATATCTTTTTCCACCATATCGTTTCCGAAATATAGATTGTTCATTTTTATCTTCCACATAAATGTTAAAATATTTATAATCATAATCAGCACATCTAAACTGATAGGGATGCTCTCTCCATTCCAAAAAATAAAACGTTGAATCGCGTGTTTTTTCTATCTCAAACAATTCAGCATGTAATAAATATTGAATGTCGGGGTAAAGAATTTCATCAAAATCACGCTCAGTCATTTTAAATCTTTTTAAAAAAAACGTCTTTTCTTCTATTCGTCTATTTCCACTGAAACAGTCACTGTATATTTCCACCGTATATTTAACTTGTTTAACACCCAACGTTTAAAACTGTTTAGTCTTGAAAGTTTTAATTCATCTGGATGAATCGGACACGGGTGTTTGTTAATACATCTTCCACAAGGATGTTTGTTATAATATAATCTATTATATCGTTCATCTGCTGTTTCTTTACGTTCCATTGTCTAACAAATATATAAACAATTATTTTTTTTACTCTTATTTATACTGTTTCTTTTTTTTATGGGATTTTCTTCTTTAAATCTTTTAACAACGTATCTTCTTTAACAACCATCTCTTTAATCTACAACAACGTTTTTTTTTTGGATCTTTCCACGGTATATAATTCGCACACACTTCCCCACACATATTTCCGTTAAGACATTGTCCACAAGGATATTTTGAATAGAATAATCTATTATATCGTGCATCCACGGTTTCCATGATATTTTTGTAAAAACCATTTTTTTACATTTTTATTTATATCCTACTAAATTTATTTTATTTTTATTTTAGAATATCTGTCTTTTTTAATTTTGATTTTTCTTTTTATGTTTTTTTTTTATAAAAAATTATATATAAACGCGTTACCCCCATGTTATAACGTTATTTGTGAATGATGTCGAATTCGCATGTACAGTATCGTGATTGTGATGAACATACCGGTAGAAGTTATCAAAGAATAATTGCTGATGACTTTAACCCCTACAAAATTGAAGATGCAAGTAACTATTATCCCAGTCGTTTTCTTGCTAAAGAATTACACCACTTTACCTATGTTGTAAAGAAATGTCAACCTACGGTATTATGCGAATGTATTGAAGATATACCCTATAAAGATATACCCTCAACGCCTCAAACATATTACCTAGCTCTGGCAGTTAAAAAGAAACATGAATATGAAAATGATGAATGGAATTGTTCATGTCTGGGTGAAAACATAACAACAATTGTTGACTATGATGCTTCTGATCTTTTACAAAAAGAAATTAAACTAATAATAGATTCTAATAATTTCATGAAAGCTGTAGCATATACTCAATAAAAACTTTTTTTTAAAAAAAATTCGTGTTTTTTATTTATATATAAGATTACATATTTGATTTAATCATATTGATAACAAGATGAATCAAGAACAAGATCTCGTGACCTGTGTCAATTATAGGGGTGTAGCATATTATGACAATACTCCTCGTTATTATTCATGTCATTTTCTTCAAAAACATTTTCCTAACTATACATATTTGGTAGAGGATTGTAAACCCGCTATACTATGTAAAGAATGTAATCCCCCATTTTGTTCTCCACCTCAAGTCTACGAACTAACTCTGAAAATTATTATACAGGGAGAAGAGAAGGGGATAACCCTAAAAACAATTCTTGAAACTAAAAGTGATCATCTCGTGTATAAAACAATTAAACTAATAAATTGTAACTCAATAATTCCACAACAAATTAATTTGTAAACATATTTATTTTTTCTTGTAATAAAATTTTACACAAAAATAATAACTCGATATTCTGTTTCTAAAAATTTTTTTTAATTTTAAAAACATTACAAAGATAAAAATATTTGTTTCCATCTACCCCTATAGTTAATGAAATTGTAGGGTTTAATATTTACTATAGGTGTTTGAGTTTTTGCTAATTTTACATCATCATTATTAATATTTATATATTTCCCTTCAATGGTGATAAGAGGTTCTGTAAATTATCCTCCGGAGCTCCAAACGCGTCTACTATCATCAATTTGAAATATCGAGGTCCTTGCCAATCTTTCAGATATATATAATATCCATATCTTAACAACGAGGGAATCACAGGTTCATAGTTTACTAATTGTATGGGTTGAGCACGATAATAAAATGTAAGATAAGCATGAGATTCACATTCTCCAAAATCAATCATTGAACGCAACCACATGTTTGAAAAATAATAGAAAAAAAATATTTGATACCCTGTTTATATAGTTTTGCAAAAAATCTATAAAAGTAGGTTGTCAAACTATAAAATTTTCACAAAACGTTCAAAAAATATTGTCAAGATGGTCTATTGCAGTTTCTGTTGTTGTGAAGTGAATTCCTTCTATCATTTTTTTATGCATTACAGATGTAAAGAATGCTTTGTAAACCATCATTATTGTTATCCTTGTAAACAGAATTACTCACGACTTATCTATAGTAGAATAGTTGATCTATGTGAATGTGATGATAGAATACAAAGATGGAAAAAAACTTATTTGGATTAATAAAATTTTTTTTTAAATACATTGTCTACCATTTCCAAAATTCATAAAACTTATGATTATAATTCGGATGATCTTTTTTCCATCCTCCTTTTTGAATTTTTTTAGAACGTCGTCGTTTTCGTATTCGTTTTTTTATTTTCGCTTTTCTTATACATCTCCTACTCCTACACTTCATTTTTTTATGTTAACTGAAGTACGACAAGCAATGGTTTTAAAAAAAAAAGAAAAAAACCATCTATTTATACTGTTCTGTTTTTTGATTTTTTTTTAATATCTTTTTCTGAGACACATATAAGATGTTTAAACTAAAAAACTTTATCATTACTGAAACAATGTCCGTATTACGTTATGTTAGTATATGTAGGAAAAGTATAACTTTTTTTGACTGCTCCACAAATACTGTTCAGTGCTATTTATCATGTGAATCTCTTCTTAAAGAATATCCTGAATATATATATTTTGTAGAGGATTGCAAACCTGTTACCCTAATTGAAACAAAACAATGTTCTGTAATAAAAAAAAATGGTGTGCTACAACACCCGTATGAAGTAACCCTGAAAGTTATCAATCATGGAGAATCTGGAAAAACACTAAAAATATTATCAGAGGAAGATATTCCTCATCTTTTACATAAAAATGTTAAGTTTATAAAAAATGACAAAGACATAATAATTCCTTCTCTTGTATAAATTTATTTAATAAAACATGTTATTTTTTATACATGAATTTCTTTCTTTACTCTAAAAGTTTTTTTCTTTTTTGTCGATGCTTGTTCTTATAATCAGCTAATTTACGGATTCTTTCACTATTCCATAATTTCCCCATTTTACCCTGACGTTTTCCATATCGATATAACGTGGACGGATCATATAGTCTACCTTTAAAATGGTAGAAATCATCAGCATAAGAACGAATGATTTCTCCCCCATATGGAAGCCAATCAAAAATATCAACTCTTGCTTCTTTGAGATAAACAACCCCTTGAAGAAATCCCAATTCTTTATCTTTTACAATTTCACGACTACATTCAAAAAACGATATTTCATTTAATTTAAGACAATTCTGTGGAGTATGAATTAATTTCGCTGCCTCTATCAATTTTTCAGCCTTTTCTTGATTATGCATTTGAAATGACCAAATCTTTCGCGACGGTATATACCCTGACATCTTCAACAAAATAACTGACCATTTTATGATATCGTTTTTTATACCCTAGGTTTTGTAGAAAATGACATAAAATTTTTTCTCAAAAAACTTTCATATAAATAAGCTGAAACTTTTCTTTTTCATTTATACGTAAATGTCCCTCTACAAACTTAGTTTAAGAAAAAATGGCTACGAAAGAAGAAATAACGGATGAAGCTTCCGATGGAGAACCCATACCCATGAATGGTTCCCCTCTCATATGGGATTACAACGATAAAGGAGAAGGATACGCGTACGGTGTACGTGTACGGGATACGCATACGTCGAAAGTGTTTAATTTCGAGGACTTTAAACCCGTCAAACCTATTCAGGATAATGGTGATTCTGATAGTGATGATAGTTTGAAAGCATTTTTGGGGACTGACGATGTAAAGGAGGAAAAAGTATTTAATAGAAACAACATTAAAAAAAAAGTATATACCCGTTGTGATATTAATAGTCTTCGACAGAATTTTCCAAATCAAAAATATATTTTACGACACTGTATATACTTTCCCTCGGGTAAGCTATCCGGGTATAAATTATATTTAGAAGTGGTAGATGGGGGATTTCTTTATCCGTATAAATATCTAACAACAATTATGATAACTGATGATTCCATACTTAGTTCCATTAATAAAGAAATGTATTTAGATTAAATAAAAACAATAAAAAGATTTGTTTTTTCAAAAAAAGTTATTTTATTGTGTGTTAAAGTACATTTTATTATTTTTAAAAATATATCTATTTGAAAAACACCAAATAATTTTTGGAACCCTCTACAAATTTTATCATTTTTTTTAAAAATACCGTAACTAAGAAATATCAGTCATTCGGCCATAAGATGGCGTCGAGGTAAGAGCTCCATGGCGGAAATTTCTATGATTAATTCTATAAGTCAAAATTTGATTATTTTTATTTCAACATCGTACAACTCTTCCAAAAAAAATAATATGGATGTTTTTTTGGAGGGTAAGTATAAATCACATTGGGTGAGGTATGATGGTCGTTTATAAAGTTTTTTTTTGAATTTTAAAATATCTATCTCATGAAATTGACTACGGTCACCTTGATTGACCTTCCTCTCTGGTCGTCAAACTCAAGGATAAACCAAAAACTGGTCGTACAACAACACCAGGTTTCATGAGATAAATATATACAAAATTCACAAAAAACCTCTTGTATACGACCAGGTGCATATCCCCCCTGATTTGATGGTTGGTCGTTCTATACAGGGTGACCACACCTTAAAAATACGACACCCCCCTGGAAATACGGGATTGTGCTGTGCTCTGATTGGTCCATTCAAATCATTCTTGATTCTGATTGGCTTAGAGCTCGGTTCCAATCCCAAACACATTGATATATATATATATATATATATATTACTACTAATATATATAAAACTTTAAGTCTTCTGATGTGAACACTACCATCGGTCACTAAGAAAGAATTAACTTGTCACATATAACTGCGTAAGACACCAATTGTTTATAATTTAAATAATTAACTTATAAACAGTATAATGTCAGCTATGGTTCGTAATGACTCTCATAATATCCAACATCTGCAATAATTCACCACATCCCTATAAGTTGTGGATGACCAATGGTGCATGCGTACACTGATAATTATTGATTTACTCCACTTGAAGACCTCTATTGCTCTCATAATATTAATAAACACATGCCATATTTATTCCAATGGTAATTAACCCAATAGCCTATCCAACAGCAGAGCATGCAACATTATGTATTATCTAAATTATATCAGTTATTTGTTTAACCAATAATGGATGACATGCTCTTTGCCTGTTTAATGCATTTTTGCAAGTGAGCTGATACATGTTCAATCCCTAACATTTCCCCTAATACAGTGAGACTGCATCACCCTACACAATCATAAAATACCATACAATCCCGCTTATAAGCCCCCTAGTTATTGGCCCCCTGTTTGTTAACAGACTTCTGATTTAATATAAGGTAATTAAGCCCACACAGATATAAGCCATGCAGCATTGCTTTCCATTAGCACCTTTCCTAACAAAAATAACAAAAAATCAGAGAATAAAAGTAAATAATAATTATGGCAGTTAACATTCTGTATATCTCACTACTCACAAATCAATTTGAGGCTGCTACATAACGTGTGTAGCAGGTTTTGCTATATAATACAGGGCATCATTTTTCAACTTACATTTTTCTTAATTGACTATTAAAGCAATAACTTGAGTAAAAAAGTGCTAACCGTTTGCCTGTTATGCATTTTTAAACATTGTTTCTATACCGTTTATAATCTCTCCTGGTTATTAACCTTCAGCGGTTATAAGCCCACTCAAAACCCATTTGGAAGTAAGTTGTATAATCCCAAGGCATATAAACGGATTCTACGGTATATATATATCTTCATGTTTATAAACATCAATATACCGCGCCTTCAAAAAAACACTCGGCTGAGCTGCTCCTTTATCAAAATGACACAAGTTACAAAAGTGAAGCCCTATATTTATAACAGATTACCAGATAATGATATTCAAAAAAGTCTCCCAGGTTCAGTCCCATAGGAATAAAGCTGTTTAATTTGTATGTCCAGAATCCTATTTTATTGTCCCAATTTAAAAATACACATATAAATGCTTTTAGTTCGAGTGATCGCACATATTATATTAATTTTACATTTGATTGTTTGTAAGAAATGTAATAAAATCTATGATCAACTATAATGTCCTTCAGAAAGCACTTAAACAATCACAAGAGTAGCTTAAATATATATGGGACCAGCATTGCATGTGCAGTTCTATTCCAAGGACAAAAGTGTTCACACAGAAACACTAAGTGGAGGCCAGGCCAGGCATAACATGTGTTGGTCTATATAAACCCGTACAATGCATGTTTATAATTACACTACTCAAATGCACAAATGCCCATACAGAAATTAAAAGGACAACATTTATGCATGCATTACAGTAAATTATATCACCACATAAACATATGATTGATGATCAAGGTGCATTTCACCTGCTTGGTGGCTGAGCTGACACATCCATGCAATTATATCCAGTATTATAAAATAATAGGAAGTAAATGAACGACAACATGCTGTCTGATTGAGCTCAAAAACTGTGTCATTATAACCGGTCAATAAAGCATAAGCTAACGTGTTCCTCGCGTAGATATTGTCGTTTTGACGTATTTTAAAAGGAAGTCATAGAATACTTGGATACAAGGCTAATCAAGGTACTAACACAAAAGAATGTTTTAACTTCAACGTTGAGTACATTTTCATCGCTAAAAACGCTAACGTGTTTTCCTAGCAACGCACATAGCAACGCGACATATAACAGTTAAATCTGCATTTTTCATGGCTTTATTGTCCCCCGCGCTGGGGCGAGGGTGATAATCTTGACGTGGTGGTTCAATGTCCGGTCGTGTACAATGTCTGGTCTGCAGGGTCAATTGTTTTAGAAAATGTTTGTCCCGTGTATATATATATATATATATATATGGATCCATCAACCGTGGACCGTGGTTGTTTAGGTTTGATGACGAGGATCTCAGGGGAAGAAAATAGCTAAACAAGGATATTTATGGATCTACAAGGATTTTTATCTAGGTCGTGAGCCGGTAACATTTTGTGTTATCGTTTTTAAAAAAATATTTTTCAGAAGCGACTTACTGTTTGTGAATTTTAAACAGTATTGGAAACTGGAAAAAACGTGAAATGAGTGATTTAAACAACGAATGGCAGGTTGAAGCTGCACGAGCAGAGGAGAACGAAAGTGGACATGAAGTAAGGTCCGATATTGCCCGCGGGAAAACGAAACCAACAACAGGCAAGAATACATCAACAAGGTCGACAGATTGTGAACAAAGGCGTCGAAAATCGCAAGAAGAAACTCCAGAACAACGCGAAGTTCGGCTCGCGAAGAGAAGGGAAACAAGAAAGTTGAAAGATTGTGAACAAAGCCGACGAGAATTGCGAGTAGAAACTGCAGAACAACGCGAAGTTCGGCTGGCGAAGAGAAGGGAAGCTTACAAAAGGAGAAGTGAACAGACAAGATGTAAGCGACGTGATTATCTTAGAGAGGCTAACGAAAAGAGGAGTCGTGAACAGAGTGAGAAGAAACGAGGGCATAGGTTAGAGCAGTTGAAAAGTAATAAACAGTTGCGTATTGACACAGAGTCGAACGACGAAAGAGAGAAAAGATTACAGTCGCTAAAACAAAACACAGCAAGAAGGATTGTGACTAAAACAAGTCAACAACGAACTGAACGACTCGAAATGTTGAAGAAAAATACCGCAAGAATGGTTGAGACAGAGACATGTCAACAACGAGCTGAGAGACTCGAAGTGTTGAAAGAAAATGCAGCAAGGACGAGACAGAACGAGAACGAAGAACAGCGAACTGAACGACTCGCAGTTCGGAGGCAAAAAAAGTCAACGCAACTAGAAAGTGAAAGCGAGGAAGACAAGTTACATCGACAGCTAAATCAACGACGTAATGTCAATGTTAGACGAGAGAGTGAGAGTGAACAGGAGAGAGAGGAAAGGCGTTTGTCAGCAAGAGACAACGCTAGAGAGAGGCGAAATTTGGTTCTGGAAGAGCAAGTTGACAGTCGTGAAGGGTATTTACACGAAGGGGGGTGGCAAGACGTCCACAATCCTTTACATGAGCAAGAATGGGTGCGAAACGAAATCAATCGCTTCCATTTGAGTCAAGAAATGTTTGAGCATCGCCAGTGCACAATTTGCAAAGAAACATGGCCAAGCAAACAGTTAGAAGGGTTGACTCAGATAGAGGAAATGCTAATTGCAAGGGTGTGCCCTATTATGAGTGTTTATAGAAAACATGGTGGTCAGAGGGGGTACAAGGGACATGTTCTTAATTTACCCCAAGATATTCAAAGTTTTTTGAATAGTTTGCCTTCACGAGTATCAGATTTACCTGTTTTGGTGGTGAGAAGACATGGCGTTGACAATATACACATCGAGAATTTACTGTTCGTAAACATCGAGTGCTTGAAGCTGTGTTATGGTTAGTCACCAACAATCCCTACTTCAAAGGTGTAGACATTGACCGTGAGGCAATAAATTGTTTACCAGAGAATGGTATTCCTAATGGCCTCAGGTTTGTTATTGATACAGAAGTATCTCCTCATGAAGATGAGGATGAAGGGCCACCTCAGGATCATGAAGAAGATAATGTTGTTGTTGAAGAATCTGTTTTAGGGGGAGAAAGGACATCATTCATTCCTCAGCGTCAAAGGCAGAAGAAGGATCAAGATGCAATTCGTGAGACAGTGAATGATGAAGCTGACCCAATAGACTGGCCAACTAACACCCGTTCATCCTGTTCTAAATCGCTTATAGTGACAGTTCAAAATTTTAGAACGTTGGATATATGTGATAGGAATTATCACCTGAGCAACCTGGCTCGGCTGCAGCTAAGGTCCTGGAATCAAATCGAAAAATATATTACAGTAAATATGGCGGATCGAGGCCATCTTCATGGCCGTCGATCGAAGCGTTTTAAAGCTTGCAAAGTGCGTGTCTATACTCAATCTACAAGAGGAAAAATTACTTCAGGGAATGTTAGAGTTAGGACAACTACGCATCAACTTATGGAAAGAACTGAAATTGATTCTTCAAGCTAGTTTCGGATCAAACGACGATGCAAGTATTAAAGTTAAACCAAGAACTTATAAATATGAAGAACCATTAATACCTGAAAAACAAGGCGGTTTGTCAAATCACCAGCAACGACGAGTTACATGTAAAGAGTTTAACCGCTGGGAAACAATTCGAGAGTCGCTACTAAAAGCTCGCATTGAAGAGGAAGCCTTTTCCAGCCTGAATTGTGAAACTTGTATTACTGCTAATCCATCTTGTCGATGCTTGGATTGTGGACCTGGGCAATACTTTTGTTCAGATTGTGTAAAGATGGTTCACGATGGGCGGAACTACTTCCACATTCCCGAAATATACAAGGTTTGTAATTGATGTCTTTAGTTTTATTGAAATTAATAGTTTAACATGCACTTTTAATATATGGGCCATATCGCCAACAGGCCAAACTATATATCCAGGCAACCTTAGTAGCCAGAAAGCTACCCAAGCTTTGTGAACTGTTTTTGCTTTTATTAGCATTTTTGAGCAAGTTATTGAGCTTGTTTTCATGCTTAATACATCCTGTAGTAGTTTTATGAATAAAAATAAAAGCACAAACAGCAAAGTTATTTTATAATAAAAACCTGCAATGTTTGGATGGCTTTTTGAACTGCATATACAGTACTTATCTTATGGCCATTAAGCATCATAATTAGCACGTTCTATGTTCCCCCTGTTTGTTCAGTTAACAACCAGCTGTGATGCAATTTATTTAAAGTGTATTGCAAAGGTACCATGTATTAAACACTAAGGTTGTGCTATTTTACGGGCTGAATGTTTTGTTCCTTGAATGTCCAACCACTTCGTACTGTCATTAAGCCATCAAAAGAGTTGCCCAACTTCGCAGTGCAGAGATATTATTTGTATTGATTATTACAGTAAGTTAAAGTATGTGTGCTTGTTTAAAAGGTTTTAGTGTTTGCAAAACCAAATACTGATGTGACAGTCAACCTGCTGCAAATGTGTATCGATTTATGTAATCGAATAAAGGTGTTGTTGATTTCTTGTGTGACACAATCATGCAAAAATGTTATTATTATCCTCAACTTTACAGCTACAACACTTAACGGACAATGTGAATTCTCCAGCAGAAGTATAAACTGTAAATTTGTAATGTAATATCCATTGAAGCAGCAACATTTTGAAATGCATCATTACCATCTCAGCACAATGCAATCTCAGGTCCCCACATGGACAGCAATTTTCACAATTTACATGCGCAATTGTTAATCTTGAAATGAATATCAAAGCCCAGCAAGAAGCACAAAGTAAAGCTATATAAAACTGCTGAGGTTTAAATAACAAAATACTGACGTTTCAAGCACAGCCCTTCATATAATATACATCAGGTGACAATTATGTGCAGTATAATATTTAGTTTAATCTTCTATTTTATTTTTAATTTCTATTGTTAATGTAAATGTGTGGCTTTTAATTTAAGCCTTTGGCTACTAAATTGGCCCTTAGTATTTTACCCCAGTTAGTCAAAGGTCTAATACTCGTAGAGATCATATAGTATAATACTAGAGGGGGCATTGGCAGTATCCACAATGGAAGCCACTATTACCTATGGTATATCAGTTAATTGGTTGGCAAATGTGCTAGACCCAGTACTTTGCCAACCAATGTGCCTAATGTTTGCCTCCAAAAAAAGCCAAGATGACAGCATTCAATTGGTTACCTGCGGTTGACTGAAATTAAGATAGGATGCCACCTCTAGTATTATACTGTGATCTCTATACCAATACTAATCTCAATTAACCACGTGACTATTGAATTGGCCCTTTTACTCTGTTGAAGGTTTTACTCATAAAGAAGCAGCCCATGACGGTTAACTATACAGTATCTATGGTTTGACTGTGAGACTCCCAGTTTCAAGCAGTTTCCTCCAGTCACCCGGTATGACTGCCACTTCTCACAGAAGTTAGGATTCTTGATACCTTGGCCTTGATGAATATTGATATCGTGCTCAACCTCTTCCAACAATTGTTAAATATTTAAAACACAAATGATCAAGTATATACAGGTGTAGCTTTATTATGAATAAATTACAATTTAAAATGTTTTTAAAATTTATTCCACGCTCTTACAATCTTGATTGTTAACCCTTTCACTACTAAACTGGCCAAAAGCGGTTATTCTATGCTGCTGAAGGACAACCTGATGCTACATGTATATATTAAATCAGAATGATATGGTTGCTTATACTAAATTTGCATTTACGTGTTCGGAAAGTGCTATATTTTTTCATTAAAATTGCCATTTATTTAGACTAAATGTCAGCCAGGACTGTGACGTCACAGACAATGGCATTCGTCGTCCCAAAGCTAAATAATGTCATGGTAATGTCCACCATGTGACGTCAAAATGACGTTTTTGGCTGCGTTATTTTGTTGACATTGTGGTGCTATCTGTGACATCTATCAACTTTGAAACTGAAGCATGGTGCATCCTAAACACGTAAATACAAAATGAACATGTCCAATACTATCAGAATTTTTTATATTCTTATATAATCAAATAATAGAAAAACGAAAAAATTTCATTTCATAAGCACTTTAAATAGTAATTGTCAATGAATGTGTCATAACAAGGAAACTGTGTCTGGATGAATATCATGGTTGGTTCGATTCCAACCCACAGTAGATGTTACATCAATTCATCGTCGAACTAAATGTATTGACACAATAGACGTTACACAGTAGATGTTACACTACGTCACCGCGGCCATGTTGATGGAACTTAAAAAAAGAAAATCATTGACTTATTTTGTTTGTGGCACCAACATGACCACCAAACATTTGTCTTCTGTATCTCGAGGGACTGGTTGCAAGGCATCAATTATACAAAAATTGTGATGTGTGTTAATTAGTTAAGTATGTTTAATAAACGAGCGGCAGTGTTTTATGGGATTTAAAATAAAGAGGGCATAGCCCAAGTGGTTTTTGACCGATAGAACACGTGATGCGAGTTTATTAACGCCTCTTCGGACCAAGTCCTAAGTGAGTAGTATAGAAAGTGGGGCTACCAGCGCAGTTTTCTATTTTTCGTGCTTCGCACCCAAAATTGAAAACTTCGCTGTTAACCCCACTTTCGAGACTACTAAAACGATACGAAATAAAATTCGTTAAGTAAGTTAAACTCGAAAACCATCACACGTTTTTCAAGCACTGACGCGTATAGACCGCAACTCTCTTTTACGACTGGTCATCCTTTTCCCGAGTACAGTATGTTTAAACCTCTCGTCTAGTTTCTTCCGCTCTAGACTACTATTAGTGAATAGTTGTCGTTTCATCTCTCTTACCTGGTAGATAAATAGGAGGTCTTCGTTTAGTCTCACTGTCTTTTCCTCCACTGACTCCCGACGTTCTACACTACTCTTCATGGCTACAGTACTCATTAAGTTAGTATATACTCATATGTTTAGGTCGTTTTGTAAATTATTGTAATTAGATAGTACTGTCTCCTTCGTTCGGGGGTTCTCCCTCAGGGGTTTCCCCTCTTGCCATGTGACTTAGTACGTGTTTACTAGTTGTCAGTCCACCCGATAACAACCCTAAACAAGGGAGGTAGGGGGATATGTATGATATAAACTTCTCTACATCTCTTTTTAATAACTGGTCAGTAATCAACTCTTTTTCAAGCTTTTCAGGTGATTCAATAGCGTTGAACCCTCCTAACGCGTGGGCGAACTTACTTATTAAAAGATCACATAGGAACGCGTTCGCTTTCTCCATTCTTTTTACCTCCCATTCTTCATAGATCTTGTTGATAACTTTAGGTGAGGCCTTTTTGATATAGGCGACGGATTGGTCTATCTCACCGTCTTCTGAGAGTCTTTTTAGTTCGTTTCGTTTATTGTCTACGTCAGTTTGCGGAGTGTCGTCAACTTGTGGTGTATCGATTTGTGGTTCGTCGATCACTTCCTGTTCTGCTTCTTGTATGTCTTCGATGAGTTCGTCAATTGTCTCAGGATTTTTTGTCTTACGTCTTGGCATGTCCTATACTATACAACGTGTTTTGTTTTCGCGGAATAACTGTTTCGTATGAGTATGGATGCCTTAGAAGTATCTCCAATCTTGCGTACTCATTGTCTTTCAACTGTTTTATTATTTTCTGAATTTCCAGTTTATCGACTCCGTTGAGATAATCGTCTACGATAATTTTCATATCGTTTCTATTGGGGTTGTAGAATGTTACTAACTTTGAGATGTTCTCACGGTATGGTTTACTAATTGAGGTTAGTTGTTGTGTTATGACTATTGTGGATAGGTTGTAGTGTCTAGCACTAAAGGCTAGTTTAACTAGTTCACTTGTTCTGTTTTTAACGTCCTGCCCACCAGCACAATCATCTAATATTATTAGTGAATTGGTACCTTTATAAGTGTCAGTCACATGTTTAAGAACTACGTTGACCTTATCTTGCTCACACTGAATAGCGATAAAGTCTGGGTCTCTCAAGTATTTCCACTCTATGTACGTTTTGTTCCATTCAAATGTTGGACATATAAGAATGATGAAATCGAAGTGATTCATGTAGTATTTCTCTATCATATCCAAGAGGTAGTACGTTTTACCGCAGGCTGTCATACCAACAATTAGAATGTTAAAAGGTGTTTTCATATAGAATACTATATGTTTAGTACTGGATTGATTGTAGATCGTTGTTGATGAAGTTTACGAGACCATCGGAGAGTACGAATATTCTGCACATAACGTTCGCTGTTGTGGCTTCTTTATTGATTTCCATCAATATTCCTGACTGGGTGTTCACGATCCTTTTTCCAGTTGCAACTTTCACGTTATCTTCGATAGATCTAAGGTCAACAATCAAAGCGAAACCGTCTTTGTAAAACTTTTGGACAGTCATATGCTGGTCGGAGTCTAGTCCTTGTCCGAATAGTCTTTTCGCTTCTCCCCAGAGTCTTGATTTCGGTATTCCTTGACTGTAGACCATATTTGGTACACCTTCTATGGTGAGTTTGACTGACTCTATGTTTGGGTAGACGAACTCCTCACTGTCAGTTCTTATCTTATTTGTGAAGAGTAGAACGATAGCTTTCATTGATTTTCTTGGTAGGTTAATATTCTCGTTTACGAGTGTGATTCCCTTATCCCACTCCACAGTCTTCATTAATGTGACGTGTTCGTATGATAGAGACCTTCCGGACGCGTATAGAGATGATACTTCATCAGCAATCTCTTGATTCTCGATAGTTTCGTACTCCAACTCAAGGTTCTCTAGCGTATAGCTAGCCACAGCTGATCCAGATTGAGCCACCATAATATCAGACGCTTTTGGGAGTGTGATTATATACCTGAAATTGTTGTTCATGTTGTATGGTGCGTATAGACCATGATCTTCTAGAATCTTGTCGATTTGAACCTTTTGTTTGGTGTCGTGGATAGAGAACATCAGACCATCACTAACTTTTTGCACGTCTCCACTGGCCGCACCACTGTCGTCCTTTGAGATTAGCTTTCGAAGGTTCTCGTTTGCTATACCGTATTCGACCATCTGGTCTCGCTCACTGTTAGGTTTCCAGAGGTCTTTGTACGTACCGATGACGCTTTCACCACTATTGTCGTACACGGACTCACCAGCTAGTTTTACCACCAGTCTCTCAAATAGTAGTTTCGAAAGGTTGTTAAGAAACCATGATTTCACATTCGAACTCTTAAAGTCGAATAGAATATGGAGACTAGAGGGTACCAAACAAGTGTTACCCTTTGTTTTCGGGATATCGATGTATAACTCTTCCCCTGGATTGGCTTTGTTGTTTAACGTTACAACATTACGGGCTCTTACACCTTTGATAGTAGAAATTTCGCGGCGTCTGTATCCAGGAAGCAACTCTTTTTCGTTAGTATTCATACTATATATTATAACACATGTTTTATTTCCTCTGTTTGTACTGGTCGTAGACGAACCAAGCTAGTGCTATCGCTAGGATCCATAAATTAGACGCTAACCAAGATATACCTGCAGCTCCCCACTTTAGCGCAGTCGCCACCACGTTTAGCAGTCCAGCCAGTAGAGGACCAGCCTTTGTGGCTAGGTTAGCTATAGCTTTTCCTAATTTTCCAAGTGCTTGACCACCTTTGAAGACTACGCTTCTAGCGGATATTATAATTGTGGTGATAAAAGAGGCTATGGTTATTCCTAGAGCTGAGGCGCCTAACCAATTTTCTCTAAACCACTCCTTTATTTTTTGTAACCGAGTGATGTCCTCTTCTTGTTGTTCTCTAACCTCCTCACGTTCCAATTGTCCTAAGGTTCGGTCCCTAGCTATCTTGAGACCTGTCAATCGCTCAAACAATTCTCTCCTCTCTATGGAACCGTGTTCCTCTCTATTCATATCGTCTGCAGTCTTGTCAATAGCGTCCTGAAAATGGTCGGCTTGTGCTTTTAGAAATAGTGGTCTAGTGTGTGGGTCGATTGTATCACTTGGGTTTAGGACACCTATTAACTCACGATTCTCTTCTTCTGTTAACCCAAATACGTTATTATAGTTCACTTCTGTTTCAATTACTGGGAAGTCCTCACTTGAAACTGTGGTGTCTTCTGTTCTATCGTCAGTTGTTTGAGTGTCTCCTGTTATAACGTCAGTTGTTGTTGTGTCAGGGATTTGTTCAACTAACTGCTTAAACTGCTCAATCGCACTTTTACTTCTACTGTCTTTACTGTAGATCAAACCATTTTTTCCAGGTTTTAGTATTAGTTTAGGTTTCAAATATTCACCGTCTTCTCCTACCGGTTTGAAAAGAATAGAACCTGAGAGTGTCACATATGACCTATTGACTATATTCCTTGACACATCGTCATGACTGAGTCTTTTTTTATACAACCTATGTATTTTTCTATCTATTAGATTGGTTCTTTTTACACCATTTACTATTAACTTTTTATTGTCTCCTTTTAGTTCTTTCAGTCTTCTTTCGATTTCGTTCGCCTCTTCGAAAGCTAAATTGAAGCTCTCATCGTGGACGTCACCATATGTTGCCGGTTCAGCAAACACTACTGTTGGGGCCTCAGCGGTGACATTACTACCCTTACTAGTGATTAACACTGTTTTCCCATCTTTTCCGTCTGTGAATAATGTCTCCATATATTTTATTCTGTCTTGTACTCTGTGTGATATGTCTCTCTTCTCTATCTCTCGTTCTACCCTAGCGATTCTGTCGAACACACCACTATATTCTGGTCCTGTCTCATCTCCCGTGAGTGTATTATTGAGCATGTCAAACTCTTCTTCTAACTGTTTGTCTGTATATTTCTCAAACTTGTCACGATCTTGCATTTCGATTTCATCGAGTCCTTCAGCCATTATATACTACTCAATGTTTTGAATATCACTCTCTGGTATCCAAGAGTTGTGTTTACTGTCATAGCCTCCCACCTTCTTTCTCTTCACTATCTCCTCAACTTTGTATACATCATCTTTTTTATCGACAGTTGACAACTCTTCCTCGTAGAACTTACCAACGATAGGTTCCCCTTCATGGTCCTCTATCTCGTACACAGTAGGGTCACCACGCACAACCTTTGACACTTTGAATAGCTCCTCAGTGAAGTTAGCCTCATACCCCTTTGCGAATATGCTCTTGTACTTTGATATCCTGACAGTGTCACCTACTTTAAACTTTGGTAGTGGGTAGTCACCGAAATGGTGTCCAAACAACGTCGTCCATACTTCGTTTTCGTTTTTCTTGCTCACATCTTTAGGTTTCATTAGAATAGTACTGTGTTTGGTATTGTTGTAATTTTCAACTAGTTGGTCTAAAATGTCAATCCACTTGTACGTTCCTTTACTGTAGAAGTACTTCCACATAGACGTCTTGAGTGTTCTGTTAAACCTTTCCACGACTGCTGCCTTTTTATCAGAGTTCGTGCTGAAGTACTTCACATTGTGTTTATCCAATAGATCCTTCACACCAACGTTATAGAATTCCTTACCGTCGTCAAACTGAGCCAGCTTTGGATACTCGCCAAATCTAACCTTAGCCTTATCCAATAACTTTGAGACAGCCTTAGTCATGTTTTTCATGTCTTTCCTATAGACAGGTATTGCGAAAGCATACCTACTAAGGATCTCAGTGGTTGTTAGTATCCAGTAGTACCCGTTGTTCTTATGCTTGTACTTGCCCATATCAACCAAGTCCATCTGTATCTGCTCACCCAGATAGTCAACAAATGTTTGTCTAAACTTGTGTTTCTTAACAACTGGTTTGTACCTAGTGTATGTGTCTTGAGATTTTAGCCAGTCCTTTATCTTTGCCCTACTAACGTTTAGACCGTCTTCTTGTGCCTTTTGGTACAGCCTCTCAGCAGACTGGTAACCAGTTGATGGGTTGTAGTAAATATCTCTTAGTTCTTGCTCCATATACACTACATGATGTGTAAATCTAACAGCACCTCACCAACGCTAACACTGTTATCGTCCTGATCTGTTTTGTTTATTGGGATTTTCGACCCAACACCAAAATGTTGTACAGAGCCCTTTAATGTCTGTGTGCTAGTTATTGGCAGTACTGCGATACAACCACTTTTGCTACCATTAACTATGTTATTAGACCTGTCTACGATACTAGACGTTACTTGTATGTATTTCAGTCCTCTGTTAACGTTGACAACGTTGGGACTGGTTTTCGTGGTGGCTATTGTAGTGTTTTCGTCAAACCCCAAAAGTTGTCCAAATTTAAACAGTTCTATTCGTTGATCAGTTGTTACCGTACACGTCGAGTCGTATCTGTTAGCCACTAGCTTGACGTCTCCTAACTCTTTCAAGTCGTCGGCGATCATTTTAAAGGTGTGATACCCAGGACTAAAAACGTGGTCACTACTGTTGTAAGTTATCTTGTTGTTAGCTATGGTTACGTTAACGTAATCCCAAAAGATGGTTGCCTCCTTCACTAGTAAGTGAGGGTCTAAGTTAGTTGCTAGAATTGACTCTGGTAGGTCTACAGTTTTAGTTGAACCACTAATCAATACTACCACTCTCATATAACGTACGGTATGTTATGATGGATGCTTTCAAAAGAAAGTATCCTTATGCTGACAAGAATAGGTTTTTTCTTGACGTTGACGACAATATGCATATGCATATATTCTTCGTGACGAAAACTAATATTGGTGACGTTAGTGTAGACTCAAGTAGGTTTAAGAGTAATCCGGAGTATACTAAGTATCTAACGATAAACAAACCAATGATAGTTAATCAGAAAGAGATAGCTAACGCTGTACGCGTGGCTAAGCTGAATCTAGTGAAAAAGTATCCTCACATCACTTTGAGCAAGTTTGAGTTCGATCCAACTGTCTCACAAGATGGTGAGGTTAATGGCGTTGACATATATTTTAGAAACAACGACATTATAAGCACGAACATAACTAGTGATACTTTCAAAAACGACAAGAGTATGTGGGTTTGGTTACACAACAACAAGTCTAGTCACGACGACAAGTTTCCAGAAATATGACTATCTGGTGGAACTATCCAACCATTATCAAAAGGTCGCAAGAACCACTGGGGACTTTGGGATGGCTATCCAACGGAAAACGTGTTGAACTACCCAGTGAATAACTTTAGAGTCTTCGTTAATCAAAAGAGCTACTTTCTCTCAAAGCTACCAATATTACAAATCACCACTTCAAAGACAAAGTCAAAGTGGGACGACAACGAGAGCTACTATAGAGTAGTATTTGCAACATATTGTGCAAGTTTCTGTTGTGGAGTGTCATTACAACACTTATCACCCTCGCAAGAAGTCCACCCTGTTATCACAAGTGTGATGAGGTTCCATCTGTACTTTACCATCAGAAGACTTCTCAGAAGGATGGAAGGTGGTGAGAGTATGAGATCGATAAGTAGAGAGTTTAACGCTGGAGAATTGTATGGTAAGACAGACAAGATTCCTAAAAAGCATTACTACCAGGGTAAAGTCCTTGCTTATGGTACAACAGGTGAGGAGAGAGTCTTCACGATTAACGACGTTAAGAACGACTACAAACGATACGTTCCTCTGGTGTCGAATGGTTTCACCAACATTGGGAGACAATATCTAAATCAGTCCATAGAGGCCTTTGTTTACTCCACACTTGGTGCACAAGCGAGGACACGTGTGTCAGTCGTTGGTGATTCAGCAGGTAGTCTAGAGACTCAACAAGAGTTCCGCAAGTTGGTGGAGGACAGCGTCATAAACTATGACGTGTCAACGTGGATTCTTAACATGAACAAGTCGATTAAAGACACTAACGTTGTCCAAAATCTTGCACTGTCACCGTCTACGTGGTTAATGCCAAGTAACGTTGTAATCCTCAAGAACAAAATCGCTGGGTACAACAACCTATTGATGACTGCTACATAGAGTATGAAGTTTGGGGTAAACAGTGGGTTAAACTACACAGAAACGACAGAGGTCAAGAAAGTACACCAAGAAGGTGGAGAGCATCTGGAGACACTTGATAAACCAAAGGTGACGAATCGTCTGACACCAAACGTGACACACCAGGAGACACGTGATAAACCAAAGGTGACACACCGTCTGGTGACATCAAACGTGGCACACCAGGAAGGTGGAGAGCATCTGGAGACACTTGACAAACCAAAGGTGATACATCAAGAACGTCGTCTAGAAGTGACACCAGGTGATAACACTACAGAGTTGGGGCTAATTCTAGTGGTTTCGGCTGTGTCTGGCTATTTAGTGAGCAAATATGTGTTATAACATAATGAGTCTAAGTTATGGGTTTGAGGACAGAGACTACGAGAGTGATACAATATTAAGAAGAGCGAAGAGACATCTAGACAGTGACCCTAAATTAAGCGTGAGCGGTGGGAGGATGTCTGGAGATATAGACATGGCGCTAAAGACACTCAAAAACATAGCAGATCCAGTTGACGATTTGGATGCTATCAGTAAAAAAGTACTAGAGTTCGTATATTTACCACAATACTTTAAGACGCAGTCCTATAACGTCATATTTGATTTTGACACCACGAGATACGCCGCAAGCGTGGTACTCCACAGTAGGACAAACAAAGTGAAAGCCATTGGAGACATGTTAGTACAAAATGATTCAATACATAGTCCTATTATTGGTACTAACCACTCACCTTTTCCATTTGAAGTTGGGATACACTTTAACTGTCCACGCATGCAATACTGTGATATATCCATTTTTGTGGTAGTGAGGTTAGTCAAGAGGGTATCTACGTCAGATTGGGAGACTATTGTGTCAAACGACGATGGATCGCATGACAAATACATAGGGTACAAAGGAGGTAAGACTGACAAATTATCGTATGGTGGTGGCGATCCAGTAAAGGGGTACACATGCACAATCCCAAATAACATTGACACCACTGAGACACATATGATATCAATACATTGGCAGATGGATAACTCCCATGTTAGGGTCAACAACATAAAGTCAGCAGACTCAGACTTCACAGCTAACTACAGAGAGATAGGATCTCCTTATGGAACTATATTTGGAACACATCGACCAGAATTGCTAATCGCACCCTACAAATACCCATCTTTGATAGAGTTTTACGGTATTAAAATAATCTCTGGTTATATGACAAACCGAGATATAATATTAGTTGGTAGAGATATGATGAAGGAATATGATGTGAGCTAAGATATATGAGGAAGAAGTCAGTTGTTGTTTTCAATCACATATCAAAGGATATGTCAGAGGAAGAGGTGCTAGAGCTCAAACGCTTGTACGCGTACTACCACAAACTAGAAGCCTGTTACAAATGGAAATATAAGAGGTTGAAGAAAGTTAAACTATCGTTAAACATGACTAGCATAGGGTTAACGACAGTAGGGATTGTAGCTGGATCGATAACAGCTAACCCTCTAATCAATGCTTGTATTAGTGGTCCTGGTGTGATCATTCAAGGCTACTTGGCTAAATCCAATCTGACGAGTAGAGTGGAGCATTGTAAGTTCGCACACACTAGCTACAAAAAGATACTGACACAACTAAGATCGTATCTTAGAGGTCTTCCTTACAACGAGTCAATGTTCCTCTCAGACGTTAAAGTGTTGGACGATAATGTGACTGACTTATGTCCACCAATCAATGGAATGGTGAAAAGGTACAGTAGAGTATATGAGACACAAGGGGGGTCCGATTCCGACCCCCCTTTAAACACGGGTCTACACGTAAGAACCAGTGATGTGTCAGTCGACAAGTTCCAAGAGTAGGTGCTCAGAATTATTACCATCAATTAGCTCGTTTCGACCAACCCCCCAAAACGGGGGGTTGGTCAAAATAGTCCTGTTTCAGGACCTCAGCTATTCTTAAAAATAACTGCTACTTTGAAGACTACAATTAAGACGTCCTAACAGCGTGCAAATAGTAGTAAAATATTAAGACACTACATGTGACCCCCTACTGATAGTATGTTTGTGATCGATAGAAGGGTCACTTTGACCAACCCCCCGTTTTGGGGGGTTGGTCAGATCACACGTTTGCGCTATTAAGTGGTTTACTTTCTTAAGATGACTACTATTTAAACACAAAAATAAAACATGTGGTATAGTATAGGTGATGAGTCTCACTAAAATATTTAGAAATAACGACATGTCTGTCACTGCTATAAAAGATGGAGATAATATTTGGTTCTATGGAAAAGAGGTAGCTGAAATCTTAGGGTATAAGAGATCATATAAGGCTATAACAGACCACGTGGCAGACGACGAGAAAATAAAGGTCCAAGTATCAAGGTCCAAAAACGGGGTGTTGGTCAAAAGTATGGTTTGGCAAGTAAATGAGAGTGGTTTGTATAGACTAATATTCTCATCTAAGTTAGAGTCAGCTGAGACTTTTAGAAAATGGGTATTCTCGGAAGTCCTACCATCTATTAGAAAGACAGGTGTTTACATACAATGCAACCAGTTATCGATAATGAATGAGACAGACTTACACTACGACATTGTGAAGTACATTAGAGAGTACCATCCAACAATAGTCATCCCAGGACTTGGCGAGTACCAAGACACATCTACTAAAAGAATAGATGGATGGAAGAAGGGTTATAGTAGTGGACAACCAGATTTGATAGTTCCGCAACTACATAAGAGATACAACGGTTTTGCTATAGAGTTCAAAACACCGAAAGGTAATGGGGTTATTAGGGATAACCAGTTGAGGGTATTAAGGAGACTAAGATCACAAGGGTACAACACGTTACTATCCTCAGACCAACATGAGATAATACATTTCATAGAGACATATATGACAGACTCCAGAGTCCTGTGTGAGTACTGTAATAGGAGATTCAAGAGTGAAACCACACTATCTAATCACCAAAAATACTTTCATCGAATACTCTATCTGTGAGATAGTCTGTGAGATGACTGTGAGATGACTGTGAGATGACTGTGAGATGACTGTGAGATAACCTGTGAGATGACTGTGACTAGATATCACATATAGTATAGATGACTGACAGTGAGTCCGTACCTATTATAACGTCGACAACAAGGACCAAAGACCCTAAGAGAGTAGAGGCAGGCAAACGCTTGGCTGCTATATCTAAAGCTGCAAAGGAGAGGAAGATGAGAGAGAGAGTGGTAAGTGAGGACGATAGTTTTAACTATGGATACATAATAGGAACTATAGGAGTGGTTATAGCTGCTGGCTCATTGTATTATGCGATGAAGCAAGACAAACAAATGGTGACTGTTAACGAGGAGTCTAAGAACGTTGTAATAAAAAAGGAACCACCACCACGTAAACTCGACAGCCTCGATTAAAACATATCGTATAATATATGGCATCAATATATAGAAAAGAACTGATGAACGAGCTATACGACGCAGCCCTTGTGACTGCTGGAGCCGTAGCCGTATCCATGGCATCAAAGAAAGTACTAAAAGAACCGTTGGGTACCCCCGAATCAGTGAAGGGCACCCTCAAGTTAGCGACTGCTGTAGGCGTTTCAACGCTACTCGTTAAGTGGGCGCAGAGCAAGAAATACTTACCTATTGACCCGTTCTCAAAGTAATCTAACGTAATACATAATGGTTAGTGTGATAGCGGGTGGTTTGTTCAACGCTATAGCATTCGCAGGAGCTGGGTTCATATTCAGCAAGCTAAACCATACCGGCTACGAGACAGAGATAAAGAGACACAACAAAGCATTGGAGAGTCTCGCAAGAGCGAAAGAAAAGTTCTACGAGAATGAGATTCGTCAAAGAGACAAAATCCAGGAATTAAGACAACAGTTGTCAGATGCTAACGCAGATATAAACGACACGAACCACGCTCTGGACCAACTAAGACAAGTACTGACTATACAGTATGATGGGAAGACGTTTAGTAAAGAGCCTGAGTTATCAGACTATTACAAACCTTCAGATGAGATGAAAGAGTATCAAATGGTATTCGTTGGAGTTGTTGGGGTACCTTTAGGTTATCTAATATATAGAGTAGTATAATGAGCACTACTCTGAAGGAGATGGCTATTGAATTTGATAAAAAGCGTGACTCGACACTCCAAACTAGTCAGATAGAAAAGTTGGAACAACTACTATCAGACGCTTTAAAACAGGTCGCAACAATAAAATGTGAGTGGGAGACACTCAACCACAAAGTTACTACACTATAGTCTAAAGGTATATATAGTATAGTAACTTAGATGATTGACGAACGTACAATGAGAATGTTCCACGCTGGGTACACGTTGGATGAGATCGCGTCAAAAAAGTGGAGTGGTACTACGTTAGGGTACACATTAGATGAGATCAAGAATGGAATTAGGGACGCAAGACCAAAAAAGTGGTATGACACCACATACTGTTACAAGTGTAGTAACCACAGAACCCAAATCGAAAATGGTGTATTTAGTTGTAACAAGTGTGGAGAGACTACCTACGGGCACGTTAGAAACTTTGTATCTAACATTTGGATGTATGGGAAATCGACTCACAGTTACAGTAAATGGTTAGGGAGAATGTTGACTGGACTAGTCAATGAGAGTGACATACCAACAGTTGTCAGTGATTTTATAGAGATAGTGTGGTCTCTTAAAAGAAACGAACTTATTGTCAAGAATATATCGAAATATATTTTCTATGTCATAAGAATATGCTCTAGAAGAGGTATAAAGTTGAGAGGTAGTCTTAACGACCTCAAACCTGGTAAGGTCAAGGTACGATTCGAGTATAACCTGTATAGCGTAGTATACAAGGATCTAGGTTGGGATGGGAGAGGAGATCCATACTACAACGAGTGGGTAAATAAAATATATAGTAATATATAATGGCAAGACCAAAAATTTACCAAACTAAAGAAGAAGCTTTAGTAGCAAATAGAGCACAAACCAAAGAGTGGATGAGAACTCATAAGTGGGTGTGTGAGACATGTGATAGACCATACCAAGTGACCTCTAAATACAAACATTTAAAGACTAAAAAGCATTTGAGAAATTTAAACATTTAATTTCAAACTATTTTATAATGTCCATACGCATAGCTAGATACACCACCTGGTAGTATATGTCGCTTGTCGTCAAAGCAACTTAAGGATATCTTATTTATTTCATAGCTTCCTAGTTGGTGGCTCTTGCTGCGAATAGTTTTAATTATGTGAGACATCTGCTCACCATTTGTTAGGACACTTTTATAGTTGTCGTGTCTTATATTATTTCTAATGGTACTCTTCTTGATACCCTTAGCAGTCTTCCCACCTTTTCCATCCTCTTTTATGTAGCTATACATTTTCGACCTTAAACCTACGAACTCAACTATTGGAACTCCTAATGTCTCATCCTTCATTTTACCAATAACCTTCTTGTTGGTTAGGTCGAAGTAAGGAGATGACTTGTCATATCCACTAAAGTCGAACACTTCTTTGTTAGCGTACATGTCTTTGTACACATCCTCCGTCTCAATCTCATACATTAGACTATCCGTGTCTGTGAATAGTAATTTGGCTTTGTTGCCATATTTCTTTTTGATGTTACTGTAGTGGAAGTCATACATCAATGTCTTTGACAAGTCTAGAATACACATACCTACGTATGCTGGTCTATTTAGAGTTAGTATCTCTTTGATCTTGTGAACTGCTACCAAGTTATTGTCAAATATCTTACTACTAACAAAGGTTGGTTTTGACGTTAGTTTCTTCAGTTTTTCCTTGTCTGTTACTAACTCCACATTAACACGTTTTCGTAGATTCTCCATAGTCTTTCCGAATACACTATTATTCATTAGCTTGAAGAAATCCTTCTCAAAGTCATTCTTTGCTTGGGTTCTCTTGTCTGTATTAAAGTCAATATATTGCTTGAGCAATGGTGACTGATCGAACTGAAGTACTCTATGTATCTTCTTAACCTTCATTCCCAAACTCTTGTATAATTGTAGGTTTCTATAATGAACGACGTACTTACTCTTACCGTTTAGGTTAGGTACAAGTTTTGCAACCTCTCCAACAGATATCTTAAACTTGTTTTGGATTGTCTTACAATAGTTTGACAACATATCACTACTTACTCTCATCCTCTCAGGGGCTAAAGGATAGTCGTTGTGAAGATCGTGCAACTCCTCTGGATACTCTAAATCAACCTCGAGTATCAAACCTTTGTCTGAGTCGTTGTTATATTTATCTAGATTGTTGATGTCAAAACCCTCGACCCACTCAAATCCACCAGTCGGTAGATACTGACTCATAGCCCAACCATAATGGTTATTCGCGTCTAGGTATACGATATGTTTCGACGGCTTACTACTATCATACCCCTTCATGTACTTGTTATTAGCTTCTCCGTGTCTATGTGTTATACAGGATACACCACCTCGCATTCCTTTCTCGATAAACTGAAACATATCAATATCAGTCATCAACTCTAGCTCCACTCCTGTCATCTTTAGAGCAGCATCCCACGATAGTCCTGGTGATGTGAAGTAATGACAAGGATCTAATTGGTAGAACTGTTTACACGTTCTTCTAAAGTTCTCGAACACGTCAGCCAGTAGTAATACGTCAGACTTCAAGTACAAGTCGTGGTACTCACCCATGTTTCCCACACCCATCTTCTTCCACACTTCTTGAGCGTGCTTGTAGTCTGTGTCTGACACATGCTCATCGTTTAGGATGCTGTAGAAACTCTCCTTTGATGGCAACTCAAGTTCGTTAAACTTATCGAAACTATCCATATAGTCATATGGGTACACACCTTTTCGCGACACCAACTCTAGCTCCTCACCTTGAAACAGTTCAGACGTATACTTGAGACAGTCCTTTGGTAGATTGTTCACTAGGTTGGCTAGACTAGAGCTCATGAATTGGAAACTATCTAGAAACACTAGATGTTTACCTAACATGAATGCCATATACTTCTCCATATTATTTGGTATGACGTTGATTTTCAGACCAACCTTACCTATCTCCTGCATTATGAAGTGACTATCATACCCTCTTAGATTGTGAAATATGACAGGTATCTTATCAGTCAGTCTATAGTTCCTATTACATAACTGATGTGCTGAACCTCTATATTTACCAGTGATATGACAATGATCTCTAACCCTCACGTCTCTACGTTTATATTTTCCATCACAAATATGACATTTAGTCGCTTCCTTGAAGTTAACCTTATCAGCTACGGTCAACACCATGTTCTCATTAAAATGCTCCTTTCTGACTTTCTTGCAGTATTTAACCTCCTCTAGCATCTTTTTCATGAACTTCCTAACCGCGTTCTTACCTCGAAACATCTCTACTGGTTTACTATATTTATCATCGTAACAGCACACTACTTTGTACCCATACCCACAGTCCGTGTGTCTTTGGTACTCACTAGTGTACGATCCTGTGAGTGGTTTCACGTTGTCGACCTTCTCTGTGATAGCCTCAAAGTCTGCGTATATCACAAATGGTACCTCTAATTGTTTGTGGTAATTTTTGTACTCAAGAGTGCTATCTTCTTCAAGTAGTATAGCAAGTGGGGCTGCGAGCCCAATCGACCTCAACCGTGAATATAAATACCAAAACATCACCAAATTTGGCCAAGTCACGACTCGACAAATTTGGTGATGTTTTGGTATTTATATTCACGGTTGAGGTCGAATAAGCCCACAGCCCCACTTGCTATACTACTACAGCGATCGTTAGTCAATCTAAACACCCCTCCCACGTTTTCTACTAAATTGATGCCAAACACACGCGAGACTCACGAGACAACACCAAATCACTATTTTAACGAAATACGACACGTTTCGTCAAAATTTAGAGAGAGTTTTGTGTCATCATTTTCGCATTTGTGTTTGACAAACTATGACTGACGCGCTCTACCATTGTTTCAATTCGTGCGCGAAAAAAAAGCCACTAGATTATGATTCTAGTGACGATGTTTAATAAATTTCAGCGAGAGAGCCACTAGAGTCTAGTGTTAAATAGATTTCATATGCGATACCTGCTATACGAATCAAGGTCACCTGTTGGCGTCGCTAACAACAACATTCCATTACGAATAGCAACTACGATTTTTTAAAAAAATATTTTCACTTTGAAAAAATATTTTCACTTTGAAAAAATATTTTCATTTTAAAATATTTTTTTGAAAAGTTGCGGTTGCTATTCGCAATGGAATGTTGTTGTTAGCAACACACCACGTACAACCACCTGCTGTCGTGCTGACTATGAGAGAAGAATCGCAGTGTTTGAAGAAGGAGTGAGGACCACCATGCTAAGACTGTCTAACTTTGAGCGTACTCGTTAAATTGTACACTATAAATATCGTGAATAAAAAACCGTTGTGTGAATGGGCTCGCGCGGTTGTTATGAAACCACCTGCTAGCATGCAAATTAGTCCACCCGCTCACTATTTTCAGTGTTTGTCGTCGCGCTTCTGAAATGGTGGTCGTACACATATTTAGACGTTGTGATTCCTCCCGACAACAAGCCCAAGAAAGGCACGTACGGTGTCACAATCGCGACAATGCTCTCGACGTCTTTACAACTCGTCGTTTAGTTCGTCAGGATTTTCAATAGCGTTCAACCCGTTTAGTAAGCTAGCGAATTTGCTGATTAACAAGTCGGTGAGAAAAGCGTTTGCAATCTCGCACGCGTGGAGAGAGTGACCTTATAGGAATCACGTCGCAGTGTTTAAGGTATGTCTCTCACTACAATGTTTTTGTGACCATATGCGTAGGAGTCAATACCATTTTCTAAAAGGTATCGTTTATCGTCAAAACAGGATAACGACACCTTATTAATTTCATAACTACCTAGCTGATGTTTGACACTTCTAATGGTCTTCATTGTGTGTCGCAATTGTTTCTGCTCTAGTAGCACACTTTTGTAATCTTCGTGTCTGATCACTTTTTTAATTATATTCTTTCTAATACCTTTAGCAGTTTTCCCACCACCCCCATCCTCTTTCAAATAGCTATACATTTTACTGCGCAACCCGACGAACTCAATAATTGGTGTTCCAGCGCACTCGTCCTTCATCTTGCCAATGACTTTCTTGTTCTCTTTGAAAGCGAATGGGTTGTCTGCAGGGTAATCGCTATTGTCAAACTTTTCGCGCTCCTCCATGAAGTCAGAATAAACGTCGTCAGTTTTGATTGTGTACAACAGACTGTCAGTGTCGGTGAAGTGTAGTCTGCAGGTATCGCTAGAGTACTTTTTCATGATATAGTTGTAGTGGAAGTCATACATCAACGTTTTGCTCAAGTCTAATATGCACATACCCACATATGCAGGTCTATTTAGTGTCAACGTTTCTTTAACTTTGTGGACAGCAACTAAGTTCTCGCTAAATATTTTGCAAGACACAAACGTCGGCTTCGAGACAAGCTTTTCTAATTTCTTCGCAGTGGTCACTAATCTTACGTCCACACGCTTCCTCAAATTTTCCATCGTTTTTCCGAACACACTGTTGTTCATCAACTTGAAGAAGTCCTTCTCAAAAGCGTTCTTAGCCGCGGTTCTTTTGACTGTGTTAAAGTCGATGTACTTGCCTAGCCACTTGGACTGGTCAAACTGTAGGACCCTATGCACCTTTTTGATTTTTAGTCCAAGACCCGTGTACAACTGCAGATTTCTATAGTGACACACATACTTTTTTTTGTCCATCAAATTAGTCACCAGCTTCTTCACACCACCAACACTCACGTTAAACTTATTTTTGATTTTCGTGCAGTACTCCGACAACATGTCAACGGTTATCTCCATCTTCTCGGGAGCCAGCGGGTAATCGTTATGCAGGTCATGCAAATGGTCTGGATACTCCAAGTCGACTTCAAGCAGTAAGCCCTTTTTACTATTGTTGCGATAGTCGCATAGATTAACTTTTTCTATTTCTTTCTCAGTCAACCACTTGAAGCCGCCCGTGGGTAGACTTCGACTCATTGCCCATCCATACAAGTTGTTGGCGTCAAGGTACATCAAATACTTCGACTCTTGCTCTTTGTCATACCCTTCCATGTACTTATTATTCGCCACGCCATGTCTGTTGCATATGTAGCTCACACCACCACGCATACCTAATTCTACGAACTGGAACATGTCGATGTCGGACAATAACTCGAGTTCTACTCCAGTCATCTTTAACATGGCATCCCAAGCCAATCCAGGCGATGTGAAATAGTGACACGGGTCTAATTTATACTCACGGTGACATGTCTTTCTAAAGTTCTCAAAAACGTCGGCAAGCAAGAGCACGTCACTTTTCAAATACAGGTCGTGATACCCACCCATACTTTCAACGTCGAAGTAGTCCCACACATCGATGGCGCGCTCGTGCATTTCTTCCGTGATGTGCTCATCGTTCAGAACGCTGTAGAAATCTTTTTTGGAGGGTAGCTCGCTTTCGTCGAATTTATTAAAGGAGTCCATATAATCGTAGGGATAGACTCCCTTTCTTGTCATGAGTGCCAACCCCTCGTCGCGAAACACTTCTGACGTGTACTTGAAAGCGTCCCTTGGTAGGTTCTTCACCAAGTTGTCTAGACCGCTACTCATGAACTGAAAGCTGTCCAAAAATACCAAGTTTTTTCCAAGCATGAACGCCATGTACTTCTCCATGTTGTTCGGTATCACATTTATGTCTTGACCAAACTTACCAATCTCCTGCATGATGAAATGGCTATCGTAGCCACGTAAGTTATGAAAGATCACAGGAATTTTATCAGTCAATCTAAAGTTCACGTTACACTGACGATGTGCGGACCCTCTGTACTTACCTGAGACATGACAGTGGTCTCTCACTCTAACGTCAGCACCAGTGTACTCAACACTGCAAATATGACAACTTTTAGCCTCGTCAAAGTTCTTCTTATCGGCGTCAGTCAGTATCATTTCTTTGTTAAAGTGACTCTCAGATGTCTCTTTACAATATTCGACAATTTCTAACATCTCCCCAATGAACTTGTTGACTGCGTTTTCACCGCGATACACTTTCACTGGCTTACTGTACTCGTTGTCGTAGCAACAAACCAGTTTATACCCATAACCGCAGTCAACGTGTCTCTGGTAAGCGTTTGTGTAGCTACACTCGCTTGATGGCGTCGCTGTGTGCACCTTCTGTGTGATAGCCTCGAAGTCTGCGTACACCACAAATGGTACATTTAATTGTCTGCTAAAATTCTCATATTTTACTTTCGCGCCTTTTTGTGGCATTTTAATAGCTTGCTTCCCATTAATGACCAAACACACTTCCACATGGTGTTCAAGCACGTCCGCACGGGTGAAACATTGCAAACAATACCTGCAAAAGTGCTTTCTCGCCTTATGCTCTGTTTGGCGGTACATGAACTTGTTAAAATCGCGAATGTACACATAATGCTTGTTGCCCACGTCATTAGTTATCAACAATAGGTCCATATGGTCAGGATACGTCTCCTTAGAAACGTACACAGGGAATGGCTGCTTACTTTCATACCCAAAAACATTAATGCTAATATCGTTTGCCTTTTCGATCTTGTTGTAGTCTTTGACTGATACTGGGAAGTCAATTCCGTCATAGTTCAGCTCACTGACATGCCTAGCGTACTTCGACGTTCTATCGGAGTGTTTCCCAACAGGAAACTTATGCGCAAGGTGACACCATCTAAAGCACTCGTTGTCATCATCGTTATTTACGTTTATCAGACCCTTCATACTGTTGCGCAGCTCCTTTGGCAACGCAATGTAGCTACTCCCATGCAAAGGTCTGTAAATAGCGACATTAACGTAGTGTGCATCTATTTTGTCGATAGTCCATCCAGACCCCTCAGATAACCACCCAGCTATCCGCGTCAAAATCTGCTCCGATCCACGATTGGCAACACCCTCGATGTCATGCTCGTTAATGACGACAAACGTTTCGCTGTTAAAGTAGGCAGTTTTGTATGTGGTCTTATTGAGTTCTAAAACTTTCTCAAAAGTGACTTTGACTGTCTCCACCACTTTCATTCCGTTGGTCTCACCTAGTTCACGTCTCAAAAGGTTAGTGACAGCGCTTCTACTAGCATTTACCTGATTGATGTCTCTGTCGTCAATTACTTCGACTCCATAGGACCTTGTGAACCCTCTCAGTGCTCGATCCAACAGATGCGTTGACGGTGCGAGGTCTTCGACTAGACGTTGTCCCTCCTGATCTCTAAAGAAGCCGTGAACGTTGGTCGCTTCATCTGTTAGTGAATTGACAACGGCTGCGCTCGTCTTATGCGTCCGTCTTTTTGTCAGTGGGTTTTTCACAGTCCGACTCATTGGCTTCTATATACTACACTTATTTATTTTTTTTCCTAAACCACTCGTTGTAATAATTGTCATCACTTTCACACCATCCCAGCTTTGGGTACACCACCCCAAACAAATTATCGTCAAACAAGTCTTTCACCTTCCCGTCTTTGAGGTCTGACACCTTCTTGAGTGTCTCGACTCGTCTTCTATGACACAACCTAATAATGTAGTATCCATATCTGCTGACATTTCTACCCTTTACCAAATTGCATGAGTACAACGCATTGACAACTTTCAGGAAGTCCTCTTTTATCAACTCAAGGTGCTCACCCTTCACAACATTCCGTAGTCTCCTCCCCATCCACCAAGACCGTTTGTGAACGCTTTTTAACCGTGTGAGTCTCATGTCGCTGTAACTCTGAGTGTAGCCCCATTCGGTGTCACCACACTTTGGGCATGCGTACCCACCACATTCAGTCACACTTTTCAAAACCTCACAATCCAAGCAGTAGTAAATTCTGAAGGTGTCTCCACACTCAGTTTGCGTCTCGCTCGCGATTTCGTCAATTGTCAAGCCATAACTCATCTGCCTCATAAGTTTGTCCATCACTCTTATACCACTCCAACATTTTTTATTGAGTTAGCGCCCGTACCGCTATTCCACTACCCAAACCTAACGCACCAACAAACAATAATTGGTATTCCTTCATTTCCGCACTCGGTTGGTAGTAATCCGCAATCTTCGGGAGGTCAGTGAACACTCGTCCGCTGTGCCGTATGGTCATTACGCTTCTAAGTTCTTCCAACGCGTGGTTTGTGTCATTGATGTCAGCATTAACATCAGAGAGCCGTTGTCGTAAACGCTGGATCTTATCTTTCTTGGCGATTTCGTTCTCATACCACACTTCTTTCGCACTGGCTAACTGTTCCAACGCGTGATTGTGTCTTTTCATCTCGGTCTCATAGCCTGAGTGATTAAACTTCGAAAACATAAAGCCAGCGCCTGCAAAAGCCACTGCATTAAATATCCCTCCAGCCACAACACTCACCATTAACTTACGTTGATTTGAATGGATCTGTCGGTATCCACTTTTTTGATTGCACCCATTTTACTAACAGCGTTCCTGCACCAACAGCTGCAGCAAGTTTCACTGTACCTTTAACTGTCTCTGGTGTTCCCAATGGTTCTCCCAAAGCCTTTTTAGAAATCATACTCACTACCACAGCGCCAGTCGTGACAAGTAGCGCATCGTACAATTCGTTCATAAGCTCTTTTCGATCGATCGCAGTCATATACATTGTCGTGTGTTTTGTTTAAGAATCAAATGTGTCTAACGCTGGACGACGAGTTTTGTGGTTCTCTGACACAGGTGCTGGTGTAGTACTCACTTTTTCACTGCTAATTGTGTGCCACAATGAAGCACCAGCAATGATTACACCAAGTGTTCCGACAATGTAACCATAACTCCACTCACCACCCTGTTCTTCGTTGACTATCATTTCACGCATTTTCTTTTCTTTCGCAGCTTTCGATATCTCAGCCAACTTTTTACCAGCAGCGACGCGCTTTGGGTCCTTCACCTTAACACTTTTCACATCAGCTGTGATCTTAGCTTCAACAGCCGTCTGTGAGTCCTCAACCATCTAATACACTATCACGTGTTATCTTACTCACAGATGACCTCACAGGTGTCTCACAGTTGACCTCACAGGTATCTCACAGTTCCAGACCAAACGCACTAAAAAATTAGGATTTTTTCTGGGAGTATAACATAATGACTCAAGCCCGAGAAATCAGCGAAGAAGATATTGCCAACATGTTGAGAACAGCCTTTATCAGTGTGCCTACCCTACAAGACGCCTCTGGACCTATCGTCTTAAACGAGTACTTCTCAACATACACAATGTTCGACCCCGACCCTGAAGGACCACCAAAACGGCTTGGCTCTCAGATCCGCCATACGAGGTATCTTCTCGACGCTTGGATCGATCTTCGAGAAGACAGAGCCAACGAGCTTGCTGGTATGTTATCTGACATAATCCCTGTGTGGTGTTACTCACCATTCAAATACCTTATGTTAGCGAGTGATGTCTACTTGAACAACCCTTGTGAGTCCACAGCCACATTACTCGGTAATTTCCTCCAAGTGTTCTTAGCGACCCTTATGTGGAAACCATGCCCAACCAAAGCCAAAGCGTGGCTAGAGCTCGCCGCAAACCGCGACGTTCACGTTTGCAAGGTTGGGTGTAATGAGATACTAGGTGCGGACGATATCAGGGACCACGTACTCTCGCCCGCCCACAGACACTTTGCGAGAGACGAAAACGTGTACACCTGTTACCCATGCGGTGTGACCACCAACGACCCACTGCATCGCTCAAGACATGAGAGCTCGAAGACTCATCTCGAAAACTTAGAGCTCCAGCGGATATTTAACAACGAGCAACAGTTGCCGCAAGAGGGGAGAGCGTTTCTCTGGAGGTATAGTAACCATGAAGAAAATCGGTAAACTAGAAATCGTGATTGGTCCCATGTTTGCAGGAAAAACAACCGAGACTCTTCGCAGGTTAGTCACGTTAAGTAAATCAGGGCTCAAAGTCCTCTACATGAACAACACAGGCGACACTAGGCGAACTGACCACACGTTCTCCACACATCGTCAGACCATTGTCGTTGGATCAGGCAGTTTACCTGCGAAGTTAATCACCAACCTCCCGAGTTCTTCCGAGATAGCTGATTATGACGTCATCGGAATTGATGAGGGCCATTGGTACTCTGATCTACTCCCAGTTATTCACGAGTACATCAAAGCTGGCATTCATGTCATTATTTGTGGTCTCATAACAACGGAGCACTTAAAAAAACTTGGTGAGCTCGACACGTTGTTCCCAATGGCAGACGACATCACATTTCTAAAAGCGTATTGCGCCGTTTGTCGCGACACTTACGGAACGACTGTCGAAGCGCCATTCAATTGGAGATACAACCCAGGACCATCATTCGTTGGTGGTGCTGAGCAATATCGCGCAGTGTGCAGACGTCATCATCCTTCCACACAAAATTAAGGGTGTTCTCGGATACTCCACTTTTTAAATTTATACATTGGTCACATGAAGCGTCCAATGTCTCCCGTAGAAACATTTTTTCACACAGTGGTCAGAAGGTTTGTGAAGTAAATAGAGAAAGTTTCGCAGACACCTTTATCGAGTTAAAAACGTCTTTAGAAAATGCTAGAGCAGTTGTCGCTTCAAACGTCGTCTCAACAACGAGAACGAGTGCTAATTCGACTTATTACTCGCTGTCTAAAAAGTCTCTTTACAATAACGTCTCTCATGGTTACTCAACGCTGATTTATTTTTAAATTTACGAAGGCAGTGAGAGCATTGAAACCCAACGTCAAAGAGATATTTTATTACCGTGGTAATAGCGTCGTCGTACGAGTCGCACAAGAGTGTTAGATAACCAGCGGATTTATATCTGAGCAACAGAGACTCCTGCTCTTTGGACGTCTTGCCTGTGCCACCTGGATTCTTGAACTCAATCACAAGCCCGCTATGCTGTCGGTTTGCATTGGCAATAATCAAGTCAGGCGTTCCACGTTGATAACCTTTTTTCCACGAGTTTATTCTTTTACTCGAAGTGTCTTGGTTCTCACCACAAGCAGCTATCAAAATAACCTCTGGATAATATTTCCTAAGAAAACCAACAACTTTCGTGTGAAGGTCGAACTCAGTGATCATTTTAAATTGATTGTGTTTGAGACCAACGTCAGCTAAACTTTTTCTAACGCTTGGTAAGACTTCTGAGTGCACCCACCTTCCAAAGTGTTTCGCGCGCTCCAATTTACTCGAGAACGTCAATGAGTAGACCCCAAGTTCGTTGACAAACGAGGCCTGTTCCATCTTCATTTTGCAATCAGGTTCGACGTGGTCGTTGACTGCATCTTTTGGTCTAGCATAGCCTAGAGCGCTCGCGACCTCTTTTGCTTTGAACCATGTGTCACCGTTGTGATTAACCGTTGTGATTTGGTGACCGTCGAAATCGAATAATCGAGGTATCGCGGAAGTCATCACTATATTATAGTCTCCCACAAAAAAACTATTCGACGTGGGTGTTGGGTTTTTTATAGATCTGGTTTGTTGTGTACCAATGCATCAGGTGCGTTTTATTAGCCCTCAGTTTTCTACGTCGTCTGAAAAAGTTTCTAATGTTACGAACCAGTTTTCTAAGCCAACCCATTTTAACTTAGGTCACGTCTCCTACCACTCCTACAGTGTCTGACTCTGGTAGCGTAATAGGTTTGCCGTAAGTCTTTTTAGACCTCATGCCAATCTCAGCGTGGAGCTCGAGAGTCACGTCACCGCGACCAAATGACCCACCAGCTTTGAACATGTGATCAGTCGTCTTATTTATTTTATATATTTCATGAGGTCTCGAAATACATGCTCCCATTTACTTTACACCATATTCCTTCATCATTTCTCCACCCATGATTATGATGTCTCGGTTCGTCATGTAACCACTCACAATTTTCACACCGTAGAATTCTATCAACGATGGGTACGCGTAAGGTGCGAGTGGTATTCTTGGTCGATGTATTCCAAAAATCGTTCCGTAGGGTGTGCCTATTTTTTTCATGTTCGCTACGAAGTCTGAGTCGGCTGACTTAACGTTATTGACCCTGACATGTGAATTGTACATTTGCCAGTGTATTGATATCATATGCGTTTTACTTATGTCAATGCTACTCGGAATAGTGCATATGCTCTCCATTGCTGGGATGCTACCACCATACGCGAGTCCATTAGTCATACCAGTCTTGTACCCTATGAACTTATCCCACTGACCATCGTCGTTTGATATAATTGTCTCCCAATTTGATCCAGCGGTGCGAGTAGGTAACCTCACCACAACAAAAATGGAGAGATCACACCATTGCATACTAGGGCAATTAAAATGGAGACCTGACTCAAGTGGGATTGGTGTTAACACAGGGGACAGAAAACTTTGGCTTACACCGCTGATGCCAACAATAGGACCATAAGCTGGGTTGTTTTGCACTAATTTGCTTGTTTCACCAATGGCTTTCACTTTGTTTGAACCATTGGCGTGAAATTCCACATTTTTCAAGGCGTGTGTGCTAACGTTGAAGTCGAGCACAATGTTGTAGGACTGACTCTTGAGGTAGCTTGATAGCAATTGCTCTAGAGTTCTTTTATTGATAACGTCTGAGTCATCGACTGGGTCTGCTACGTTTTTTATTGCTGAGCCTTGCATGTCTATTATTCCAGACATCCTTCCACCAGTCGCGCTTAGTTTAGGATCTTCGTCCAGATGCCTTTTCGTTCTCTTCAGTATTTTATCATGAGGGTCATCAGACTCATACCCATAGTTTAGACTCATTACTACTTCAAGGTGTATTTGGTTAGCAGATAACCAGAGGCTGCTGAGAACCCTAAGATTATCGCCAGCGTTGTCGTGTCTGACTCGCTTGTGGGAAGTGCTTCTCTCATGGGAAGTGGTGCCGCACTTTCTTGGTAAACTTTTTTAGCCACGAGATTACTTAGCGCCGTCACATTTTCTTGGTGAGCTTTTTTCTTCACGGTCGTTGGCACCACTAATGGGTGAGTCACCACATTTTCTTGGTGGACTTTTTTAGCCGTGATTGTTGGTGTTGTTGCGTTCAAGCTGGTGTTCACTCCAAATCTCATGGACTCTGTGGCAATCTTTAATAAGTTGTTGTACCCAGCGATTTTATTCTTGAGAATCACTAGGTTACTCGGCATTAACCACGTACTTGGCGACACTGCAAGATTTTGGACAACGTTGGTGTCTCTAATTGATTTGTTCATGTTGAGAATCCATGTCGATACGTCGTACTGTACAACACTGTCAGAAAACAACTTGCGGAATTCTTGTTGGGTCTCTAGACTTCCTGCAGAACCGCCAACAACTGATACACGTGTTCTCGCTTGCGCACCAAGTGTGGAGTACACAAAGGACTCTATGCTCTGATTTAGATATTGCAGCCCAATGTTGGTGAAGCCGTCTGAGAGTCGCGCGACGTATCGTTTGTAATCGTTCTGAACGTCGTTGAGTGTGTACACTCTGGATTCGCCTAAAGTGCCATCGCTCAGGACTTTATTCTGGTAGTAGTGCCTTCTGGGGATCTTGGAAATCTTGCCATACAATTCGGAAGCGTTAAATTCTCTACTTATTGATCTCATGGTCTCACCACCTTCCATTCTTCTGAGAAGTCTTCTAATGGTGAAGTACAAATGAAATCTCATCACACTTGTGACCACGGGGTGGACTTCTTGTGACACTGATAAATGTTGCAACGAAACACCACAACAGAAACTCGCACAATACGTCGCAAACACAATACGGTAGTAAGATTCGTTGTCGTCCCACTCTGATTTTGTCTTTGACGTGGTGACTCGCAAGACTGGTAGCTTTGACATGAAGTAGCTACTTTGGTTAACAAAGACTTTAAAATTATTCACTGGATAATTTAACACATTTTCTGTTGGGTAACCATCCCAAAGCCCCCAGTGGTTTTTATGACCTTTTGGCAGTGGTTGGATAGTTCCACCACCTTGCCATATTATTGGGAACTTACTATTGTGTAGCCACTTCCACATGCTTTTATCATTTTTGAAGGTTGTGCTGGTTATGTCCGTGCTGAGGATGTCGTTGTTTCTGAAATACACATCGACACTCATGATTTTACCATCTTGCAAAATATTTGGATAGAACTCAAATTTGCTCAAAGTAGCGTTGGGGTACTTTTTGACGAAGTCTGCCTTTGCGTCATGTGTAGCCTTCGATGTGTTCGCCATCGCACGTTTGTAGTACTTTCCATAGTAATCACGAAGGGCTTTCTGCATATATAATATACCGTATGTTATACAGAATGCGAAAGTTAACGGTATTCATTGAAGGCGCAGAAAAAGTTGTGTCCTTTGACAACAGTGTGATGATCACGCACGATAACCCATGCATTATGGTTAAGACAGCCACTGTGTTTTGGGACTACCATAACGTAAGACGTGGTGATGTCGTTAGTGTCTTCAGGCCGAGCAACCCTGGGACTGCTTATACAGTGATTGGGGGAGCGGAGGGGAGGTATGCTAACTTCAAGACAATGGTCGGAATCTTAGAGCAAACCTTTAAAATAAAAAAGATAGATCTTGAGATAAAGAGAGTAGAATTCACAAGTAGGTGTATGGTTAAGGTTAGTGTCCCAACTATGTTTGGTGGCGTTGGACCTCTACTTGGTTTCGCGGAGGATAGGGTGATTAAGGGTGACTCAAAGTGGTACGTCAGTCCAAACGAGGTCGACATGTATAGAGGTCTGAGGTACATAGAAATCTTATGTGACATTGTTGACCCCGAAAGCAATGTGGGTATTGATGGGAAGCGTAGCAATGTGATCGCAACGTTGCCAATACCCACTGAGCAGTCTTTGAAAGGGTCAGTGCAACGTCATGTGGACATTGAGTCTAAGGTAAGTATTAAAAAAGGTGTTTACTCAAGTATGACGTTTCGTGTCAAACCAAATAACGGTGGTCTCAAAATTGGTGCGGTGTTATTGGAACTGTATATTGTGTGAATTATATGGAGCTTGGTGTGGAGACAGAGCAAGGGTTGAGAGACATTTATTATAATCCCAAGACGGGGTACAGTGGTGTAGAGAAATTATATCAAAGTGCGTTGGGAGACGGATTGAAAGTAACTAGAAAAACAGTGAAAGAATGGTTGACAGCGCAGGACACCTACACTAGGTACAAACCCATTGTGAGAAGACATAAGTTCCGTGCGACCTTTGTTGGATTTCTTGGTGAAGAGCTACAAATGGACTTAGTGGACATGAGTAAGTACTCAAAACAGAATGGAGGTTATTATTGGATATTGACAGGCATTGAAATATTGAGTAGATACGCTTTTGGTATTGCAGTTTATAGAAAAGACACTAAGAACATGACTAAGGCTGTTGGAAAATTGTTGAATGACTTTAAAGATCGGTTTGGAACCACACCTAAGTTAGCGCAATTTGATGATGGACTTGAGTTCTACAACGTTGGGGTGAAAAGTTTGTTGAAAGAACATGGTGTTGAATATTTCAGCACTAAGAGTGATAAAAAGGCTGCTGTTGTTGAGCGTTTTAACAGAAGTCTGAAGAGTATTATGTGGAAGTACTTTTATAGTCATGGGACGTACAAATGGATTGACGCTTTGGACCAGTTTGTGAGCAATTACAATAGCAATGTGAATCGAAGCATTATGATGAAGCCAAAGGATGTCGATAAGTCAAATGAGGGTGAAGTTTGGACCACTTTGTTTGGTCATCAATTTGCAGACAATCCATCGCCAAAGTTTAGAGTTGGTCAATCGGTGAGAATTAGTAAATACAAGAGTGTGTTCACAAAGGGCTATGAAGCCAACTTCACTGAAGAGCTGTTTAAAGTGGTAAAGGTTATTCGTGGTGATCCGAATGTGTACGAAATTGAGGACGTGAGCGGTGAACAGATTATTGGTAAATTTTATGAACAGGAATTATCGCTGGTCAATAAGAAACATGGCGACGATGTGTACAGAGTTGAAAAGGTGTTGAGAAGAAAGAAAGTCAGAGGGAAGAAGATGGCGCTGGTCAAATGGTTGGGTTATGAGAGCAAACATAATTCGTGGGTACCAGAAAGCGACATTCAAAATGTGAGCTAATGTAATATGGCTGAGGGTGGGGAAGGTTTTGACGAGGTCGAGATGGAAATCCTCGGTAAGTACGAAGACATGAGTGGTGAGCGACTAGAAAAGAGGCTCGTCTATTTCGAAAAGTTAATCGAAGACATAGACGATGAGCACACTGAAGACGGTATGCCGGAAGACGTTCGTGTTAATTACAACGACTATCAAGACCAAGCGAAAAAGATAAGGAGCGAGCTAGACGCGAGACGAGATTGGCAAAAAGAGACGTCATTTATTGACACTGATGATGGTAAGACGGTGACAATAAGGGGAACCAACACAGAAGTCCCCGCAGTGGAGTTTGTTGAGCAGGAGTCATATGGTGACGTCAGTGATGTGAGTATTAGTATAGCTTTCGAAGAGGAGGACGACATCAAGAGAAGACTTGGTGAACTAAAAGCGCACAACAAAAAGGTGATAGAAAACGAAGTAAAAAGAATCAAGCTAATAGGTAAGAAAGTACGTGAGTTGTACAAAAAAAAACTCGGTCGTGATGACGTGTCAAAGGAAATAATCAACAGGTCACAGGTTACGGACTCGGGGTCTATTCTTTTCAAACCGATAAACAAAGATGGTGAGCGTGGGAGCTTTAAACTAATTCTAAAACCTGGGAAAAAAGGTTTGATCTACAGTAAAGGCGCGAGTAGTAAAAACGCTATTGAGCAATTCAAAAAGTTAGTTAGTCAAATCCCTGAGAATGCAGAAACAACAGTTGTCACAACAGAAGTAATCCCAGACGATTTCCCAGTGATTGAGACAAGAGTGGGCTATGACGACATACCTGGGCTATCACCAGACGAAAACCGCGGGCTGAATGGTGTGCTTAACCCAAGCGATAGCGTGTTGCGTGAATCGAGAATAGGTGACACTGGTGCGTTGCAAATACAAGCAAACCATTTTCAAGAAGCGATAGACAAAGAGGACGAGAGAATAGCAGAGCTTGAGGGAAAAGACACTACGACCGCAGAGAACGAAGAGTACATTGATCTACGCGGAAGAGTGATTGGGCTTACGCAAGCCAGAGACAGAACTATTGAACAGCGAGAGACAGAGGAGGTTAGAGAGCAGCAGGAAGTCGACATTGACAGGTTTCAGAGATTTAAGGAATGGGCTAAAGAAAATATAGTTGGGTTGAGCGCTGTAGCGATTTCAATGGCTGGAATTATAACAACAATTATTATCGCTGGTAGATCCGCTGTTATGAGAGGCGCTGTGGCCACAAAGTCGTTCGCGCAGGCTGTTAAGAACGCAATCACGAAGATGGGTCCATGGGCTGTTGGGCTGGCTAATTTAGTTTACAATATGTTGACGTTGGGTGCAAAGGGTCTCGCTTGGTTGGCTCAAAATCTGTGGGTACTTGCGGTGGTACTCGCGTGGTTCGCTTATGATTATTACAAGCTAAAACGGTAGCGATAAAACATATGTAAAGGTATATGAACGCCACGTCAGCAGAGTTGAGCCCTGGTTTTAGACGAGCGACCATGGGTGTCATAAAAGGGGTGAGAACGCAGCATGTGATCACGTTGAATCCTAATAAAGTCAGTCCTGGCGAGGAACTTTACATTGATATACCAAAGCTCAAGGTTAGTAGCTGTTTGGTGCCTGGGTCGTTGGGTTTAGTGTTCGACTTTAAGAACGCAAACGCTAAAAGCTGGTTCTTGAACAATGTCAGCAAGTTGTTGGTTGAGAAACTTGTTGTGAGACTAGCTGGGGAAACTGTGTATGACAACAATGGGGAAAATTACACTGGTGTTTATCGCGACCTTTGGGGAAGTGTTACTGCGCGAGACCAAATGATTGACTATGGTGTTGGTGGTGAGAACTTGAGAAAGTTAATTTCTAAGGATGACAGTGGTGCGACGAGTGGGAACGTCGCTAAAGTTAGTGACGCGTTGATGTTTGGTGTGATTGGGACGAAGCAGCGGATTAAGCTTGGTAAGATTATGAATGACCACGGGTTGTACGCTCCTTTTAGCATGAACAACAACTTGCAGTATGTGATCACACTTCCGAAGGCCGCAGACATCATGGTGGCGCAATCCGGTAGCGCTGTGGGTGGGTACACTCTGGAGAACCTCGAGCTTGAGTACGAGACGATCGACAATCAGGAGCTCGCTGACGAAATAGCGTCGGGCTATGCAAGTGGTCGTAGTTTGTCATATGAGCACGTCACGTTGATGAAAACCACCGAATGGGACAAAGGCACGACCATTGTGAATGAAAACATTAATCTGCCAAGAAAAAGCATGAAGGCGATTGTGTTGCTATTCACGAATAAGGTGCGAACAGACAGCGAGGAGTTTCTTTACCCAAATATTGATAGTGTTAGAGTCACAATTGAAGGTGTGCCAAATAGTGTGTACTCACAAGGCATCCCAAAGTCGAAGTTCTATGCAGAAGCGAAACGATTGTTTGGGTTGGGTGAAGAACACACTCAGTTCATGACCATACAGAAGTTCTACAAAGATGGCTTCGCGTTGGTCATCGACTTGAGGAGTGTTCAAGATAATCGCAATGTCGCCACTGGCAAGAACATTGTAAACACACAATCCGGTGTGCTTCTCGAGATCACTAAGAAAGCGACGACTGCAAATGTCATGTGCAGGGTGTTTGTGATGAGTGACGGGTTGGTCAACTTCATGAACAATGGGTTGCAGTCAATCCAGTATTAAATCAAACGTGAGTTAATGGAGACTCCGTTTAATATGCTAATCGTTGGTATGACAGCTTGTGGTAAGACGCATTATTTGCTGGAAACATTGGAATCTGAGTACTTTAGTAAATTTGACTACATTGTGTTGATTTGTCCAACTTTCGAGTGGAACAAAGCGTATCAAGATTGGAAATATGTGCGCGACCCCGACGTGTTAGCGATAGACTGCGCGCAAGACAATGTCGACGCTGTTCTCAAGTGTGTGACTAGCGTTTTTAAAGGTACTAACACTCTGATTGTGTTGGACGACTGTGCGAGTGGGCAGGACGTCAAGAATAGGACTAGTCAGTTGGTCAACTTAGCTTTTAGTGCGCGACATTTTATGTTGAGCGTCATTGTCATCACACAACAACTGACGTCGATCGCAAAACCGTATAGAGAAAATATTAGTAACCTCGTTTGCTTTTACTGTCCGAGCAGAAGTGATATGAAGGTCGTTATCGACGATTACCTTGGAAACATTAGCAGAGAAAAATCGTCGGCGATTGCGACCGCATTAAAAAATAATAAGTACGCTAGACTCGAAATCTCACTGCGCTATCCATACAGTCACGAAGTTGTTATTCCGCAATAAAATATGGGTATAAGTAATAACGTGATGGTGAAACGCAAAAGTGAAGAAAACCCCACGATTGAGGAACTAGTTGAGGAGACTGATGACACTTCGACTGTGGAAGACAACATTGACGTTAGGAGAGCCGAACTTATTAGACTGTCTGGCGATGGTGTGGTAAGTCAATCTGAAGCGTACATTAAAAAAGCGTCCGCAAAGGTTATCGACAAGATATGGCGTCAATATGAGTTGAAGAGAGTGGAAATCGCAAACGCTTTTCTCACCGACTTGTTAATCAGCAAATTAGCTAGCCTACTGGATGGGTTGAACGCTATTGAGAACCCTGACGAACTAAACCACGAGTTGCAAAAAGACCCGCTATTAAAGAAAGACGTCGAGAGCATTGTCGCGATTGTGACACCGTACGTGCCTTTCTTGGGCTTGTTGTCGGGAGGAATCACAACGTCTAAATATGTGTACGACCACCATTTCAGAAGCGCGACGACAAACACTGAAAATAGTGAGCGGGTGGACTAATTTGCATGCTAGCAGGTGGTTTCATAACAACCGCGCGAGCCCATTCACACAACGGTTTTTTATTCACGATATTTATAGTGTACAATTTAACGAGTACGCTCAAAGTTAGACAGTCTTAGCATGGTGGTCCTCACTCCTTCTTCAAACACTGCGATTCTTCTCTCATAGTCAGCACGACAGCAGGTGGTTGTACGTGGTGTGTTGCTAACAACAACATTCCATTGCGAATAGCAACCGCAACTTTTCAAAAAAATATTTTAAAATGAAAATATTTTTTCAAAGTGAAAATATTTTTTCAAAGTGAAAATATTTTTTTTAAAAATCGTAGTTGCTATTCGTAATGGAATGTTGTTGTTAGCGACGCCAACAGGTGACCTTGATTCGTATAGCAGGTATCGCATATGAAATCTATTTAACACTAGACTCTAGTGGCTCTCTCGCTGAAATTTATTAAACATCGTCACTAGAATCATAATCTAGTGGCTTTTTTTTCGCGCACGAATTGAAACAATGGTAGAGCGCGTCAGTCATAGTTTGTCAAACACAAATGCGAAAATGATGACACAAAACTCTCTCTAAATTTTGACGAAACGTGTCGTATTTCGTTAAAATAGTGATTTGGTGTTGTCTCGTGAGTCTCGCGTGTGTTTGGCATCAATTTAGTAGAAAACGTGGGAGGGGTGTTTAGATTGACTAACGATCGCTGTAGTAGTATAGCAAGTGGGGCTGTGGGCTTATTCGACCTCAACCGTGAATATAAATACCAAAACATCACCAAATTTGTCGAGTCGTGACTTGGCCAAATTTGGTGATGTTTTGGTATTTATATTCACGGTTGAGGTCGATTGGGCTCGCAGCCCCACTTGCTATACTACTTCTTCATCTGACATCTTAATCGCTTGCTTACCATTTACCACCATACAAACCTCCTTATGTTTCTCTAGAACCTCACTGGTAGTAAAACATTGAAGACAGTACCTACAGAAACTATTGCGACACTTGTGTTTAGACTGACCGCACATAAACCTACAAAAGTCTTTGATATACACGTAGTGTCGTTTAACACCATCAGTTATTAGCAGTAGGTCCATATGATCCTCGAACTTCTCCTCAGAAACGTAGATAGGAAATGTCTGCTTGTTCTCATATCCAAACACGCTTATGCTGATATCATTCTGTCTCTCTATCTTGTTGTACTGTTTCGTATCCACTGGAAATCTCACTCCGTCATAATTGACAGAACCTACGTTCTTCTTGTGCTTCGACACTCTCTGCGGATCCTTTCCTACAGGACACTTGTGCAACACGTGACACCACATGAAACACTTGTCATCTCCATTCTTTATATTAATCAAACCTTTCGACGCGTTCCTCAACTCTTCCGGTAGCTCAATATAACTCGATCCTTTAAGAGGCTTATACACTACCACGTTAATATAGTGGTCACTAACACTATCTACAACCCACCCAGACCCTTCTGACAACCACATAGCTATACGATTCACTATCTCCTCACTAGCTTGCTTCGTAGTCCCACTAATATCAACACTATTAGTCACTGTTTTGACCACACTATTGAAGAAGGCTTCCTTAATCACAGACTCACCGTTACCAATCTCTTTCTCTAGAGTTACTTTCAACGTCTCAGAAAACTTTAAACCTTTCAGTCTCTCTAACTCTTTCTGTAAAGTTGAGTCCACTACTCCTCTAGTCTTGACTAGTTGTTTTAGTGGATCATTATTGTCGATCACCTCAACACTATACGACTTAGTGTACCCTTTGAGAGCAACTCTCCTTTGTACTACAGTAGGACGTGTCTTAGCAATAAGGTTAGTGATTCTCTCATACTCTTTGTCTGAGACCTCCTGACTTAATCGTGACCTCTTAACATATCGTCTAAGATCACGTCTAGCCTCTCGAATCTTTCTGACCTCCCTAACTCTGGTGACTCTATTAATGACGTCCTCTCTAGATCCCCTTCTAATAAGGTCCATCCACTTATACCCCAATGCTTTAGCATCAGCTAGATAGCCAGACATCCTATCTAGAAAACTCATCTTAATATTCGGTATAACTAAATTACGTCCAAACCTTTTCATAAGAGTCGTTTTATTATTTAATATAGCTAAGTCCTTAGACCCTTTTGAATCACGAGCCCCACTCAACTCATGACTTGAAATAAAGCCCGTATCAGGATCATATGTAATATTGCTTGACATAGTCTTGTTACGAGCGACATCCTCACCCACAGCAGCGTCACGTCCAGACACCTCACTCTGTAGCCTACTAGCTGAGACACGTCTCTGACTCCCCAAACCATGTGACACATTGCCTATTAGTAGTCTCGAAAGTGGGGCTAACGGCGAACTTTTTCCATTTGAATGTCTCAACTTCTCTGGAGAACCAAGCACTTTTTCCGTTTTTGGATTCCACATATTTACTCGAAAGTTATATGTGGAATCTAAAAACGAAAAAGTGCTTCGTTCGTCAGAGAAAAAAGTTGAGACGTGAAAAATGGAAAAATGCGCTGGTAGCCCCACTTTCTATACTACTTAAGTGGTTTTCAACAGTAACTTCAAACAGGAATGACAAAAGTTGTTGACGTCAAAACGAAAATTTGCATGTTGTTATTGCTGTAGATAGATTCAAAAGTAAGACTTCTTGTGAGATGTGGACTATAAAATGGTGGTAAACTGCCACGCAGCACTCAGACTCTACTTTTTTATAAAATGGTTGGTATGTTTCATTGAGAAGGTTTTTTCGCACTACTTATCGAGAAAGATAAGGATTTGACTCATTAGTTACACTGTGTCGGTGATACGAAAGAATTAGTGAACCGCCATGTTCAAAAGCTGATGTTCAAAAGGGTGATGCTGCAAGGTTTGTTAGGCTTTTTGTTATTTGCTCGGATATGACTTCTTAGTTGAGCGTGGTTGTTTTTAATTCAGCTTCGAATCCTTATTAGTAAGTATTCTTTAAAATGTGCACATGTTTTCCAACGCAAAGCTAGTATTTATACCAAAATTTTAGGATATTTCAACGATTTCTTCTCCTTTTATAAAAACGGGGTATAATTTCCCCTTGCTAGGGTTAGACCACAATAGCCAGTGCGCATGATCAGACAATCTCAGCACGGTGACAATCTCAGACCGTTACATCTGTTATCCCCCAGTCTGAGATCTCCCCCTCACATAATTCATGTTATGTTATATATTGTTATATATTAAATATTGTGAATTAATTAAATGTTAGCTTGTCATATACAGGCTTTTGTGATGTAACCCAAAATACCCCGTTTTTATAAAACGCGAAGAAATCATTGAAATGTACTAAAATTTTTGTATAAATACTAGCTTTGGGTTTGAATAACATGTGCAAAATTTCAGAAGAAAATATTAAATATAAATTTGTGAATTACATGTTAGCTTGTCATACAGGCTTTGACTATTATAATCTAACCCTAGCTAGGGGAAATATACCTCGTTTTTATAAAACTCGAAGAAATCGTTGAAATGTCCTAAAATGTTGGTATAAATACTAGCTTTGCGTTTGAATATGTGCAAAATTTCAGAAGAAAATATTAAATATAAATTTGTGAATTACATGTTAGCTTATCATACAGGCTATTGTGATCTAACCGGGGAAACATACCCCATTTTTATAAAACACGAAGAAATCGTTGAAATGTCCTAAAATTTGGAATAAATACTAGCTTTGCGTTTGAATAATATGTGCAAAATTTCAGAAGAAAATATTAAATATAAATTTGTGAATTACATGTTAGCTTGTTATACAGGCTTTGACTATTGTGATCTAACCCTAGCTAGGGGAAATATACCCTCGCCCTATTAGCACCCTCGCCCTCAGGCCTTCGGTTCAATCATATCAATTTCTGCTGACATAGTGAATGTTAACATACCCAATGTCAATATAATCCTATATAAGCTGTATTTTACATTACAAGCCTAGGACCAGCATTGTCAAAGCCTATTCACAGGCACAATAAGTTATAAGTTATGGCCATGAGGCCAGCTACTGTAGGCCTAACATGTTCCATAATGGATGGATTAAACACAGATTGTTTATGGAATATAGACCAGTCAGTATACGATACATGGACGATCGTCAGCCTCCTCAAAATTATAAACTTCTGATTGCCGGTAACTATAACTTTTGATCCATAAAGATCCCCGATGGAGAGAGAATGAATACAATGATGTACAGTACTGGTTCAATTGATATATTGTACTGCCTATATGACAGTCGCTATATTATATCAGTAATGCTTGGATATGTTAATATATACACTGCTGTAGTAAATGCAAGGTGCATAGGCAGTACCATATACCTATATCAACCGAATGTATTATGTCGAATTGCAACCTTCACTCTCAATCTCCATCTGGGTCTCGGTAGCTCAATGGTTAGAGCGTCCCAGAGAGAATCAGGTTACAGGTATACAGCTAAGATAGAAAAAGTTATTACAGCATAATTGACTGAACAATACTGTAACAATGTGGTTATAATGGCTGAACAATATCAGTTGAACGAACATTACTGTATACTGTATACGAGCATTAGTGTTAATATATGCACTGCTGTAGTGAATAAGGGAAGATTGGAGTAGACAGATGATACATGGATGATTGTCAAGCTTATATCCGCAGAAAATGAATGATTCTGAGTCCCTGCCTCTGTGACGCTCTACCATTGAGCTACCGAGACTCAGATGGAGACTATATAGGATTATATTGACATTGGGTATGTCAACATTGTTGAAACAATGCTGAACAACATTGATAATATACAGTATGTAGTAAACACTGTCTTACTATTCTGTAGTATTATAAAGCATAAATTACGAGAATAATACTGGATATCTGCAGCCGCGTTTTCCTGTATACATTTCTCATTACAACACCGCACTTCCAGATGCTTTGCTCGTCATTACAACTTCGGCACGGTGAAAAGTGGCTTTTCCTTCCACCCGACAAAATCGGGTTACTACGTTACCAAGGTCGTCGCCAACCTTCGCTCCTTCATCGGGCTGCTTTCGCTATTTGCAGTTCTTGCCGTGTTTTTTTTCGGCGTTCATTATGGCTGATAGAAAGTTTAACAAGGACATGGACTCTTCTTTTGTAACTTTCGAACACCAAATAGAAGAGCTACACAAGAAAAAATCGTAAAAGTCTGGAAACAATGGAACATGAAGTTCTAGAGGGTGAACAAGCGGCTGCCGAACAAATATATAAAGAACCCGTCGTGACAGAAGTTACCATTAAACAACTTGGATGGCCTAACTTCAAACTCAGACTTTATAAAATTAATGGGGAATGGTATTTTAAAGTTGATCAGGTCCTGCAGGAATTCGACATCAGAAGTCATGTGGAGAAAGAATAGTTTTAGGCCGTATATTGACAAACTTTTAGCAGAGCAAGGTAAGGTCCATGTTTATGGTTTGTTGGTTTATCTTTGGTGATCATTTCCTTTAGTCTCATTACCTCTGCACTTGGTTAACCATTGAAACGATTAGGAGAAATTACACAGCAAAATCGTGAATTCTTATCTAGAATAAAATTCTTGTTAAATTCTTATTTTAGGCAATATTTTACTTAAAATGAGAAAAATCAAGAAAATTATTCTTACCAAGAATAGATTTTACTTAAAACAAGAAAAATATTCTTACCAAGATTAAATAATAACCTGATTTTTCTGAAAATAAGAAAAATATTCTTGTCAAGAATAAACAAGAACTTGATTTTTCTTAAAATAAGAAATTTATTCTCACCAAGAATATACAAGATATGATTTTTCTTAAAATAAGAAAAATATTCTTAACAAGAATAAACAAGAACTTGATTTTTCTTAAAATAAGAAAAATATTCTTGCCAAAAATAAACAAGAGCTCGATTTTTCTTAAAATAAGAAAAATATTCTTACCAAGAATAAACAAGAAAATAAATATATATTCTTATGAAGAATTTTACTGAAAACAAGCAAAAGGATAGTGATAGGATTTTTATAAGAAATGGAAATACATGTATGAAGGAAATTCAGGTATATACTTCATGGTAGTCCACATATAGTACCCGCGAAACTTGTCTACCCTACCCCATTCAGTGCGACTACCATGAAGTATTTACCGAAATACGCATGCGCTGTTCAGTCTGTTAGTTTACAATGGTTTGTGGGATAGCGTCCTTCAAACTTCAGTTGGAGAAGAAAACAGCGTGCTTAATGCTTTATATCGATTGCTTGAAAGAATTTGGAACAATTACCAATACACAATGTCGGAAGATCTGTTTGCCAGGATTGCGGAAATCAATAAACAAGTTGCTGGCGATCTTAAAGGTAGGACTGGCTTGTATTGTTTAATATAAGACGTATCGGTATCGCAAACAAATATTTACATTATAAATTTGAATTTACCGCGCGAGCCATGCCATTGCGCTGTTTTATAACTGATTTTAATGACATTACACAATTGAATTGAAATACTTATACAAACAAATAATTTGCCAGGGTGTATTTTGGTATGGTTTTGGGAAAATTGTGTGATCCTAGCAAATTTGAAATAAGGAAAGTATTCAAAGTATGGACATGTGTGATGTGGTTTCCATAACGAACTTTCCACCAACGTCAACGATATTCCCAGAGACCCAGACTATTGTTTATATAATGTATACAGTTGTCCTTGTTAGATATTACGAGTAGATGCAACAGTAAAATTGTTTTGGGGTATTAATGGACTTTTGCTAGTAATAAATTTAGACTCTAGGGCATGCTCCTTTTGACAAGTCGAGTTGTCTGAATGAGGGCATATATTGAGCTTCTGAAACCTACTTCTTTTTATTCTTTGGTATATTCGATGGGTTAACAAATCATTACATAAAGTGGTTGGATTGAGGTGATGCAAGGTCTTGTAACTGGAAAATTATCTTCATGGTAAGTTGCATATTTTGGATATTGTTAATTTAACATCTGCTTTATAAAGTATATATATATATATATATATATATATATATATATATATATATATATATATATATATACAACTTCAAGGCCTTCCGGCTGGAAGTGAACCCACGACCCTGTGATGCTAGTGCAGTGCTCTGACCACTGAGCTACAGAAGCCGTTGCCGAGAGCCTAGTCACGAGTTCTGTATATACAGTACCGCTCAGAAGTAACCTAACAAAATCCGCGGTTAACCTAGGATGATCCGCGGATGATCCTCGGGTCATCCGCGGTTGAACCGCTGGTCATCCGCGGATCATCCTAGGTTGACCCGAGGATCGACCGAGGACCATCCGCGGATCATCCTAGGTTCGACCTCAACCGCTGCTGCGCGGTTCGTATGGCGTCATTTCACGAGTGTAGTGTCGGAAGAAGTCGGTTATTTCCAAAGTTTAGCGTCCTTCCTTCGCACGTTGTCTGCACTTCTTCGATTGGCGTTTGTCGTAGCTTGGCAAGTTCGTTTTCAAATACCGTTACCGTGTTTAAATTGATAATGGGAAGCTATCTCGATACGTGAGGGAAAGAATCGTCTCACTGTCGTTCTCTTGGGTAAAAAAGTCGCTTATTTCCGAAGTTTAGCGTCCTTTTCCTTTGCGCGTTGTGTTAATCGTTATAAGCAGTGTGTTCGACAATCGACAGTTTCAAGCTTTAATATCTAGCAACAATGGGAAAGCTCGAGGGAACGAATAATTTCACTTTCTTCTTCTGGAGTGCAGGTCACTAAAATTACAGATCTGCTTCAACAGGAAGGAATTAAAACTTCAAGATCTGCTTTAAACTTGTTTCTTTCCCGATAAGAATGAGATAAAAAAAGTCATACAGTCATACTCTAGAAATACCACCATTCGCGACAAACATATTTTTGTCTGAATATGTGAAGCTTGTGCCGCGGATAAATTATATTACTAGATGGTGATATAAACGCCGTGACTCCGTCTGTGGGTCCGTTCATGCGAAGCATTCCAAGCTCTGTTTGACAATCATTCTCAGGGAAACATGAAGAGAAATGTTTTGATAAAAATGTATTCATGAAATTTTCTATTCCGAGACTCGCTATTGCCACAGACGACAAAAAGGACACTTGCCTGCTTCGCTACTAGCACTGTTGACATGCTTCTGCCATCATGCATTTGGCCTGCTTTGCCACTGGCACTGTTGACACGTGGCCTGGTTTGCCACGCTTGAAACAAAATTGAAGCACTTTGAGTGACCGCGCGCTTCGATTGCTCAATATCAATTTTCAGGTAAAGTGCTGGGTAAAGTGATAAAGTTGGGCTATATGTCGACGCAGAATGCAAAAGTGGTTAATGAAGTTGTTAATGGTTACCATCTTCTAGCAGTACTATAGCAGTTTAGCCTGACAAAATAAATCGGACGCTCGTTGATTTGTTTACTTGTCCGGTCACTCACGGGTCACTCCGGTGGTACTCTCTTTGAAAAGTTGTGCTCCCTCATGATTTTATAGTATATATTGCATGGAGGTATTAGTTATTAGAGAATTACTCACAGTTTTAAGTCTTTACAATGAGAGCGCCTGCCAGTCTCCAGGCATGCTCTTCTCACCGTGGCGAAAGCGCCACGTGCCGAATTAAACGGAAATTGACAATATTCATGTCAAAAGCTCTGGCTTAACTTGAGGTTTTTTACGTTATCTTATAGTTCACATAAGAGCAATCAGTTACATACATGAGAAGCATGTCGGATAGCAATGCCAATGATATACAGTAGTTCATCAAACAATATTTTTTAACGTAGTACGGATTTGGAGTTTTGAAACTTGTCAATGGACCGGATTATATGCACGTGATAAGATCGACCGCAATATTATTAAGTTCGACCGCTTTTGTCGGATATATGCTTATTCAAACGTCGAATTTGTCACTTATCTAGGTTCGACATATGATAAGTTCGACACATGATAAGTTCGACGTTTGAAACGGGATGAGTATAATATAATATACCCGATGAGTTTAAGAAACATGCGACAGCAAAACATGCCGTTGTGTCAATAAACGGCTCGAAACACAACAGTTATAACATAATCGTAAATCGTATCAAGATGCCCGTTAAATTTTCTTCTCCCAAAATGCTTTCACGCAATAATAGTTATTTGGTAAGACTATTTCGGGAGATATTATTGTTAACGTTATTTGATAAATTCCAACGTAACAGGCTTTCAGTTTGTGCATTTGTACCAACGTCGTCGTCGTTGTTAGGAGTTCAACCACGAAATCGTTATACATTGTATGCAGAATACAGAGACTAATATAAGAATGATTTCAAAACTGCTCCAATGATTACCAGTTAATAATTCCCTTTGTTTTGAACTTGATACGGCAAGTTATTTGACGTCCGCGTCATGTCTTTCTGCTGCCGGCTTTTGGTCGGATGAACTCGGAACCCGAAGCGTTTAGTCGACCGTTGCGGTTAGATGTGTAGACCGCCACCTAACCGCTACCTCACCGCTTCCTCACCGCTACCTCACCGCAACCTCACCGCAACCTCACCGCAACCTCACCGCATCTCCACCGCTACCTCACCGCAACCTCACCGCAACCGCAGTGTTAGGTTACTTCTGAGCGGTACTGTAGTGGTGGTAATGCCGGGATAAGATTCTGGGTATATTACAGGGTATATTATTGTGTATGGGATGTCTAACATTTCGTGCAAAGGCCCTTCGTCACACAGTGAAATATGTTGTATATTTATATATATTGATGTTGTGAATGTGGCAGCTTGGAGTAGATAGATGATACATGGGCGACCGTCAAGCTCAAATCCTCAGAAAATGTCCTGGACAGGGATCGGACCTGTAACCTTCTGATTGCTGGCGAGACACTCTAATCATTGAGGTACCGAGACTCAGATGGAGAGCGATAGTTACAATGATGTGGTGGTTTGATTGATATATGTACTTGACGATACTTGATTGAGCTTGACGATCGCGAATGTATCGTCGACAGTGAAATATATTAATTAAACTTGTGTTTGGATAAAAGTATCCAAACATGGGAATTTAATGCAGTGTAAAAGCAGTCTCATATATACCCTATTGCATTACACTGTACTGTTTTGTTTTATGTATTAAATATATATTTTGTTATATATTTACTGGAAATTATCAGGAAATATACTATACTGTACTTATCCTCTGGATTCAGAACTAATTCATTAACATGAGTGATATTTGCTCGTAGATAAAGTCCTGTGATTGGTTGTTCAAAGCCTTGCAATCTGTAGCTTATCCAGTGAATATATTTTCTATCCACTGAATGGCCATCTCAGTAAAATAGTGAGTGAATACCACTATTAGTTGAATATGTTGTTGAAAACATGGCTGGTGTTCTTCACTTGCTATTTTTCTTAGATAGTCATTCAGTGGATAGAAAATATATTCACTGGATAGGATTTATCCATTGGATAAGCTACCCAGGCTTTGAACAACCAATTCCAGATATTAAGGTAAGATATCTGCAGTTTGAACAACCTGCCGCAGACTCAATCGAACAAAACTTGAGCAGTTAAATTAACTTAAATATAAGTTAATATTTAGCATTTATACTTGCCCATCCAAACAAGCCTATTGCACTGTAGGGCACATCCAATATGAAATAAGGAAATGCATGTTATTGTTTTAAAAGTTGCATGGCTGGTGTATTTCAACTGGTGAGACCGGTTCCTTAATAGTTCCTGGTAAAATACCCGTCATGTATTATATAATAAAGTACCAGTATAAGGTTTTTTATATAAAAAGGTTGTTATCGTGTTGTTTAATAAAAGCTTACATTCTTCTGTTATGTTTGCATTTGAATTAAATGGCATTCTGTTATACTATTACATATACTGTATACTGCCATGCATAATGAAATTTTAAACATCCAGAATTTCTGGTTCAGATTGCCGTGACTGAATGTCAGGATCATTTTGCAACTATCTGAATGTCAGCAGATGGCACTGGGAACTGCAAACAACTTCAGGGCAACCTAATTTACATCTTTTCTCTGTTATTCTTATTATAATTTTTTGAAAATTGTGCATCTTTTGTTTTTAGCTGATAGTACCATGATAATTGTCTTGATCAGGATAACATTATCCAAAGGAAAGTGGAATTCACAGGAAATAACAATATTATGGTTGGAACTGGAAGGAAGATGACAAAATAACAACTTACAAAGCTGAGAGAAGCAAATGTACATTGATATGATTACTTTTATTATTACTGTAGAGAATGAAAATTTATTGCATTAACATTAAAGCAAACATCATAACCTTAACATTATTTATAAACCTTCTTCGTAACGATTGCAGCTGAAACATTAGGCTTGTGGATCAAAAACAAACACAGGGTGAACAATTGAAATTGCCTATATACATGCATTATTCATTTGTTGTTTGGACAGAGACAAAACAAGTGATTTTGACCCATAAGCCTCGTTCCTGTGATGTCTGCCATCTATATCCAAAAGACCTATATCTAATTATATCTTAGGTGGTGTTTATATGGAGGCGAGCCAGCCCAGCTAGGGTACCCGGGCAGACTACTATACATTTTCACTAATCCTGCATTAATATATATTTACAGTATATATAAGAGGACTTGTACTTTTGCATACAGTTATACTTGTCATGCATGGTTATAGCATTTTATTTGTTCGAAGTATTTTCATGTATGACTATAATCTTGAACAGTATATATGAGGACTTGTACTTTTGCATACAGTTATACTTGGCATGCATGGTTATAGCATTTAATTTGTTCGAAGTATTTTCATGTATGACTATAATCTTGAATTTTATTTATTTAAATAAATATTTGTATATTTATATACATGTTCTAAGATGTTAATTGTTTGTGGTTGTGATTCTTGCAGTTTTAGACTAGACAAATTCAGTTTGCTTAGAATATTACTTGTTTTGAGAACAAATATTCTTGAAAAATTCTTGCCAATAATTATATTATTACTTAATATGCAGACAAGAACAAAATTGCTCAATTTAGGCAAATATTTTCTTAAAATTAGAATTTCTTTTCTTAAAACAAGAATCGGGTAATAATCATATTCTTGGTAAGAATAATATTCTTACTATATGGACAAGAATAATTTTACTAGTTTTAAGCCATTTTTTACTCAAAACAAGAATTTTTTTCCTTAAATTAAGAAATCTACTGCTTATTTCAAGCACATATGTTCTTATCAAGAATAATGTTCTTGACAAGAATAATATTCTTGGCTAGAATGACATTCTTGATAAGAATAATATTCTCACTATATGGGCAAGAATAATTTTACTTGTTTTAAGCAATGTCTTGCTTAAAACAAGAAATTTTTTTCTTAAAATAAGAATCACGATTTTGCTGTGTAGATGCTGATCACCCAGTGCTTAAAGGTTTAATAGGCTCGTTTTAGATCTCGAATTTGCATAATTCTTACATAATCCTGTTCAAGGTGATTTATATTTCTGCATTCGGTTATGTGTATGATTTTTATATGCATGATTTTTATTTTTTGCAGGCTTCTATAAACCATTTTTGTTCAAAAACAACACAGGCAAGGAGCGTATGTACATCTTGCGCTCTGCAGCAAATGTTCCGAGTAAAAAATGGTAATAATCACGAGAGTCTAAAGGCCCTTCACAGATTTCTTCTTTCATCTGTTGTGCCGCTGAGTATAAGAATTCACAACTTGCCAAATATTCCCAATATTTCTGAATTACCTCCTGCCTCGACACCCACTGAAAATAATCAACCTCAACTTCCACCTCAATCTATGACAGATAAGACACCCAAGACTCCAAAGTGTGCCCCACTTTCATCAACGAAATTGACTGGAGCAAGGGACTTACGCAATGAGTTTAAGCAAGGAAGAGCCAATAGCAGGGCAAGAGCATTAGATGCAAGAGTAAAGCAACAAAAGGATGCATTGGTTAACATTGCCAAGGACATACATCATGGTTCAAAAGACGACCTGATTTCAGGTGTTGCTGAAATGGCAAGCAGAGCTAAACCCGATCAAAATCCATCAGTGGAGGATTGGGATGGTTCTCTGTCAGTGCAAGATGTTATTGAAATTACTAAGAGAGCACATAACCCAAAGTTCAAAAAGTCAGTGTATGAAATGTTGACGAAAGAACATTTTGCCCAAAACAACCATGTGTCTGCTGTGGATATTATAAAGATGCAAGATCATTGTAGCACGACTGAACTCTTTCGAAGTCTTAGAAGTAAACTGAAAGGGGTGTTTGATTCAGAGAGAGAAATTAACAAACTGAAAGCACAGTTTAACCAGGAGTTTCAAGTAATATTAGAGCCAGTGCCGACCAAAACTGGATATCGTCTAAATCCAGAGAAGCTGATGCAGTGCCTCGGATTTGTATACCCTTGGCTTACTGGCATTGACGAAGAGTGGTGGAGATTGTATGGCGATGCTAGAACGTACGGCGGGAGAAAATCCGTGCTTATTTGCCTAAGGCTAAGCAATGTTAACAACGAGTCATTGGTTAATGGAGTTAATTTTCAGAGTCCTTTAGGTTGCTGGCCCATTCATATCTTCTATGGAAGTGACCGCATGATTAATTTAGAGCTCAACATTGGACAACTTGCAGGGAAGCCTGGTTATCTGAATGACTGGATTGAGACCATGCAAGATGGCGGTCGAACTTTTTATGTTGCTTCAGATGCAATGTTCGCTGATGCTATAACTCGGAGGAAAGCTTGATCCTAAAAGTGTTTCAGATTTTAACCTCTACAACTACGAGACCATTGCTACCAAGTCAGAAGTAGGGGCAACTACAGGTATGAGATCGGAAGTTGGTAGAAAGATTGACAGAGAGCACCCATAATCCCTGATTCCAGCCATTCCAACAGACCACTTTATCCCTTGTGCAAATCACATGTTTGCTAGAATAACTGTCAAACAACGTGTTACGAGCTGCATGGAACTGGAACAGTTGAACAAAAATGATCCAAAAAAGAAAGAAGCTACGTTGGAACACTTTCTTGCAAATATCAATGCTTGTGGTGTCAGGAATGGAAATTTTTCACTGTATTTTGAAAATAACAAGCTTCAACCAATTACCATAAATGTCAAGTGTGCGGAACTTATCTCTGCTCCTCCAGCTGCATTCTCAAGTCCATATCCCCATATACTAGACAACGTTGGTTCACACGATCCTTTCCCTACACCACTTCCAGTAGCTATTCAGAAATCTCTAGACCTACAATCAAGAACAATTTCTGAATATGATTTGGAAAAGGAAATTTGGCGAGTGAACTGGGAACTTCACCTGCTTTGTCGGAAAGACCCTGTACCAAGCAGAGAACAAGATGACCCGGTTGATTCACACAGATTTGGGCTAACTCCTGAAGAAATGGAGAAGTACACAGCACTTGCTGATCTCTTTCATGGACTATTATTGCATCGTTATGGTTCATCGGGACTCTACCCATATGTGATGAAAAGGGTAGATAGTGTACCAATTCTCCTTAAGGAACTACCATTTCATTCCCTGTTCAGGTGCAGTACTGAAGGTGGTGAGCATGCTCATTATCTTCATCAATATATTTTTTATGGGCAATCCTCACGAGGAGGTGGATGGATAAAGGAAGACCCAATAATTATCATTTTAAAGTGGTATTATTGTCAAATCCGACAGCATATATCGGAAACTTATCATATATAACTTATCATACCTCATACGTACTGGATGGAGGACAATTAGTTCTAGTTGTTCCTCATCCAATATTCATGAGGGGTGATTATAACTAATTGTCCCTCATTAATATTCATGAAACAATCTTTCATCAATAATCATCAGGACGACTATTGATCATCACCCCCTAATTAAAGTGGGTTTCTAATGGTGAAGTTGTTGAAAGGAAAAATTTCCCCATACTAATTTCATTTATTTACTTACAGGTGGTGGCCGGATAAGACGAGGTAGAACTCTTTTCTATCGTGATATGGAAAGTGAAATGGTGCAGAAGGCAATGGTAGTGGATTTAACCCCCAAGAAACAACATGTAAAAGTTGCTGCATGTAGTCAAGAAAAGCCAGTTGTAATTTCGCTGGAAGAAATTGAAGAGCCACCCCCTTAGCCTTTGGATGGCATGGTCTTTGTGATATCTGGCAACATTGCAGAGCCAAGGGAGAAAAAGAAAATCAACACCGCAGAGTTAATATGCCTTATATTGAGTGGCGGAGGCAATGTTTACACTGGAGACATTGACAAAGCTGTGGACGGAGAGTTCATCCTGATTACATCTCAAAAAGAGGTGGACAAAGTACTCTCTAAACTTAACAGAGCTATTATGAAAGCATATCGCTACGGGTGGCCAATGGTCTCCAAAAGATTTGTCATTGATGCTAAAGAATGCAAAGAATGCCCTGATTTAGAGGACTATAAACTTGACCTGTCCAAGTTGAAATCAATACCTAAGAATGCTTTAGCAAATGTGGCTAATACTGTTATCGATGTTGGAAAAAAATACAGTGCCCATCAAGAAATGTAGAAAATCATTTGTCAGAAAAATGTGCGAAAAAAAGAACCAACTGCAAAAAGTGCACCAAAACGGCCATGTACTGGGTACATTATGTTTCCTCGTTAACAGTTTCCTATAGTGAAACAGCAATTTCCGAGGATGACATTCAAAGATATCAACTTAATTATTTCCAGCAATTGGCGTGCCCTGAGCAGTGAAGAACAGAAAATCTACATTGACAATGGAAAGAAAGTCTACATTGACAATGGAAAGAAAGTCTAGGCGAACATGTAATTCTGATGTGCAGTCATGATTCTGAACTTATTTGATTTATTCCTGTATGCACATCTTAATTTATCAACTTTAATATCTTATTTATCTATTATGTTATCTTCACAAATAAAGTTTTTACTAAACAGTGTCAACGAACAACAACTTTAATTAAAATTTAATGTTTTCACAAAATTCATACAAGACTTTTGTATTAGATGTAAATTACTTGAATAGTTCTTTGCAAGACACCCTGTATTCAGGACTTAAAGGGAATGTTGCCAGGGCAAAGGTAAAGTTAAACTTTAGAGCAAATGTCTTTTTACACAGGTATATTATTGCTGTGGTAACAAACTTAAAAAAGTATCCTGAAGTATCTGGTTTTAGGGCCTTTACATCCCACTGATACCCTAATATACTATACGAGGTTGCAATGCTCAAATTTAACACTTAAATTGTTAGCTTCTGAGAGACCAAAGATTGCCATGTCGTGAAGAGGCTCAAATGCACCAAGGCTGGTTGCATGTGGGGGCTTGGTGGCAGACAATGAAATACCGCTAAAAACAGCTTGGCGTATTTGGGCCCCCAGATTGTGGCATCTTAATTCTCTCAGATACTGGATATTTTCAAGATTATCCTGTTTACAGGAAAGCAAACGCATATGTGCCATTGAAATAAGACTGCTGTTTGAATATTGATACAAAAATTCGCTTTTAGTAGGACAACGAACAATATAACTCGGGCTAACTATACATTCAAAATTGCTGCAAAAGCCAGTTATTTTACGTTGATCTGAACTTAAAATACAACGCAAACAAGTCACCATAGTTTTCACCTCGAGAAATCACAAATGGAATAGTGCATTCAATAAAATATACTGAACCTATGCGTAAAATTATACCAGAAGACTGCTGAATGTAAACTGTAAATTCCAGGTCATTTGATTTGGAACTAGTATGGCCTTGTGGAGGCATCACCTTCTGGCAGGAGATTTTTTGTGAATCTTCCTTTTTTCTCCTCCTGTTGGCTCAGCATAAAACATGAGAGGGACAAAATGATTTGGTTGAAATACGTTACCTGATTCAACAATGCCTTGAAAACAAAATAGGATATGTACATCTGACATACCTCTCAAAGGTGGACACGGTTCTACTTTACAATTAAAAAGTAATTTAAATTTCTGTTCCCCACAGTCAGGGTAATAACAAAACATATTTCTGTTTGTAACAGAAGCCAAACCAAGAGTACATCAGAAACTAGACCATGTGTTATCACAACAGTTTAAAATAGCTTCTTTTTTAACAAGCTGATTCGCAGAACAGCCAGAATCTAGGAGATCTATATTTAAAAGCCAGATACAAAGTCAAAACACAATCCAAACCAATCGAATATTAAAAAAAAAATAAACAGTAGACTGTTCGAGAAGAGGTAGTGGAATTCAATATTTAACGCTGTTGATCAGATTATTGAAGTCAAAGTATGATTGGTGATTTGGTGCTTTTGTAAAAATTGGCGATGGTTGGCTAAACACATCTCATTATTTCAATAATTATATGATGTATTATTCATAAATACTCTATAGTCGAACATATACGTCACCTATCTTATATAATTTAAATAATTTACGCTTTTCAAGGTTACACAAGTTTTAGGAACTAAACTACTAAAGCTAAGATAGTTTCCACTCACCTTAAAGCAATACAACGTTTCTTTCCAGAAACAGCTTTTGCACACTGAGGAATTATATATCACTCCGCGTCAAAATCCCGGTACAATGTCTTACCAATACGCGTCGAAAACTCTTGACCCACGAGAAAATCACACGATTGGAGTTTCTTTCTCAAATTGCAATAGATCGTGTTTAAGAAATCATCGTTTCCACATCCGTAAACGCCATAATCGAAACAGAACTCAGTCTAAAGTTTGAAGTCGAGTCAGTTCACTGCTGGCTCAGGCAGCTTTGTTATACTTTATAAAAATAAAGATGGTGAATCCAAAAATATTAATACCCTCATATAATTATTATTGTTAGTCATTTTTTCAAAGTGAGAAACGCTTTCCTATGACTATAAAGGAACACGAGATGATAATGTAACTAGAAATACATATCCTCAATAACCCCTCGCCTCTCTGTTCTATCTGTTCTAATATAATATTACGTGTTCAAGCATTAAAAATACTTTTATTTTTTCTTCCGTGAAAAAGATGGATTACAAAGCTATTAATATAAAAGTGATATCCCCGTGAAAACTGAGAATTAAATGTTATATCACGTCGTTCCTACAGATAATCCTAGGTCTGTGTAAAATTTACGAATTTCAAAGAAACCGATCATCACTTTCCAAACATACAACGTACAAGTTAGAGTTATTACGGTGGACAAAATCATCCACAAATATTCAGAAGAATTGTAAAAACAATGTTGAGAAGGATTAATAGCTAAATTATTTTTAACGAACCAAAATAAATATGTTGATGGGAAAGTATCCGCTGCCTCCATAAACACCAGCACTTGTAGAGATGAGCTGATCCGCATCACCTTCATCTATGTCATCGACACCTGCACCTGCCCAGAAGTTAGCTTGATGACATCCATTTGGCACGTCACTTATTAAAACACCCAATCGGGCTCTTGAAGAACCAGTCGAATTACCTCCGATATTAAAACCTTGCTCGATACATTTCACATCCATATCGTCAAACACGAATCCTCCAAACTTCTTCCAATCTGCCAGGGTTTTATTGGTCGGTCTACGGTGGCCATCTGCAATCAAATGATACAGCGATTTTGCTTTGTAGTCCGAGATGACGATGCTATTGCCGACAATACTACTTGATAGACAAATTTCTGTTAATGAAGTGCTCCAATACGTTGGCAGCTTCGTTCCAGCCGTATCTTCACCACTCTGCCCGGGTAATACGTTGAGGCTTTCCTTGTTGGTCCAGTATGACGAGTTATAAATAAACATCGGCTTTGAGAAATTAAAAAAAAAAAAAGTTCACATGCCTGAATGACTTCTGGTGAAAAAAGTATATTCATGTTCCCCAAATATGTTGAGTGAACAAATATACAGTACATTAAGGTGTAGCACGGTGCGGCACGGTGCGGTGCGGTGCGGTGCAGTGCGGTGCGGTGCGGTGCAGTGCGGTGCGGTGCGGTGCGGTGCGGTGCGGTGCGGTGCGGTGCAGTGCGGTGCAGTGCGATGCAGTGCGATGCAGTGCGATGCAGTGCGATGCAGTGCGATGCAGTGCAGTGCGGTGCAGTGCAGTGCGGTGCGGTGCGGTGCGGTGCGGTGCGGTACGGTGCGGTGCGGTGCGGTGCTGTGCGATGCAGTGCGATGCAGTGCGATGCAGTGCGATGCAGTGCAGTGCGGTGCGGTGCAGTGCGGTGCAGTGCGGTGCTGTGCGATGCAGTGCGGTGCTGTGCGGTGCAGTGCGGTGCTGTGCGATGCAGTGCGATGCAGTGCGATGCAGTGCGGTGCTGTGCGGTGCAGTGCGGTGCTGTGCGATGCAGTGCGGTGCAGTGCGGTGCGGTGCTGTGCGATGCAGTGCGATGCAGTGCGGTGCAGTGCGGTGCGGTGCTGTGCGATGCAGTGCGATGCAGTGCGGTGCAGTGCGGTGCTGTGCGATGCAGTGCGGTGCTGTGCGGTGCGGTGCTGTGCGATGCAGTGCGATGCAGTGCGATGCAGTGCGATGCAGTGCGGTGCTGTGCGGTGCAGTGCGGTGCTGTGCGATGCAGTGCGGTGCGGTGCTGTGCGATGCAGTGCGATGCAGTGCGGTGCTGTGCGGTGCAGTGCGGTGCAGTGCGGTGCGATGCAGTGCGATGCAGTGCGGTGCTGTGCGATGCAGTGCGGTGCTGTGCGATGCAGTGCGGTGCGGTGCTGTGCGATGCAGTGCGATGCAGTGCGATGCAGTGCGATGCAGTGCGATGCAGTGCGGTGCTGTGCGGTGCAGTGCGGTGCTGTGCGATGCAGTGCGGTGAAGTGCGGTGCAGTGCGATGCAGTGCGATGCAGTGCGATGCAGTGCGGTGCAGTGCGGTGCAGTGCGGTGCAGTGCGGTGCAGTGCGGTGCAGTGCGGTGCAGTAGATAGACAGTGCGGTGCAGTGCGGTGCGGTGCGGTGCGTTGTTGTGCAGTGCAGTGCGGTGCATTGTTATGCAGTGCAGTGCGGTGCGGTATATATTCCTACACTCGAAATTTTCCTTCACATTAAATCCTGAGAACATGTAGTTTAATCGAGTCAAATGCCAAATATTACTGGTAATATACCCAGAATCTTATCCCGGCATTACCACCACCATATATACAGAACTCGTTACTAGGCTCTCGGCAACGGCTTCCGTAGCTCAGTGGTCAGAGCACTGCACTAGCATCGCAGGGTCGCGTCTTTAATTCCAGCCGGAAGGTCTTGAAGTTGCATTTTTCGCAACTGGTCCCGGTTTGGTCTTAAAATGTATGTATTCCAACACTCGAAATTTTCCTTCACCATAAATCCTTTCAACATGTAGTTTGATCGAGTGAAATGCCAAATATTACATATATATATATATATATATATATATATATATATATATATATATATATATATATATATATATATATATATATATATATATATATATATATATATATATATATATATATATATATATATATATATATATTATATATATATATATATATATAGAGTTCAATCTACAGACACGTGTTTCGCTTACCACAGCTCATCAGTGTAGCTTGGAACAATCTGGATGAGTCTGGCTGGACTATTATACACTTACGATCGTCATTGACAACCGCTTATGGGACAGCACCGGCGATCAGAACATCCAGATAGCGTGAAGTGCGCATGGGGCCAGAGCGCTCAAACTGCCACAATGTGTTTTACTAGCTATTCGAGTGCCATTATAACTCGATAATCACACAAGACAAAGTTTTTTATTTCTTTTATAAAATAACACCATTAAATTAACAATAAAGCCATGAAAAATGTAGATTTACCTGTTATAAGAGACGTTGCTAGCACATAGCAACGCACGTTGCTAGGAAGCCTTTGATGAAAACACGTTGGCAATTTTAGCGATGAAAATGCACTCAACGTTGCAGTTAAAACAGTCTGTTGTGTTAGTACCTTGATTAGCTTTGTACCTGGTGTTCTTTGACTTTTTTTGTGATTTAAACTACTTAAAATCCGTCAAAAACGACAAAATCTACGTGAGGAATCACGTCAGCTTATGCTTTATTGAGTTATAATGCACGGTTTTTGAGCTCAGTAACCAATCAGATAGCGTGTACTCGCTCATTTACTTCCGGTTATTTTATATATATATATATATATATATATATATATATATATATATATATATATATATATATATATATATATATATACATGAAAGTATACAATGTGCCCTACCGGCTATCACCATAATGGCTTTATGGTAACTGTGGACTTGGGACACACTATGTACGGCTACACATTGTTGGATTGCATTGTGGAGTCACCAAAGTGCTCAAACTGCGAGCAGTGAGCGATGCATAATGCAAACAGTAAACGTCTCATTGAGAGAGACTCTCCGCCCAATCCATGAGAGTGCTCAAACCACATGAGCGGTGAGCGTAATATATACATGAAAGTATACAATGTGCCCTACCGGCTATCACCATAATGGCTTTATGGTAACTGTGGACTTGGGACCCACTATGTACGGCTACACATTGTTGGATTGCATTGTGGAGTCACCAAAGTGCTCAAACTGCGAGCAGTGAGCAATGCATAATGCAAACAGTAAACGTCTCATTGAGAGAGACTCTCCGCCCAATCCATGAGAGTGCTCAAACCACATGAGCGGTGAGCGTAATATATACATGAAAGTATACAATGTGCCCTACCGGCTATCACCATAATGGCTTTATGGTAACTGTGGACTTGGGACCCACTATGTACGGCTACACATTGTTGGATTGCATTGTGGAGTCACCAAAGTGCTCAAACTGCGAGCAGTGAGCAATGCATAATGCAAACAGTAAACGTCTCATTGAGAGAGACTCTCCGCCCAATCCATGAGAGTGCTCAAACCACATGAGCGGTGAGCGTAATATATACATGAAAGTATACAATGTGCCCTACCGGCTATCACCATAATGGCTTTATGTATTTTTGTTTATTATTTTGTTTATTATTTATGTATTTATGTATTTTTATATATATATATATATATATATAAGCTTCAAAAGCCCGCTCTTCCAAAAATTTGTAGACATGTATAAGCATCAAAAGAAAAATATTTAATAAATAATACTACGTTTCAGGGCGCAGCCCGTTCTTCCGATTAACAATACAAACGACAAGCAAACCCACGGCATCGCACGCTCGACAGAAAGCAAAATAAAAATGTATTTAAAGTCGTTCGTTGATTAAATAACTGGCTGCCGGTTATATCACTTCGTCTGCCGTTTACAAATCGTACGTAGATTTTGAATATTTACTAGATTTCAATCCTGAAATCAGATTTGGAATTATCATAGTCAATCGAGGTATGGTCTGGAAACTCAGCTAAAGTCTTTGTTCTCTCTTTTTGTTCGTCTTTATGCAATTTTGTGCAGGGTGTACGGTTACTGAACCTATTGTATTTTAGTATAATGAAGCAATCATCCAATAGAATCGTTTGGGTTTAATCGCTCAACCGTGTTGTTTAAATATTAATAATTACTGATCCACACGTCAAAACCTTCTGTTTTCCCTCTTCGTTATATCGTCGAATCCGGAGAGTCCATCTATGTTCTTCAGAAAAACGGGGCGGTCTTTTTTGGTATAGCAGGGAAATTACCAGGGGTAAAAGTATACGTGCTAAATGACACACAGCATTATTAATAATAATGTTGTTAGCCTAATGTTGTTAGCCCATATATATATATATATATATATATATATATATATATATATATATATATATATATATATATATATATATATATATATATATAGGTAGAGAGTGCTCAATACCTATAGTAGAGCAGAATAGTAAGAACAAAAGAGACGAACTTTGGTTATTTCATTTAAACTTTATTTCACTATATATATATATATGTATATATATATATATATATATATATATATATATATATATATATATATATATATATATATATATATATATATATATATATATATATATATTTATTTATTTATTTATTTATTGAACTGTATTTAAACACGGTAGCCTATCAACTTGAGTAAATTATAAATACAATAAAATTTAAGAGTAAAAAGAAACTATAAAACGTTGATTTTCATAGGGCCGTGTAGAACTAACTATTACAAAAACTAATACAAACAGTTTAAGAAGAAAGAAAGAAGATTATCTTACTAAGATTATTATTATCATCATCTATTATTATTATTATTATCTTATTATTATTATCTTATTATCTTACTATTATTATCTTATTATTATTATTATTATTATCTTATCTTATTATTATTATCTTATTATTATTATTATTATTATTATTATTATTATCTTATTATTATTATTATCTTATTATCTTATTATCTTATTATTATTATCTTATTATTATTATCTTATGATTATTATTATCTTATTATTATCTTACTAAGATTATCTAAATAATATAAAAGACTATTTACATTCTTTATTCATATTTACATTAAAATTGTTAAAATGGAAGGGAAAAAATCGTTTCTAGTACTTCAAGTTATTTAAAATAGTACAGTTTACATCTTCGAAAACCTCCCTAAGTTTAGTTTTAAATTCATTTATGGTAAGGGAAGTGTTCTTAAGATGTAATGGCAGAGTATTCCAGATCTTGGCAGCTTCATAACTAAAGCTGCGTTTCATTGCATTTGACCTGGGTTTTGACAACATTAGCATATTGTTATTACTTCGAAGATTGTAAACCTGGTTTTCTGAAATTTGATACAACTCCATAATAGCTTTAGGTGCATCATTGTTGAGTATTTTGTGCATTAACACCAACAACTGCTCAAGTCGGTAATAATTTAGTGGATACCAATTCAATTTTTTTAAAATATCTGTCGAACGGATTTCATAATTTTCTCCACTTATTACTCTGGCTGCTCGATTTTGTAATTTCTGTAATTTTAATTGCAGCGACATATTGCAATCCCCCAGACCAAAGAGCAGTAATCAAAGTAAGGTTTAACAAGAGCATTGTAGGTATCAATCAAATTTTCTTTAGGAATATATGGTTTAATAAGTTTTATGGTTTGATATGTTTTATATATATATATATATATATATATATATATATATATATATATATATATATATATATATATATATTTAAGAAATAGAAAACATTTTCCGTGTTTACATGCAGTTATATAAACACGAGTGGAAGTTTGGGAGAACGAGAAATCATAGTGGGAACACGAGCCCGTAGGGCGAGTGTTTCCACGCGATTTCGAGTTCTCCCAAACTTCCACGAGTGTTTATATAACTGCATGTAAACACGGATAAAATGTTTTCTATTTCTTTTATAAAATAACCCGTAGAAAGCAATAAAATGTACAAATATATTTTTTATCAACACGTAAATTCTCCTTACTGCGTATGATGGCGCCGTGATGTCTAATTGATGGCGTATGATGGCTAATTGATGGCGTATGATGGCTAATTGATGGCGTATGATGACTAATTGATGGCGTATCACGATGGCGTAATCCATCCATGTTATATAGCCTGATATAAACACGGTAACTGACCAATCACAGCGTGCGTAAGACACGACTTATTTGTGTGTGTGTCAGGTTCAAAATCATATCAGGTAGAGTGCTCAATACCTAAGTAGAGCAGAATAGTAAGAACAAAAGAGACGAACTTTAATTGGTTATTTCATTTAAACTTTATTTCACTACAGATCTGTTTCGTATGTTAAGCTATAAAGCTTACCACACTCATCAGGTGAGTATTGCGACTGGTGTTACAAAGCGGAAACTTGATATTGTATTGATCTACAAGACGGATTAATTATGTGTGACGTTATATGAAGTTGCGGTACATTATACATTTTTCATAAAGGCATAAGTTACAATGTTTTGTTAAATTAGAGTAGGGTTTGCATCGCTTGATTATGTTCCATTTGATTGAGTATTGAGTATTTGATGCTTTTAAAGTCCAGATGTGCTTGCTTATAGTTCAGTGGCAGATTTACGTTTTGAATTTCTGAAAGAGCTTGTATGGTTTAAGTATCAGGTTTTAAAAGTGTCTTCAGTTAGGCCTACATAAGTTTCTTCTTTTTTGTTGTCTTCCGTGGTGACTGTAGCTTGGTAGACTATTCATTCGGTTAGGCATTTACCAGAAAGCGGGCAGTTGCTTTGTTGGCGGCAATTGCATTCCTTGGTGGTGGGGATAATGGTTGGGTTATTTTGGGTTTCTTTGACTTTGTTGAGTTCGAATTTATTGTGGGATGAAATTATGTTGTCTATATCAGGCATGCAGCTATAGCTTAATTTTAGGGTATTTCTATTGAATATTTTCCGCAAAGGATGGCTGGCGCAGGGGAAGCATTCGTTGATCGTACGCAAGAATATGTGGTCGATGTTATGTGGCGGTGGGACCTGACAACATCCCAAACAGACTTCTCAAAGAGTTTTCACCTGAGCTAGCACCTATCATCCAGGACATTTACAATCAATCAATGAGGGAAGGGTATATTCCATCACTGCTCAAGTCTTCTATTGTTACCCCAATTCCAAAGTTGACCCCTCCTAAGTCCATAGAAAATGACCTCCGACCAATTTCTCTTACCTGTTCAGTAGCAAAGATTATGGAAGGCTTTACGTGCACTAGACTTTTACCGCAATTAAACGAGAAGCTTGATCCCCGCCAATACGCTCGGAAGGGACATTCTACAACAGATGCCCTCCTATATATGTTACAGGCAGTTTATGAGGCGATGGATAGTGGCAAGTCAGGTGCCCGGATTTTCTTCGCAGATTTTAGTAAAGGGTTCGATCTCATTGATCCCACCATTTTGATTCAAGAACTGGATAAATTAAACGTCCACCCTGCGCTTATGAGCTGGATAGCAGCCTTCTTAACAAACCGGAAGCAAGCTGTTAGAATTGGAGGAGCTCTATCAGACTGGCACACCCTGAACGGTGGAGTACCCCAAGGGACCAAACTGGGAGTTGTCCTCTTTATAGTCATGACCAACAATCTGCTCTCCGAATGGAACCTTCGTACCAAATTTGTTGACGATACGTCTGCTTTGGAGATTATCCCAATAACTCAACTATGCTGCATCTGATATATATAATTTTGCCATGGACCATAACATGAAGTTAATTCCCCTTAAATGCAAAGAGATGCTTGTGAACTTTCTACACAATCCTAACTTCTTAATTCATCCGATTGAAATTGGTAACAATATTATTGAGCGAGTCAAGAATTATAAGATCTTAGGTGTTATTATGAGCAGCGACCTAAAGTGGAATAACCATGTTGAGTACATTGTTAAAAAAGCCAGTAAGAAGTTGTATTCTTTAAGGATTTTGCGAAGATCTGGAGTCAACCAAAGTAATATGCTAAAAGTATATCTAAGTACAGTACGACCGGTGCTAGAATATGCTGGTCTTGTGTGGCAGGGTATACCGGATTATTTGTCTGATGCAATTGAGGTAGTGCAAAAAAGGGCACTCAAAATAATTTACCCAGAGAATGAGTCGTATTTAGAGGTTCTTAATCGATTACAACTTCCAACCTTAAAGACAAGAATAGAACTACTGTGTGTAAAATATATGAACAAGATGAAGTGTAAGGACCATCCATTATTTAATTTATTACCTAAGCCCGTTGTTTGTAATCATAATTTTAACTTAAGGAGGTCTTCTCAACAATTCTATTTATTTAATGACACTATTGCTTGTAGAACAAAGAGAGCACAATCTTTTTTTACTTTTAAATATTTAAACTAGATTAGCAATAATAGTTCTGTATCTATATTGTGTAATCACTTAGATTTGATTAGTTTTTATATTAATGTATTAAGCTCGTTAATTCAGTTATTGTAACTGCAAGAGAGTTTTCTTAAACTGCTTAATAATGTTTGTGGCGACGTTGGCGCTGTAATGTGGATTAAACCATGTGGCGTTTCTGGATCTTGGGAGTTTCGGTTTTGTTGGTTCGGGTTTGTAATTGAGTTTGCAGTCGTACCCGCTTTTCTTCAGGGCTTCTTGGTATGGTGGAGTTGCTGAGTCGAAGGATTGTATATGCTGCGGATAATGGATGGCGGGTGGTTGCTTTGGTGCAGGGATGGATTTACTGGGGGGGGGGGGGGGGGGGGGGGGGGGGGGGGGGGGGGGTGCGGGGGGGTGCCCTAGCCTTGTCCAGAGGGGGTGCAGGGGGGGTGCTATTTTTCATGATAAAGCAAAAAAATATTAGAGACAAAATGAGATACAGTAATTTGAGTAATAACATGCATGATGATAAGTGAACTGTGAACAACAATTACAATTCAAATACAGTAGTCAAGCAAGACTAGTTCTGGCACACATGACCGCCAGAATACTGATGGGCGCGTGGTGTGCATGACCGCCAGAATACTGATGGGCGCGTGGCGCGCATGACCGACACAACTCGGCACCAGAGCACCCCCCCCCCCCCCCCTACCAGATCATGCTGGATCCATCCCTGCTTTGGTGGTTGACGTATTGAGGGACGTTGTTTGGTTTAGTAAATGGCTTAAACGTTTCGGATCGTAATCCGTCGCCTTCTTAGACATCACATTAGACATACGACCCGAAACGTTTAAGCCATTTACTAAACCAAACAACGTCCCTCAATACGTCAACCACCAAAGCAACCACCCGCCATTCATTATCCGCAGCATACCAGAATCCATCAACAGAAGACTCTCCAACATCTCATCCGACAGACAATCCTTCGACTCAGCAACCCCATCATACCAAGAAGCCCTGGAAAAAAGCGGGCACGACTACAAACTCAATTAAAAACCCGAACCAACAAAATCGAAACGCCCGCGATCCAGAAACACCACATGGTTTAATCCACCTTACAGTGCCAACGTCGCCACAAACATCTGCCACATATTATTGTGTACGATCAACGAATGCTTCCCCGCCAGCCATCCTTTGCGGAAAATATTCAATATAAATTCCCTAAATTAAGCTATATAGCTGCATGCCTAATATAGACAACACAATTTCATCCCACAATAAATTCGAACTCAACAAAGTCAAATAAACCCAAAATAACCCAACCATTATCCCCACCACCAAGGAATCACAACAGAAGACAACAAAAAATAAGAAACTTATGTAGGCCTAACTGAAGGCACTTTTAAAACCAGATACTTAAACCATACAAGCTCTTTCAAAAATTCAAAACGTAAATCTGCCACTCAACTAAGCAAGCATATCTGGACTTTAAAGTAATCAAATACTCAATACTCAATCAAATGGAACATAATTTAAACTCTAATTTAACAAAACGTTGTAACTTATGCCTTTATGAAAAATTTATAATTATTTGTCACCCCGAATTATTTTCACTCAACAGCAGAAACTATGGCGCGCCAAACGGGACAATAATACTTATTGGCAGAAATATAATACTTGTTGAAATATATAATACTTATTGGCAGAAATATAATACTTGTTGAAATATATAAAACTTATTTACAGAAATATAATACTTGTTGAAATATATAAAACTTATTTACAGAAATATAATACTTGTTGAAATATATAAAACTTATTTACAGAAATATAATACTAGTAATCATGAAAAATAGTACTTTCTACAAAATATATAGTACTTCGAAAAATATAATACTTACATAAAAAAATAATACTTCCTAATATATAAACCGATCGCGGGCGCAGAAAATCGCGGGCGGAAATTGTAACCGCTGACCATAATAATAGTCTTCGAAGCACCAGTGAGCTCTCTCTCTCTATATATATATAGAGCTCACTGGTCGGCACTAGAGGCAATCCACTGAGGGTCTTTGACCGAGTGGGGACTAGTACTAGTTGCTAAATTATATTTCTGCCAATAATCGCCAATTGTCAAATACTCTTAGATTACCAATACCATTATTGGTTTATTAATTTGTTAATTAATTTTAATTCCACAACAGTATATTGTAGGATTCTAGAACTCAACCCCAACACAACACCAATCCTAACCCAACCATGTGGAGACTACGACTAGTTGCTAAATTATTCAAGTTTCTTAATTTTTTTAAACACAGGTAGGGAGTTAGGGTTACAATGAAGTTGAAGGCTAGTGCTGACCGTTTCTCGTTTCGTTATGGCGGAACAGTTTATGAAACGAGCCGGTAAATACAGTACAGGTCCGGGCTCTTTCCGGTCCGCCATTTGTTCAAAAGAGGCTGACTAGATCATCCATCGCAACGATTGTAAAGAAATTTTTTAGTGTTTTCATTTCGCCTTGCTGTCCTAATAATTCTGAACTTTGGAAAAGTACAAGTCTTACCCTGGTTTCAGAGTATCGAAAGTCGAGTCCGCGAAGTCGAGTCCGACAGACGACATTGAACAAGACTCAGTACACAATATAGCTTGTAGCCTTGTAAGATGATCTCCCTATATTTCGGCAAAATATTTTGGCTAATGCCAGAGAACAGGGCTAGTGGGCTACAGTACCCTCAACAACATACTTAAAGGTTATAAAACGTGTTGTGCTGCGTACGCAGTGTAGAAATACAAATCAAATATCTAAAAAGGTTAGATTGGGGATTTGGGTTTAGTTTAGATATATGTTTACGTCAGCTCACGATACTTGTTCTGCGCTTGTAAACACGTGCTTTCTCTCACCTTCTCACCTGTGCTGCGTTCGATCTGCGAAATCTGGTTTTAATTAAATGGTGAATCTTTGGCAATCTTTGCCATTTCTTGATCAACGTTTGATATGCAATAATAAACTTAGACACAAATTTACAACAGTGTTATTACTGTGAACCAATACAGCATTTCTTACCCCGCAATGATGGGCAATATTTGAATGTTTGTATACTAGTAATTAAGTTAGTTTTGAACAAAGCATCACACTAATCTTTAAGTGTGTAAAAAGTTTGGTGTACTGCCGAAATAGCGTGTAAGTAGTCTAACGTTTCGAGCGAAGGCGCTTTCACTCTTTGACGAAGAGCCTTCGCCGCTCAAAACGTTAGACAACTTACACGCTATTTCGGTAGTACACCAACCCTAACCGAAGCCCTAACCCCACTCCAACTTTAATCGCAGTCTTCAACTAACTGCGAACTCAAACTCAACTGCGAACTCAAACTCAACTGCGAGGGAGATTTAGCTTCGAAGATTATTATTATGGTCAGCGGTTAAAATTTGCGCCCGCGATTTTCTGCGCCCGCTATTATATTTCTGTAAATAAGTTTTATATATTTCAACAAGTATTATATTTCTGTAAATAAGTTTTATATATTTCAACAAGTATTATATTTCTGTAAATAAGTTTTATTATTTCAACAAGTATTATATTTCTGTAAATAAGTTTTATATATTTCAACAAGTATTATATTTCTGCCAATAAGTATTAAATATTTCAACAAGTATTATATTTCTACCAATAAGTATTATTGTCCCGTTTGGCGCGCCATATATCAACTTGCAGGCATAGAAAAAAACATTTACTGTGCAACTATATTAGCTAATTAATATGTACCGCAACTTCACATAACGTCATACATAATTAATCCGACTTGTAGATCAATACAATATCAAGTTTCCGCTTTGTGACACCAGTCGCAATACTCACCTGATGAGTGTGGTAAGCTTTATAGCTTTCCATACGAAACAGATCTGTAGTAAAATAAAGTTAAAATGAAGTAACCAAAGTTCGTCTCTTTTGTTCTTACGTTCTTACTATATATATATATATATATATATATATATATATATATATATATATATATATATATATATATATATATATATTTATATATATATATATATATATATATATATATATATATATATATATATATATATATATATATATATATATAAATATATATATAAAATGAAGCGAATAGTTTGCATATATATATATATATATATATATATATATATATAAAATGAAGCGAATAGTTTGCATATATATATATATATATATATATATATATATATATATATATATATATATATATATATATATATATATATATATATATATATATATATATATATATATATATATATATAAATATATATATATATATATATATTGTGCATCAAGGGTGACTGTAAATAGCAGTCATCTTCATCCTGCTCGTCAGCACTACACTGATGAGGCCCAAAAGGCCGAAACGGTACCGTCTGTAGTTATATATATATATATATATATATATATATATATATATATATATATATATATATATATATATATATATATATATATATATATATATATATATATATATATATATATATATATATATATATATATATATATATATATATTTATATATATATATATATATATATATATATATATATATATATATATATATATATATATATATATATATATATATATATATATATATATATATATATATATATATATATATATATATATATATATATATATAATTTGATATGTACTATTTACAAAACGAGTTGGAGGGATTTATCGGTGTATAAAGACGCGAGCCGAAGGCGATCGGCTTTATACACCGATAAAGCCCGATAACGAGTTTTGTAAATGGCTTCAAAAACGTCCATTAATTAGTATTTATCTATTGTGTGAAATTATTTAGCAATGCAAACGAGGGACACGCTGCAGTGCGTTTGTACTGCTGCTTGTGCCGCAGCATAGTTTTGCAGTATAATTGTGAGATGAAGCGCTTCAGGCTGGCTGAATGAGTGTTCTATCAAATTTAAAGACACTGATGTTTTATTAATGAGTGTTCTATCACATTTAAAGACACTGATGTTTTATTAATGAGTGTTCAATCACATTTAAAGACACTGATGTTTTATTAATCAGTTCTGTACTACATGGTAGAAACATTGATTAAAGATGCATTTCTTTTGTGTTTTCTTCATGCATTATTAATGAGTTTTTGATATATATATATATATCGTTGTAACGTTCGTTATACCAATTAATTACGTCCCTCACATCCATA